>JAWWEE010000122.1:18828319-18864180 GCA_035221455.1 Xenops minutus | reverse complement strand
TAATAAACGACCATTTCACCTTATCCCGCGGTCTGTGTGGAGTGGTCCTTCCTGTTTTCCCGAGCAGGTTTGTGTCACAACATAACCATCTAGTACTGCTCAAATCAATATAAATTTCCTCTCATTTGGGACAAAAAAAAAAAAATATAAAAAAGGAGTACTCTTAACACTTTCCTCTTCCACTGCTATTAAGAGCAAATAATCATACATCATAGCAGCTTCAGGTGCCTGGCATTCAGGTTAGCCATGGAAGGAGCAAGGGTTCAGCAGTCACTTTTATATGCTCCTTACCTCCATTTCTATTTTTTTTACCATTCTTCAGTTATTAGATTCTGTGCCCTACCACATTTCAGAAAAAGTATTAAGCTATTCCAAATTTAACTTGGAAATTAAAGCAAAGTAAAATGACATTGAGAAATCCTAAGTACTTTTGCTCCCAAATGTATTTCCCACAAGCAGATTTTACTGACTTAAGTACTGTATGCATGAATTCTGGCTATGTGATTTAATAAATGCCCCACAGATTGGTTTTGGTTTGTTTGTTTTACTCCTAAAGGACTGTGCTGCCACTGCCTTCAGCTGAAGAGGATTTCAGCAATTCCAGTGCAGGGCTAACTCTAAAGCTGTCTTTTGCTGATAGCAGAAGATCTGTAGCCCTCCATGTGCTCACCTGCAATTAAGATGAATGTCCCATGCTCCTAGATAAGCACAAAGTAAAGCATTTTCTTTTTGTATTAAAGAATACTTTTTTTGGGAAAAAAGGGTGATCTGGTAATACTACAGTGTTGTTTTTATTTTGGAGAAAGAACCTTTCAGTTTGCCTTCACTTCCCCTCCCCCTACCATGCCAGAGAGGGTCTAGGGAGGGAACAAGGTACAGGATGGTAACTATCTACACTTCTCAGGTCGGTATGTTGAGTTTGGGTGTTTTTATTGTTTTGTTTCCTTAAACAAATACTTCTTTCATTCAATTTCAAGTGACTGTTCCTTTCCAAAAGTTCCTTTACACCTAACCTTAAAATGTGTTAAAACCTCAATAGTAATTATCCCTCCCCCCAAAAAAAACCCACAAAACAACAAGGAATATGAGAAGATTCATTACACCATTGGCAATTGTACATTTTTTCATCTCTTCTGTTTACTGTAAGAACAAGACAGGACCTGCAACAGACATCTGTCTAAGCTGAACCCCTCACAATGGCTACATGCAAAAGAAAGCTTAGGAACAAGGCATCTTGTTTTGAGTCACTGAGTGGTCCTAGTAACAGGCTGTTATCATGCCAGTTCCTTTGAGCTGTATCTGACATCTCTGTCTTGTCTAAAAGACTGAGATTTTCAGGTACAGAAAAATGATGGACAATCAAGAATAAACGTACTGAATCGCAATGTTCAGTAGTACTTTCATAATCATACAGCAAGACTGAGCTTTAAAGGGCCAAAATCTCACATCAAGGAAAAACAAACAATGTTAATGAAAGTGAGAAAGATCTTGCCCTCAGGAGAGGGAGCACATGGGAGCAAGAGGATGAGCCAGTCTCAGCTGAGCAGAAAACATTTCACTGCCTGCATTTGGCATTGAAACTGTAGTACATCTGACAGGTAATTTTTACCAGATTTCCTCAAATGAATGTCAAACTATTTTAATTTCTATTTTGTGAATACACAAGCATGAGTGCACATGATTGTTTCCATGTGTTGCATTCAAGATACACTCACCAAAGCTTTTTAAAAGCATCTATGGAAACCAGTACTGAAAAGTAAAAATATCTGCTCAAGAAACAAAGTGCTGAGAAATATCAATCTACAGTGGGAACACCGCTATTAACTTGGGAGAGGCAACAGATTTAATTTTGGAGAAGGCAAAAAAAATTAATATTGCCATCATCTGTGCAAGGTTTTTGCTGTCCAGAACAGATGCATGCCAAATTCTTTCCTCCGAAAGTTAAAATTCACAAACTGCACATACCTCTCCTTAAACTGCAGCTGCAAAAAGAGACTAAGAAATATCTAAATCCAGACAGCAGCAGTTACTTATGTGTGATTGATTCCAAGTCCTACATTTGCTTTATGCGCAGATCAGTATAATCCAGGTGAGCAGAAAGGAAACATAAGGTGGAAAATTCTCAACTTTTTGTTCAGAGAGATATTTCCTACCTGTCTTTGGGTAGGCATCCCACAATCCTCTCCCTAAAGGGATTGAAGAGTGCAGTCCCACTGCCTTGCAGGGAGCCTCACTCAAATCTCCTGAGCGCTTTGGAAAAAATCACCTACAAAAACATTAAGCCTTTGCTCTTGAAACATCTTCTTAAGAGCTCTGAGTGCTCACTTCCTACTAATTTTAATTCATTTCAAAGTCCCTGGAAATCCAGCAGAAATTCAGGAGATCCCCTGAGTAGGGACAACTTTGCACACGCAGCCACCTCTGAAAGCAATTTGTCAGCTGCCACAGATATTCAGGATGCACCCATGCTGCCATGACGAGCTTGGCTTTAGAGAGGCCTCTTGTGCTGCAAGAACAACAGAAGTTATCCAATATTGAATATTTTAAACTATTAATATTTTAGGCTGTTAACTAATGACTAATGGGGAGATAAGTCTTTTGGGATTTTGCCTCTAGTTGTGAGCACTGAACTCTTGGGAAACTGATACTGGGGTATCTCAGAAATGGTTCTTCCCAACACAGTGCTGCAGCATCCCCTTGGTAGATGTACAGCCACCCTCACCGTCATGCTAATGGTACAGCTATGCCTTGCAATGTCACCATTAACAGCAGAGCCTGTTGTAGCCCCTAACACACTGATTCAAGTTCTGGCAGCAGTTCAGCTGTCCTGTCATGGATCCACAGTCCCCAGTGTGTGAGCTTGACCTGCACTGAGCCCTAAAGCCTGGCTGCAAAGCCATGTTAACATGCAACCTTGCTCCCATATCCATCTGAGGGGCAGGGGCTATTAAGGGAGACAGAAATCATGCTCTACTGAGAGGAAAAAGCCCATCCCACTTATCAGAGAAACAGAGTGAAGCAAGACAAAAATGTCTGCACACCTCCCTTGATAATGGGTCCAAGACCATTTCTAGGATTACGGAGAACCACTCTCCATGGTGCTGAGTTATATGGAGAGAACAGCATGCTGCCTGGAGCCTTACAGAAAACATTATAGAAAATACAGAACTTAATAAAAAGAAGTTCAAGAATTTTGGTATCTGATAGCCCAACTGCAGTCAAATTGACAAAAGTAATTTTGATGCTTTATGTGTACGAAGAAAATAAACAAATAAATGTAGTAGCTAAGAAGCAAGGCTCAACCATCTAAACACTTGCCAAACTGTGAAATAAGTTACCCTTTAACCTTTGTCTCTATTTTACATGCTTTAAAGCTATAATTTGTAGGAGAGATATAGATGAATCTGCCCTAGTTGTTGCTTGAAACATAGCATTAATACTAAATAAAATATATTTGAAAGGAGTCAATTAAGATTTTTAGAAATCATGCCCCAAAATTAAAGCTAGCTAACATCCTCTGTTACAGACCCCTTCAATCTGAGGAATTTTGTTGCCTAGGCAACCTGCTCACACTATATCTGTTCAGACCATGCTTGCCGTTTTAAATAGAAATACCATCCATTTAATGCACAGCTGATTTTTAGCAAAAGGTATGTATGTGTAATACATACCAACAGATTGTGTATTTTTTTTGCATTAAGAAGCTGATATGCTGATGCAGTCTTTGCAGAGGCTCATATGAAGTGTAAATCTAAGAACAAGTAAGTAAAAATGTAACAGTGCTGAAATAGCAGTAAAGCCTCATTAGCTGGGTGGGATTGTCAGCTGCATGGAGAGCCTGGCACGTATGAGATGGTCTTCCTGATCTCATCACAGAGATGTGAGGAATAATTGAGCAGTGCTAGAGGGAGTGTACAGAGCTATTTCGCATTGCTTCATTATATCCAATTAGAAACTGGCCAAGCAAGTGAATCAAATGACTTTTTGCTGCCACTTGAAGAGCTACTGGCTAAAGACAGAATCATGCAGGTGTATGAAAAGATTTCTCCATAAACACACTCCTCTAATTCCAGACAATGTTTTCTTCAGCAGCTGAAAGTGCTAACAAATGAGGTGGTGTTACACATTGTTGCATCCTTTGGCAAAGGCATCACTGGAAAACATCTTAGCAGCGGCCAAGCACAGACAAACTAGGAGGTGCTCAGTGTAAGGCTCAGTACCTTCTGTATAGCTGGGTATGACAGATGATGATTTCTGTGAATATATTGAAATTTACGGGGTGAAGCTGCCCAAAAGATGTAGAGTGTTGCATTACCAGACAAAAAAAATCCCAAAGCCACTCACTGCTTGGTTGCAGTCTTTTCATTTTTAAGTATCAGTGAGTTCACCTTTTGAAGAAGTTGGAACAGAGGGAATGCAAAATGTCAGAGAAGAGGTTGGGCTGTGAGTAATCACAATGACTATTGGGATTTGTATTGATGGGCACTGCCTATGTAGAAAAAATGGGGACTGGAACAGTCAGGCTGACAAGGGAGAACCAACTTTTGTGTGAGTTTCTACTTATCAAAGTAGACACATGATCTTTACAAATGTATCACTTAGAGAAGCAATGCCAAGCTAACTGCTTCTCAGAAGGCATGTTACCCTTTTAGCCCATTGAATCATTACCAAACCCCATGTACTGCCTTTGTAAGGAGAGACTTTCCACATGAAGACAGAAAGAAATTGTTGGTACTGAGACAGAAGAAAATCCTTAGTCTAACTCTGCTTGGCATGGTTTTTAAATGGCAAACTCTGCTTTTGTATAGCCTAAGGTAGTTGTGGGAAGCCTTGTGTATCTTAGATGTTAAGAGACTCAAGGCTGTTCCAGGCAGAGTAAGGGACAAAATTCAGAAATGGTATCCCTGTGTGAGCATCAGTTAGATGCTGTGTAATACCTCACAAGAGTGGTGACATTCCAAAAATACGTTATTTTCCAGTTACTTTTATATACTGTTATATATTTGATGCCTAATACTTGGATAATGGACAGTAGTTGCAAAAGTGTAAGTGGGCAGGCTTAGCAGTAAGCATCATTCTAGCAATTAAGTAATTTCCCCAAATCTATAAATTCTACTTCAGAGTTGTTTGGGTGACAGTGCACCATTGATTCTACCTTCTACAGAAAGCTTGCAAAGCAGATCAATAGGACTGTACACTTGGAGGTCCCTGATGCAAAAAAAAATTAAAAATAAATTAACTCCATCACCTGCCATAAATGCTGCTACACTAAGATAACAGTTTGTTTTGGAATAAGATTATGCTAAGACATTGAATTTATTGAACTGTTTTATTGCCACTCGAAAGAGGTAATAAATGATGTTGACCTCAGCTTTTGTGTCCACAAATACCACTATCTAACCATCTTTATTTTCTTTCTTTATTTGTTTAAAAGTCTTATTTGCTAATATACCCCATACATTTATAACAATTCTCCCATCCTGCACTGCAGGTGAGGAGCACAGACACAAAGAATATCTAGAAATTTAGTAGAGATAAGTGACTAATTAGATTGTAACACAGACATTGGTTAGATAATTTATGATCCTCAGAGTGCAGGTATGCAAATGGTTCATTTCAAATAAAGAAGATTTAAGTTTCATTTCTCCTTTGATCTGAACTGAATTCTTCCACAGATTATTTATCAGCTGATTGAATCTTGTAGGGAGATGGAGGTTCTGACCTCTGTTTATTTATTCCATTTTCCTATTTAACTTCAGTTTGCTAGAAAAAACAAGGACAAGGCTGTGACAGTTCACAGAGATGCAATTTGTCTATTGAACTTAGCTTGGCATCTGTTAGACACACAAAGAAACAAAAGAAACTGCATAAATATTCATCAGCAAAGAAGTCAACCACGATGCAGAATTTGAAGCATTATATGTTATTTTTATAATGATAATAGTGATTCATCAGCCCTAATGATACCTCAGTACATTGCCTGACTGATCTTTTACTCGTGTGAGTATAATTTATTTTTCCATTTTATGTCCTGCCTATCATTTGTTCCCAAAATATGGAAGTAAATTTACATAATAGAATTCTACTTGGTAGTACTGGACAGGTTGGAGGTTTTTCTTTCAGGTAGTGACAGTGGTATCAGCTCGTTCTTCTCTTTGCATTTAATTTGAATAAAGCCTATAATGTGACAAGTGGAAGATGGCACTGCCTTACAAACAGCTAATTTGGGGACAAATTACTATGTAGGCATTAGGTAGCAGGGACTGAGCTTTGAAATCTATCATCACCTCTGGAGAAAAAAGTACTTTTTTAGCCTAGTTTCAAAAGCCAGCTTTATTTGTCAATTCTGTTTATCCTTATAAATGAATCTTTTAATGACTTGTTTTTCTGGATTGTATATCTGCCAGAACACGGAGAAAAACTATCCTGTCTTACAAAAAGGCAGAGTTCAACTTAATGCCTTATTACTACAGCTATTGCAGCTGGATTTTTAACACATTGAAGAAAGTCATATTTTTAAAAGTGAAATAGGGTCCTCAGTCTGACTGACTTTCAGTAGGTACCTAAATCACTCAGGGTCTTTTTCACGTATGCCTGAAAGTCCCTGAAAGCTGATGGGGAAGGATAGCTCATTCTTCTAGACACAAGAAAAATTCTGACCTGACCTCATACATGTACAAATATTCTACAATGCGTAACAAAAATGCCTACAAAGCATCTGGGTTCCATTTAAAATGTGAACTGAGGGCTTCCTTGATTTGTTGGAAGAAGGCAAAGGGAGAAATACACAAATGCTTTTTTAAAGTCAGAGGATTGCAAAAAGAGTGAGATAGATTTTATTCAAAAGAAAGGTGCCCTTCCTTTTCCTTAAAAAAAAAAAAAAGGGAGGAAGGGGGGAAGATACTACTCGAAACAACCAAATATGCAAGAAAAGACTTTTCAGGATAAGCTGCAAGGGGTGGGTGAAGATGACAACTGGAGAACCAAAAGTTCTGCAAAGATCTGAGATACAGCCACAGTCTGACCCTGCCAGGCTCAGCTAACCTCTGGCAACCCCAGTCCTGAGAGCAGGTAATGTATTGAATTGTGCTCATGGGGAAGACAGCCAGACACAGAAGCAAGTGCTCAGAGGGGCTGCAGAATCAGACCCCAAGGGCTTTCAAGCCCCAAGTAGACAAAGCCCTGAGCAAACGTCCCTGGATGCAGTGCTAGCCTCACCCCTAGTGGGAGCTTAACCTCTCCCTCCAGTCTTCCACTTTCTAAAGGATCACAGCATACAAGTCAGCAACAGAGAAACCCAGTACATTTCCGCCATCATGATTCAAATCCCTAGTATTTACAATATGGCTTGAGTAATTTTGGTATCATTGTAAAATGCCACTTCATCTTGCAGGAAATAAATGAGATTTTGATGAACTGTGTTGTCAAGGTCTGTTCAGTTCAGGTCTCTTGGGAGATGTTTTCCCTAACAGTCTTGTCCTGCCCAAACTCACTCCCTCAAAACCCATTCTTTACAGTCTCATCGTTCTCCTCAAGGTATGTTGGGAGTTGTAGGGGTCCCTGGCAAACACCTTCCCTGTGGCTGTGGCTCCTTGCACCTGTTCTTTGCTGAACTCTGGCTTGAAAGGACTACATTGTTTTGAACTGAATGGAGCATCTTGCATAACTAATACACATCCCTTTCCCTCTTCTCATTTCAGAGAACATTTTTGCTTATTGCCTGTTTGGTTAGGAACAACGAAACCAAACAAAGTAGGTCTGGGAGGGATCTCATGGGATCATCTCATCCATTACCCCTTCCCCAAGGCCTACAGAGTTAATAACGGAACAACAAGCTTGCAAACTCCAGCTGCCAGGCTTTGAAAGTTTGGCTTCTCCTAAAGAAGTACACTGCTCTTGTCAACATGGGAGAATCTGCATGTGCTTGCTGATCTGTGCAGAGATTAATTTTAAAGCGTACATTGTGCCCAGACGGCCCACTGCTACCATTATATGCATCAGTAAGTTTCATATTATGCAACTACCAGCACTTATGTTCAAAGAAAGCACTTCTAACTCATGAAAAAAGGTAGCTGCTATGGTCTCATTAAAAGACAAAAGCAACAAAAGATAGGTCCTTGTGTAGCACCATCTTCTGCCTATTCTCTTAGAAAGCATTTATTACATTGAGGAATGCATTGGTAATTTTCTGCACCTCTCCTTCATGTAGCAGAGATGATTTCTAAGGCATAACTTCATTGGATTTGACTGCTCACTGAGTGTTAGCCATTATCAAATGCTCCTTCCACAGCAGTTTCTCTGTAGGTCAATCCCCTGAAGACATATCCATACATGAAAAACACTGTTGTCTTTTCTCTGTTTCGTTTAGAACTAATTTATGGCCATTCCTGCCTCTGTAAAGCTGGATTTAGAAACATTATGTAACAAGAAGCCTAGATACCTTTTGCCTCCCAAGAAGGTTATGTGTATTAAGTCTAGTCTCAGGAGAGTCAGAGCAGTCACAAAACTATTCTAAACCAGAATGTGAACACCAAAGTCCTATAGTATATCAGCAGCTAAAGCATCCTGACAGGCAATCTGAAATACATGCAACACAAGGAGCCCGAGGTAGCTAATTCAGGTACCTCTGCACAGGGTCATGCATCAGCTCTGAGACAGACTAGTAGTGTAGCCTCAGGCTTTTATCCAATACAGCCTACAATTGGACTGCAGTAGATGTGAGCTCTGTGCGTCTAAAGGAATGGTTGCTTGTGTCCTGAAGCTTACAGAAATACTTGACACTGAGGTAGGCAAACCATGGCCATCAGTGCAGCTAACTGGAGAGCACTATCAGTGACCGAGGAGGCAGAACAGCATCTCTGAACTTGTAGTTCAGCTGCAACATACTTTGGAACCTTTCCAGCCATACCTGACTCTGTTGAGGTGGCTGATTGATCCTCTGTCCCTGTCATTTCCAGCACATGACACTGATCACTTCTTCCATGCTTTTTAAGGCGTGTAAAATTTTTTTGTGGTCTCTCTCACTTGTTTTGAATTCTGGTGAAGATAGTGGCTTCTCTTTTTTGCTTATTACAAATAATGATGGCTTGCTGACTCATAACATGATGAACTTTTTACTACAGATGAAAGTTTGATTTGAAAGCATCCATCCAAATAAAAATCTCAGCACATCTAACACACTATACTATTCCATGATTTTAAATGCCCAGTCTCAGGCTGCCAATCACCCAAAAAATGCTTGTAGGACTGTTTTACAAAAATTGTGGGATAGTGGAAAGTATGGAGAAATACTCAAGGTACAAGAAGAAAACCACTGATAATTTACATATAGGCAATGTTAGCTTCCATTATAAATGAAAGCTATTCCTAATTTACCAATGAATGCCACCCTCAATCTTTTCCTTTTTCTCATCAGATTAGAACACAAAACTATCCTTTATGAGATAATCCTCAACCCTGGCCTTAATGTGTAAGCAAGACGGCAAGTCTAAATTTAATATGAGAGCTGTATTATACCAAGATGAGATCGGGATCTGCAAATGTTCTCTACAGAAACTTTCCTCAAACAAGAAATCATGATTTCCAATCAGTAAAAACTTTCACACAAGTACAACTTAAGAAGAGTAGATAGGAATGACATTAAGAATACACAGAAATAGCCCAAATAGCAAAATCCCTATCATTTCCATAGATAAGCTGGCAATTTATCAGAAAAATCCCGCAGTATACTGAGCCCTATCTGCTCATTTGTGTGAGCTGGTAAGTATGATTTTAGCAGGTTAGTCATTCTGCATGGTAAGGGCTGTTAAGAGCATTTTGCTGCCAGACCTTTTTACTCTTGTGTCTACATTATTTTTAAGCTACAGGCCTTCTTTCATAGAGATGAATTTTATGAGTTCAAATGATATTTTGTTTTAAATCCCCATTTTAAAAGAATAAAGTTAAAATTTTAAATAAAGAAGCTACAGAGACCCCTGTTATATTTCCCATAAGTTTCTTTTGTGAGTACTTAAGGTTAACTTTGAAGTCTATAAGCTTGACTTCGACTTAGACTTGACTTGGACTGTAGGTCCAAGCACATGATGGAGAAGGATTAAGGAAAAATAACTTTTAGCAGTGTTCACTGTCAGCACACTACCAGTCTTGAAAGCAATAAGGAAGCAATGGAAAGCTGCCTAGACCACAAAACAAAGATCAACACTTTGATGAAAAAGTTAATACACATTCCTTCCACAGATTCTGTATATAAGATGTAAATTGAGAGCTACTCTGTGAACCTGAGAAGAAAACTTATACTGCTCTATCTGGAAGCAAAGATTTATTTTGATGCCAATAGTGGAAGTTTTTGTAATAGCTTCTAGCTGACTGCAATGTAAGAAAACAGCATTTTCTTTGGGCTTTGATACAGCCGAACTAACTGCCTGTTGTGTACACAGACTTCTTTTCATTCAGATTAACAGGGTGTGTGCAGCATTGTGTCCTTTCCTTTCTTACCCCACTTCCTACATTAAAAGGTGATGTAAATTCAGTCATATCCTTGATTACTATGGAGGGAATACTGCAGCCATGGAGGTGTGAGACAACATAAAATGAAGCTGTGAGTGATACAGTAATAAATGAAAGACAGAGCATTGCAGAGGCACAATTTCTCAGGAAAAAGATTAAAAGAGGAACAGAAACTGCTTTCCCTTGTAGTCTTCCATGGCTAGAATACTTAAATAGTTGGCTGTGAACAATATTGTGAGTTGGAAGTACAAGACCTGATGAAAAAGGAGGCAGAACATAAACGATAGTGGATAGTGAAGAAATACTGAGCAAGTTACAGAGTTCCTCTTGTCTTGTGACTAGTCAGTGAAGGTGGGAACAAGAACCTGCTCAGCCCTACTGTTAAGTATATTATTTTGTTACTCTGTGCTGTTTAACCTAGGAAAATACTGCATTAGTAGTGTGCCTTTTAGGACTAGAACAGCCTGGCTCCAGTTAGATCACAGAGGTATGTTTTTTCAGAAGTAACAAATTCTAATCTGCTACAAAATTCAATAGCAATGTGAATCTAGTTCCTGTAAAACACCTTGGGAAATTTTCCTTAGTAAAACTGCAATCCAGCTTAATCCTCAGCCACAACAACAAATCCCATGCTCTGCAAGGTTTTTGATTTCTGGACAGTTTCTCTGGGCCTGAGCTAAAGGAGTGACAACAAGAATCTTTCCACTGATTTGACAGAAATCTTTCTCCAGTCCTGGGATCATCTCCCAGAGGACCATATAGAATAAACACAGCATTTGGTCACTCTGTCAAATACAGAAATCTCCAGTTAGATCAGAAATTCCATCAGGATCTCATGGTGACCTCTGAGACTCATGTGCAGTGCTCAGCACTTAAAAGAATTTTTAAAATTCTAGCCACTGTGCAGAGAACAAGTAAGGATTTACAAGATTTCATGAAAAGGGGCAGTAGGGAATTATCCATGCATTAGCTGGAATATGTAGAAACATTTGCAGTACACATTATGCCAGAATCATCTGCAGGAATGAGCTGCTGCAAAATAGTTAAACTGTTGTATCTTAATCACTTAGATGGCTCTGAAACAAGTGTCACCTATCATGCATAAATAATGACTGGAAGCCCTGTGAAGTCACTGTAAAAAGGTAGCCATAGTGTGTTCTTGGATTAAACATAATGTGTTGATTTAAGGCACTCATTGCACAGCAATTAACCTAGGAGGTTATCAGCAGTGATTTGCTCTGATACCCTATCATGCAGAATTGAATGCTGTTCCACAGAATAGTACTGAAGCATCCTTTACACACTATCAAATAGGCTTAACACCAGAAAAAAAAAAATCCTGAAGTTACTTTCCACAGCAGGGGGAAAACTGATCCCATACATTTTATTTTCCTGAGGAATTAGGTTTAAAAGAATATTATCAGCATTGGACAAGAAAGCTATCAGGCAGAAAGGTAGTTGTAACTGGACTGAAATAGAAATTATTAGAGGGACTGGAATACAAAATGGAACTCACCAACTGGAAACAAAGAGATGAAAGAACTGTATGTTGATAAGTAACTCAACCTTGCTGTTCACTCTTCAATAGTTATTCTGGGTAACCATCTCGAAATGCCTTTGTGGTAATTCCTTTTTAACAGTTCTATAATCACATCTTAATTTGTCCTTTCTTATAAGGATTTAAAGAAATGTTTTGCCTCTGCCAGTCCCATCTGTGCCTATGTACATGCAGACCACACACCGGCAAGGCACATGCAAAGCCTGGGGACAGTCACGCCAGCCTGCCAAAGCCATTGCTGTCCAAGGGAAACTCCCCTTGAGAGTCTGCTTGCTGCACCAACAATCGCTACCCAGACTCCTTCCATATTAGAAGTGTTTTATTTTCAAGAAAACAGCCCTCAACGTCAGAGAATCCCAAGCCTTGGAGAGACCCCAGAGATAATCCAGCCTTCAGGCAGAAAAAGTCCTCTCTGTTATCCTGAGGGTGCTTTACCTCATGAACAGGCTTGAGATAGCTTGTTGGAGGTCTCCAGTCAGGCAGAATTCTCCAAGAGCTATACCAATAGAATATTTTCCTAATGCTTAGCTTGACGTTTTGAGGTTTTTTTTGCTCTGCAATTGGAGTCCCATTACGTTTTCTTGTATCCACCCTGAACATGGAGAGCAGATATATTACCTTACTCACTGCAGCAGCCTTTTATTTATTTGGAGAGAGGTCCTCCATCATGTTCTCTTCTTTAGACTAAATGATTCAATTTATTCTCTCTGCCAACCAAAATAAATCCTTTTCTTACAGTAAAAAACAAACAATACAACAAAAACAAAACCATCAAAATGCAAAATGTTTTGCTTTTAAGTGTTGAAATTGAAAAAAGAATATTGACATGAGGAGCAATTTTAAACTGAAAGTTCAGATGTTTCAGCTAACAGAATTTTGATATTCAGTGCCTCAGATAATTTCAGTGCCTCAAATAAAATTTCAGATATTTTTCTTCCACCAAAAGAACCATTAGAGTAAGTGCCCACAAAACATTGTGATATCAACAGATCTATAGCATTTTTCACAAAGATATTTGCTTGACAGCTCTGTCACTTATCACTTTGACCCAAGCTGAACAAAGCTCTTTAGAACATGTTTAACTTCAAAAGTGTGAACAGCCCCACCACAAACAAAATCCAACTTAGAAATAAAGTATTTCCTTAAAATTCTTTCTCCAGGAAGCCAGTGCTTGCAGTTAGAAATGATCCCTATTGTGCAACCTCCACACCTTAAAACTACATTCATCATTTGAGGGATGACTTCCTCAAAAATATGTATTTAAGAATTTTTAAGAAGTACTGTTCAGCACATTAAGAGAGAAGGGAAGAGATGTGGCTTACTTTGAACTGTGTGGGAGCTGATGTTAATACTAACACAAGCTGGAAAGGACAGAGGGCTATCTTGCATGACACTGTCCAGTGGTGACAGCTGTACTGAATTACTCTGGATAGCCTCTGAAATTTGATAGAAATATTGGCCTCGATTCATGGCCCTTATTCTGGAAGGACCTTCATGGTCACTGGAGAGAGACAAGGCATCTCAGAAGGGGAATGAGCTGTAGGTGGGCAACTGGAAGTACCATTCACTCTCCTGTGCCAACTAGACTTCTAACTCAAGGCATCTGTAGATGAATCTAAGGGTGTCTATATCTTTTGGGATTTCTGTTTGCCCCAAGTGGTACTCAAAGAAGGACTACTGTGGAGGATTTATTTCTATACAAGACAGAAGCTAAGCATATATGTGAAGTGTAATGACTTGCACACAGGAGGATTATATCATACTAAATTATATTAAACCTGTGCTTACCCCTTGATTTCAGGGGCTAATCAGCAAGAGAACACCAGTATTTTCAAGGGGATGCAGAGTGGCATGGGTGTTATACCACTCTCCCCTCCAACTGCTTATCAAGACTGCAGTTACAGTGTGTGAAAGGGATGGATTATAATAGACTTTCCTTCTCTTGCTGCAAGGTCCTGATGCACGCGCTCCTCTACTTCATAACAAGCAGCACTGGCAATTATGTACACCGGATTTCTGTTAAAAATGTCACACATATATCTTCTGTCCCAATATTTCCCTAATTTATCTCATACTAACTTTGCTGCTATCATAGTTCATTCCTAACCACTCTAATTAAACTTACTGATTGCTTCAGAGGAATGATGTGTAGGGAATGGGAATGCTTTTTACCTTACTTCTATCTCCAAACTCTGTGAACAGATGCTCCTCAGAAATAAACTTACCCTTTTAATTACTTGCATAAAATTTGGGTCAGGTATGGCCTAGAGATATTAGTTAACTGTGTAACAGCAGATGCTTTGGGAATGTGTGTTCATGGGATCCCACAGTCAAGTGGGACATGCTGGGAGGCTGTATGGAAGGAATTAGCCAGCAGCTCAACATAGATATCTGGGCTACTATAGACATGTCAGAAGCTGTAAAACCAACCCAAGGATTTGGAACTTCTCTGAGGATCAGCTTAGACCAAGCCATACTTTGTCAGCAGTAGATAGGAGGACAAAAAACCATAAATGAACTATACTTTCTGGCCTCATCTCCCTTTCCTTCTACCTTCTCAGGAAGTTCTGATGAATGTTGCACATGTATCAACGTAAGGACTGTCTCTTTGCATCTTCCTCCTAGTCAAAGTCCCATCCTGCCTGGGAATACTTCCAGACCCCTTCTGCCACCTGCATCATGGCTGCGCTTCAGCTTTGCTCTCCGACTGAGCTGCCAGCATTCTCCAGAAGGACAGGTCCAAACAGACGGGCTGTCCTGGCATGGCAGGGCTGGGCCACAGAGCTGGACAGCATTCAGGGGGTCAGCACAGCCCTCAGTGCCTAATTAGACTTTACTAAAATACACAGTGACAACACTTTGACAGATAAAGTATTGCAAGTGGGTAAAAAAGTTTAGCCAAAGATGGGAAGTAGGGAGAAGAAAAACCTTTCACTTGGAAATATAAAGCCCAAAGCAGAAATAATGCATTTCAATGATCATATATCCCAGTTTAAAGCTAATGTATCCTCTTTGAAAGACTTGTGGCTTAACACTGAGCTATTTTATTTCATATTCTTTGACATAATAAAATACATATATTTATGTATGGCTGTAAAACTGTATTATTTTTAAAAGTGTTTCATTGAAGTAGTTGACCTTTTTATGCTTCATGGGTACATTTCTTATACAGTAATAGAAAAACTGACTCTAAACCACTTTATGTTAAAGTATATGCTCATTTAAATATTATAACGTAGATGATTACAGACCACTATGTGATATTGGAGGCTGTAGAGATAAAGAAATGGTTCATAAAAAAAAATAAAAAATCTGAATCTTCTACTTATAATTCTCCTGTTATTTGTTTTCACTTAAATTTGATTTTCTTGTTTTTAATTTTATACACCTGGGTTTTAAAACGTTCAGCAATTATCTGATTTGTAGCTCCAACTGTAGCATGTTTACTTGTAAAATGTCTTGCAAATTAAGATCATTATTTGTCCTTTAAGATTTTCCTTAACTTTGCAACTGAACATTTGCAGCTCAACAAGAAGCAGGACTATTTTTTACATTCCAAATGGTTCTAACACGAAAGCATTTTGCTGATTTAATGGCTGGTTTTGCAGGATAGAAAAATACTATTAATTCTCCGCAAGCAGAAAATCAACAGCTATCGTTTTTCAAATGGGATTTCTATAGCTCTGTCAAGTGTCCTATATTGTAAAAAGGAAAGGCAATTCAATCTGGTGTTTGATTTTGTCTACAGAGACAAGAGCTTGATACACCTTTCTCTGGAACCCAAAATGCCGAATGATGCAGAGTCCTAAGGTGATAGAGAGCCTTAAACACATGACTTAAGTGTCATGAGTGCCTGAATCACTTGGGCCCTAGTATTCAATAACATATTTAATGCTTAAGAGCTACTACCATATTTAGATGCCTTCTGTCAATGTCCAGGGATGGTCACCAGTTTCAGTGCCTCAGCACCCTCACAGTAACAAATTTCTCCCTAATATCCAATCTAACTCTACACTGTCAGTTTAAAGCCATTTCCCTCTGGTTTATCACTACATGTCCTTGTAGCAAGTCCCTCTCCAGCTTTCTTGTAGGCCCCTTTTAGACACTGAAAGGACACAATCTGGGCTGGCTCTTTCTAAGTTTCTTCTTTCCTTTCCCATGAACAAGGAAAAAACAGGTTTATGCCCAAGATTTCAGGACAGCCAATGCAGTAGAAAATCTCTGTAAAAGTAATGAGTACATTCTCATGGTTTGATTAGCTGAGTAGGTTCCTGACCCACATCCTCCTCCTGTTATTTCCTCCCTCTTTGGGAGTTTGGCATTGGCAGTTGCTTGAACAACTGCTTTGACAGGAGGAACCCATTTGTGTATTCCCTGATGTTCACACTGTGATTGGGGTGCTGTGCACACACCTAACAGCACCAGGCAAGGCTCAGCCATCCTGGGTGCAGGAGGATCATGGCCATAAGGTATGTGTGTGCTGGGAGTCCCGGGATGCCAGCTGCAAAGCCTTTTGGCAAGTGAGGTTTCGTTGCTGTTTGCATGGTGACAGCCAGCTGACAGCTAGTTTGGGCGTACCTGCACATGCAGCTGTTGCACCTCTGGATGGCAGTGTACACACTGGCGCAGGGATAGAGACACGGCAGGATGCACATCTGAGCCACAGCTGAAAGCACTAAAGTGGGAGCTGTTTGAGGGTGAGCTAGATGTGAGCACATCTGCATGCACAGGGGACATTTTGTAATCCACGGTAAAAAGCAACAGTTAGGTAAAGCAATTCAAGCTTTACAAATTCCCAGCATCTTAATTTTTCACTCAAGCTTACTTCTGGGTGCTCAGGCTGTGATTGACATTCATTGCACACAGCAGCCACCGTGGCTACTCTGAAAGCACCACTGAGTAAGGAATGTGGCCATGCACATTACCAGAGTTTCAATGTGGCTGGAGCCCTAACACCAGAGCCAAAAGGGATCACACAGGCATTTTTCAATACCTGAATAACTGCTCGTTGAACACCTACTGTGACTGTTTAATTCCCAGGGGAAGTGCAAAGTTACAGTGAACTCAGTACTGCAGAAGTTTTGGTTTAGAGGAAGATAATTGTGAATCCTCTCTGGCTTTTTCTGAAGCAAAAATTTGGAAAGGGGACTGCTGTTGAAGAACAGTGGAAATACTTAGCCGAATCTCAGACTATACCTGCAACCCCCAGTGATCTGCCCTGCTCCAATGTCAGCACAGACATGCAAGTCCAGCTTATCCAACAAGCTAAAATGAGAGATGGACTGCTCTACGTCATGGCTGTATTGCAGCTGCCCTGGTAATGTGGAAAGCAGTCAGGACTGATGAACAGGACCCACATTCCTTTCTCAGTTCCCTAGGGGGCTGCTTTTTTATTGTCCTGACACCTGTATCAGGTGTTGTGCCGGCCTGATGATTTTTTTCCTAAACAAACCTAATCTGAGATTCCTGGAAGTTTTAAAAAGTTTTCAGAAGTTTTCAAAGACAAGGCAGTGAATTCCCTAGAGACTGACAGCGGGAGCCTCACACAACATTTAACTGCAATGACTCTTCAGAAGAAACGAGAGTGATGACCTGAAGAAAGTATATGGGAGACCACACTGTGTGTTGCACTTTCTGTCCCTCACAGGACAGCTGGAGAAGGCAAGAAAGCTTCAATACACTGAACAGAGACATTGTGGAGAGGAAGGAGGGACAGGCAAAGACAAGAGGGTACCAAGCACTGCAATTGAAGCAAGAAACCTGAGGTGTTGGAAGAACTCCTCTGCTTTTGCACCTTGAGAAACATAGGCTGGTGTCAGGCACCAAAGGAAGAAAACTTACTTGGGGAAGATGTTGTACATCTCTTTACACCCACAGAGAATGTATGAGAAGACTACACAGTAACTTGCCTACAAGGTCTCCTATAACTGTAGACACTTCACTGGCCAGGTGCCTTCAGCCTGACTCACACACATTTGCCTGTTTCTACATCTTACCTATTCTAGAAACAAAGGCAGTGAAATGCTCAGCACAATCCAATGTACAATGAAAAAAAAAATCCTCTGCTTTTAAATAGTGTTCCTCGTGTAGATGGATGAAATGATCTGTACTCCCCCACCACACCACCTTCTGACATCCATCCATTGGCTTGACAAAGCAGGTAGTCACACACACTCCACGTGAATGCACCCGTGGCCAGGTTGCCTTGGAAACCTTCACTGCTACCTAATATTGTTATAATTGGCAAGAAAATATAGGTTTTCTCCACTGATTCGCAGCATGTTTCCATTTTACATAAACGCAAGCTTTCCGTCTGCAGTTTTCTGAAGGTTTGCTTTGCTTTCTCCCAAAGCAAAGCAAAGAAATTTTAGAGACATTTTCTTCCCAGAAAAATTAAACTGTTATTTAAATGTTAGGAACGCTGTCATATCAGTATGGGGGGCCATACAGCCATTCCAGCTTCCCTGTGTCTCTCAAGAGGGACTTCTAACACTTGAGGAAAAAGAGCTCTGCAGTCCTCTCTACTGCATTTAATTCCAAGAACTGCTCTGAAGTTAGAACAGGTCAGTCCAAGTGCCCACACACAACCTTGCTCAGGCTGCACACTCTCCACAACACCATCTATATCAACCTAGTCCAGCACAATTACCAGAAACCCTGAGTAGATTTTACTATATCTACATTTCCAGAGCAGACTGTTATGGGACGTTCTCACATGTAGTCTCAAGGGAGCATCTGAAGAAGAACCTTAGATGCTTTCCTAAAGCAGGGCTACATAAAAACTACAAGGGTATCCACATTGTATGTACTTACCAGAAAGAGACAGACAAACTCCTGGTGCTGTGCTGCAGACAAACCTCAAAGCCTGTGCTCCTTTGGAGAGCAGCAGCCTGCAGCTACTTCTCCAGTCCAAGGCCCATATTGTGACAGACAGAAACTGCAAATTCTGTTTGTCTGATAAGTGGTTTTACCTAAAAAAGAAACAGGCAAAAACCTGACACTCGGGAGCACTGTGTGCCAATGGGTTAAAAACAGAAACACCTGCAGGTGGCACTCAAAAAGGGAACAGCCTAAAGTAGCAACCCTCAAATGAGCAACCCGAAACACCTGGTGGTCATTGAAAACAATGCCTTAAGTCAAGCTGAAATGAAATTTTCCTTGGAAAAGAAAAATGTGAGCTATTTCCAGTTAGGCCAGACCAAATGCTGTGCCTCTCCATGATAAATGCAATACCCAATTTCACCATGATACAATCCTTTGAGTTTGAAGCAGCACAGCCTCTTTAAAGTTCCTCCGAAAGAAGCATGGCAACCCCCAGGCAAGTCCTGGGATTGGTGTAGGCTCCTCCTTCGGCTGCAAAAAAATGCCCTGAGCACCCTTTCCTGAGGCTGCTGCCTTAGCTGGGCATCCAGCCCAAGCAGTGGCTGCCACAGCAGAGCCAGCAGAGCCCAGGCGGTTCCTTACCCTGTCATCCTGCTTTAGAAAAGGTAGTGAACCCAATTTCAGCTGATACCAAGCTACATAAGGGAGAGAGTTTTGGTAAAACTAAACCAATGTTAGTCTCTGACTTATGACTCTAGGTTGGCAAGTTAAAACTGTAATAAATCAAGTGTAGCAACACCAGAAAGTATGGCTTTCCCATCTATTTTAGGGGAAAAGACAGGGGTTTCTTTCCTGTGTTTCTGTGGTACAGCTATTCTGTATTTTTGGCTACACCCTCAAAAATTCTCTTGAAACTGAAATGATGCTTTTTTAAATGTAAAAGCATTGATTGTTATTTTAACAAAAGAAAAAAGCTCAAATAAATGAAATTCAACACTTTTAAGATTACATCTGAACAGCTTTTGGACAACATGCTTTTAGCAAAAGTGTGCTTTAGTCAAATGCAATTAAGGGTCTCAATGCAGGCTTCCCTGACATTTTTTCCATCTATTTGCACCAAGGCAGTTGAGCTTAGGAGATACCTTGACTCCATTCAGTTGAGTTACAGACTTATGTTTCCAAAAAACCCCCAAAGCCTAATTTTTAAATGCTAAACACACAAATCTAGAATTGTATTCTTCAGAAGATCTCAGGGCTTTTGAGAAGAGGTGGCAATATGAATGCTAGATTTTGAAAAAAACTAACAACTCTCAGTGACATACTCACTTTCCAGCATTTTCACCTAGGTATTTGACTTCCAGATCAGCACTGGCAAATTTAGCAAATCTGCCTTGAAAACCTCAGTTTTGATCAAGCAAAGATGCTGCAGAACAAAATCAGTTAAACTAGGGGATCTGCATTTGAGTTCACAAGAAATTCAGCAAGAAGAACAGACGATAAAATGAAAAAAGTAAAGGTTAATAACTCATTTGGTGTCACTCAGTACTCATCCTCTCTAAATATCACACTATTTATTAGGGTGTCTACCTAATCCTTCAAACCCAACATCACATATCAATGTGATGTGCTATTCTTGCAAATGCTCTGAAGTACAGTAAGCCCAGGGAAGTTGAAATAAAAGCAGTCTAAATGTACCATCATGTAAAACTTGCACTATTCCTGGGAAAACACCTCTTTGGTTCACCCTGCTTTTCAGTTTTGATCTGTCTCCAAGATTCCAAGCTTTCCAAGCAGAAAAATCCCTTCAAAAGGTAAAATGCCAGAGGTGAGAGTTCCCAGGCTTATGAGACTGGAAATTAAACTCTTCTGTGGAGAAACAGAAAGGCACCAAATGAATGAGCGGGGGTTTTTTAGACAGAAGGGCTCCTAAATCAAACTCTTCTTTAACACAGACGAGCAGAATTTGAATTAAAGCCTAATTCTCTCCACCCCTAATAGGCTTTTCTAACAGCATCTGATTCAAAAAGACAGCCCCATGGAAATTCAAAATATTTTGTACCAGATCTTATATTTTCAGTTTTTAAGACTAGAGCAACATGATTCTTTTCACATGGAAGACTTTTAGATTTATTATTTATGAAATTTACAAAATTTCTTGTGCTGTGAAAATCAGATGTCTTTCCTGCAATCTCAGACACTAGTCTTAACATTCTTATTGATTTAAAGTACCAATGAAGTGGCCTTGTAAAACCTGAAAGAAATTGTGACAGTTGGGAAGTATTTTTTCCTGATGAAAATGTGAATGCTTGATTTCTTAGTGAATTTCTCTTATACTTCTATGACTTTGCTTGGAGTTGCTGTATTGTTGTTTAGGGGCACGAAAATATTTTTCCTTCAATCCTCACTCTGTGCTCATACTCTTTACCTTTCTGATCAGAGCAAAATGTTGGGCAGATGATACACAGCAGAGGGAAAACATTCTGATAGACCAGCTGTTTCCTTAAGCAATATTGTTTTAGGAAACATGCCAGTTTAGATAGAAGAGAAACCATCTGACATGGAATAAAATACTGAGCTTTTTATTACTGCCTTTTTTTGGGTCTCAATTTCCTATTTTGTTCCCGCTTTTATATGACAGCCTGTCATTTTGAGTCTGCATCTCATAATATAGACAACGTATTTTTATTTATTGTTCTCCTTCAACCCAATAATCACATCAATGATTCCAATGTGGCTGTTTCACTAGTCTCCATCTAAAGTTGTACTCAGAAAACAAAAATAGCCATTTCAGTGAGAAGGCACATGGGAAGCAGGGCTCTTGCCCTGACCTGTTGTAAATAGCTAGAGAAATGACCTATTACACTCACAAAAACCATAACAGAGATTATAACTGCAAAAATACAAAGATGTAGTGTACCTCCCTTTCCCCTTTTTTGTAGTAAAAGCTATCAAACTGCTAACCTGGGCTGGCTGTGTGCCGCAGTGGTTTCAGCAGAAAAGCAGTGCCTGGCTGCAGCAGGTTCTGCAGGATGGGAAGCAGAGGAAGATTTGATACTCAGCAGATGGCACAGATGGGCATCGTGCCAGCCCAGGGGCACTACCTGGTGTGCCTACGGGATCGCTTGCTGCATTTGTTATCGAGCTGGGAGCAAGAGACAGCTTTGTTTTACTCCTTTCTCTTCCCTCTTTATGTGATTTTGCTTTTAGCCACCAGACAACAGCAGCGCTCTTCTCTGGAGTGTGAAAGATGCAGCAATAAAAGGAGCCCCCCCTCAAAATAAAAAAAAGGAAAAGGAATCTGTTGTTTTCCTGTAACAACTGGTCAGCTCAAACCTCCAACCTCTCAGCCTCCCATGATTGCTAATAACTCTGTTTACTCAGAGCCAGACCACAGTGGGGCTTTTGGACCACAGGCTGGGCTGGCATCGTGTAAGCGTGTAAAGAAGCAGTATTTATCATTGTCATGATTTTGTTGCTTCCCCCCACACTTTTAAGAGTTGATAACAAGCAACTCCGAGGCAGCACAGCTGGCCTGCGAGATGTCTCTGCATGAGCAAAGGAATGTCTCTGTTCAAAGAGCAAGCACAAGTTATTTCTCCCAATCTATAAAAAAGTGTCACGGTAAAGGAAAAATAGCATTTACACTTGCACCTTCTCCTTTGGTTTTGTCTCAGGACTTTGCCTCCCCGTACATTCCATGGTGCAGACCTGGAGCACATTCTCAGCACAGTATGGTCTCAATGGCAGAGAAGTGAGGTGGGTTTTTTTTTCCTCCATCTATACATTTGGGCCTTCCCAAACTAGGGCTGAACATAGGGATGAGCATTTATTCTACCAATGTGTCAGCCAGCATGTAGGGCTCTACTACCTGCTGTCAAGTAGTCGCAGAAAAATCTCTTGTGTGCACTTTGAAAATGAGGAATTCTTGGAAAACCATCAATAAAAAGTCCTTATAGATTTCTTGGGCGAGTCTGATGTGAATTTTAGAGATGACACAACAGGCATCCATCACTCCCAGGCTGAACATGTGGAGAAAAAGTAAGCAAATCTTTTCTCCTCCCTATTGCTGCAGTTCAGTGTAGCATTTTTCTCTACCCTTTTTGTCAGCCATAATGTAGGACAACAACAAAACCACCTTCTACTCCAATACAGCTCAGCAGGAGTAAATCTTTTCTCTTGGGAAGGTTTGCAGCAAAGCAATAGAGAATTTCAGGGCAAGTCTAAGCTAAATTGACTCAAGCTGCCTCAGAGACGTTTACCTAAATCACCCTTCTTGTAGTGCAGGCACAACTATCCTTCATTTTCAAAAGCACTAAAAAGAAAACAGAACCTTTGAATTCATTTCTTCACAAATAAAGAGATGTTGGAAAGCAAACTCAAGTTAACCACTTGAAAAATACTTTACTAGTGCTATAATTCAAAATAACAAGGAAAGAAAGGACAAGGAAAGAAAAAAAAAAGAGGGATTTTATATTAAATTGCATTAACCAATAGTCTAATAATCAGCCAATTGAATTCCTTTGTGAAAAACCCTGCTATATAATGGCAGCCCACATGCAGTAACTTGATACTTTGTAGTAACTGGGTCTTTGCCCTCTCATTATAAAATAAAACGTGGTATTTTTATATAAAGGATAATGTCAGGTTTGATAACCTGAGCTAATTAGTAGCTCTGCTTTAATACTACAACAGCATCCTTCAGGTTTCCTCTCTTGATGAAAAGTAAATTCTTTTTGTCACACAAGGAAATACTCATTGTTTCAAGACTTTTGTAACAAAAATGATACAGACATTAAGTCAGAGGCATGAAAGATTATTCATGTTCAACTTTAAAATCAGGCACATCCAAAATATTATCTTTCAATTTGCATTTCTTTTGATCCACTAGACTTGAGTTGAGACAAGAGAGGAAATCAAGTCAAAGAAAATTCCCCTCCAATTAAACTCTACTAGATACAGGAGGATTAACCCTTTCCCCTGTTCTACCCAGGCTATGTACCCAGCAGCTCCTGGGGGAACACTGAAGGGTGGTGAACTGCACAGACAGGCTTATGGGGAGAGTGTCTCTCCCCTGGCTGCGATTCCAAGCATGCCTGCTGAATGCAGGTCTCCAGTGATGAATTCCTCTGGAACAGCATGGGATATTCCTTTTCTTGGCATACAACCCACTTTTGCTCAAAATGTCCCCCACATCCAGCAGCGGGACATGGAAAGTTATTTCAGAGCTTAGAGATTGTGGGCTTCACCCTGAGCTTTTCTGAAGGAGGAATCAGGGGAGGGGAAAGGAACCTCTTCGACTCTGTCTCTTTGGGTGGGAGTTTTGGTGCATCTGCCAGTGCCAGCAGGCTGTTGGGTAAGAGACTCTGAGCCTTCCCTTCAGCAACCAGACTCGGTGATTCATTTAGTATCTGATTTAACTGATTTTGGGAGGCAGGACTTGGGGATGGGGACAGTTTGTTGACAGAGATCTCTGTGTAGTGTGTGACAAAGTGTATGCCACAGTCATCTTTTACAAAAAAACGCATGGTTTTCAGCTAAAACAAGAAAGGGTTAAGCTGTCTATGCAGCTGATGCATGGTAGGATTTAAAACTGTAGGCAGTAAAACCCACACCATTCATATCTGTATGTGCATTAGGATTTAAATATGGATGCCAAAAATGAAAATGCAGCATACTGGAGAAGGGAGGAACACATTTCCTAATATAGACAAATTTTCCCATTTCTGGAAGAAATCGGGAGAATTAGCAGCACCTGCCAAGGGAGAAAACAAGAAAAGTAAAAGAATCATAGATAATTAATATTTCAAAGGCAAAGATATCTTTCATGGAAAAACATAATGGGCCAGAAATTCAGCTGCTGTACATTTGCTGATTTACATCAGCTGAAGAATGTGTTCCAGTATGATTTAACATTCTTCCTATGTTAACTGGGAGATAAACAATTGAAAATATAGAGAACTTAACATGCATTATCTGTCATCTTTTGTTGACTAATAATTTCAGATGTTGCTACTATTATTTAATATAGACAGTCATTACAGAGTAAATTAAAATACAACAAAACATTAAATGCAGTGAAGCATTACTTAAGCATAATCTCTTAAACCCCCAAGTAAATGCAGCAAATAAATTTTAAAGGTCATTTAGGGGAGCTGAAGTTATAAAAACGAAATTACCAAATTACCTCAGGTTCCAGGCTGCTTCTAGGATAGTGACTGGACATGGTGGAGATAGAGGCAGAGTTTCCAATTTTTCTCTCACAGATCACCCTGAAACACTTTGCTGGAGTGAGAACATCCTATTATGTTCTTACTCTTTAGGTGGAACAGCATGTTTCTGGACATGGTTTTCTAACTGTGTGTGTTTTGCATGGTTGCACTGTGCCTGTCTGAAAGGTTCCTCTTAACAGCATTTGAGTCGCTCGCTTGGTTTCAACTGACTTGGAAGGGAGGGTAGAAATCTCACAGATGAATTGGAGCAAACTGCAAAAACTGGGGATAAGTAGAAGAGTTCAGCAATCCCCCATGCCATGCATCCTGCCAAGCAGCTGAGCAGCCATTGGGCAGCTCAGCACAAGGCTAAAAATGTGCCATCTCCTTCCTGGGCAACCATCTGCAGAGAGATGGAATTAGAGACAGGAGCAGAGGACAGGGGATAAGGGAGGTAGGGAGATGAAGAACAGCTGGAGTAAGTGGGGAGAGGAGATTGAGAGGTGATGGGGAGGATCCCCTTCAGCATTAAGAAGCCTTAAGAGACTTGCAAATAAAGAAACTAATGGATGGGTTTTGGGGAAAACATAAAATTAACCAGAAACATTCTTAATTTTCCTTAGTAGGACAATAGTCTGCAAGAGACAGCCGCAGGATAGCCAAATTTGCTTAGGTTATCCAAACTTTAGTGCCACAGTAACTGCTGGAAAATCAGCATTCAGCCTTGCATCACTTTCCCATTGTGAAACAGCCATACCCCACACCATAGAAGAGCTCTACAGCAAAGGAAAATGCTTAACATTGTGGAATGTAAAGTGCATCCTAGGTCCGTCTTACAAATAAGGGTGATATAATCCCTCTATAAAGGAATTTTCCTTAATCTTAAGGCCTCCTCTTGTGTGATGTCCCCATACATGCACGTCTTACCTTGGTGGAGGAGGCTAGGGCCTTCTTGGACTAAATCTTTGAGAACACTGCAGTGTTGGGCTCAAAGAAACACCCAGTGGTGAGAATCAGTACGATGAAAAAAGTTATGACTGGATGATGAAGAAAATGCACAGGAGAAAACAGGATTGTGTTTTCATGTGGAATAGGCATGTGGCTCCCTGTACAAGTCCAGCTCTCCAAGTCACAATTTCCACATCCTTCAGATCCCTTTGGGTTGTGGTAAAAAAGGATCATCTTTGATTTAAAGCTAAGATTAAAACATGAGCTATTCATGAACTGAAAATATTTGCTGATACTTGGATCACATATGAAATTCTGAAGTGATACTTTGTCGTAATACCGTATGACAAGGACACACAGTTTTTATTTCTGGGATAATACAGATGCATCCCACTGCAGTTCAGAGTGGGTCACCCCTTCCTGCTGTGACCTAACAGCCAGCATCTTTGACAGCTGAAAATTACTTCAAATGGAGGAGAGAAAAAGCTTTGAGAGCATCAAAAAAAGGGAATCATCTACAAGTGCTAAGCCTATTGCCCATCCATGTGAGCCTGGTGTATACAACAGATTGCAATAAAAGTGCATATATCAATAAGTATAAAAACAACTAAAATTAGGGTAACCAATCAATCACATTTTCCTGCTTTCTGATCTGAACTATGAAGTTTCAATTGAACGTAGGAAAGATGGAGCTCAGGCCATAGGAAGAAGAAGTGGACTTCTACTTACCCTAAAGGTTTTTTTTGGAAACTAAATATTTGCCAGCCTTTCTCCTTCTCCATTAAGTGTGATAGGCAGTGACACAAACAGTGTCTGATATTAGTGCAGATATTCAGTGTGGTTTACAGCAGATTTGAAAAACTCAGAAGCCGCGTGGGATTTAATTCCTGCACAAAAAGCAATGCCTATAATAGCCAGCAGGAAAAGCTGAATGCAAAAATAATTAGGGATAACATAAAATAGCTTCTACCTGTGAACAGCAGGAAAATATGTACTGCAAGTAGAGCTGCGTGACTAATTGATTTTAGGGGTTTGTTGGCAGTCTGAAAACCAAACACACCCAACAGGTAGGTTTTTAGTTCAACAGAGCTAATGTATCCTATGACAACAGGCTGCAATGTGGCTTCCCCAAAGTCTAATACTGCATGAATTTGGAAGCCCGTCTTTCAGCAGGACATTTGTTTTCCATCTGGACATTTATTTTCATAAAATTTACAGGAGCATTCATGAGACTTTTGGGTTGCATCCAGGTACTGGGTATAATTGTAATTAAGAGGGGACAGACATAGGCATACGTGAACACAAATCCGTGACAAGATGGGGCAACAAATGCCACTTTCTCTCTGGATCCAGATTGTATTTTTTATAGGAGGAGTTAAAACTAGACCACTTTTTCTCAGTCACAGATACTAAACTTGTGCACCCTACACTGCTGGGAGCATTTGGGAAAGAAAACGCTTCCCCATTCACCCACATGAAGATGTATCCCTTGCAGTAGGGTTGCATTACTTTGAGAAAATAATTATCCCAACTCTATCCTACTACATCCTGTTTGTATCTCCTAAACAGGATTGCTTTCTCCTCAGAAGAATAAATGAGGGTTAGATGAAGCGAAAATTTGGTATCCTTGCCTCTAAGCATTCAACAAACCACCAGTGAATAACAAGCAGGTCCCTTTCTTTCCTAGCACAGCAGCTGTGGACTCTGACAGACAGCAAGTTGATTGTCAACATATTCTGGGAAAATTTCCTGAGCTGTGCTGCTCTAGTGGTCTAGTGGTCAGAAAAAACCCCGAAATCAAAACAACAAACCAAGACGAAATAAAGACAGTCTTTTTCAAAAACAGAGACAATGAGGGGAAGTAGGACTTCTTTATTCTCCCCCAAAAGCACTATGAAATAGCACTTTGGTTAATTTATCATAGTACAAGCAGAACACCTTTCTAAAACATCTCATCTCTGTGGTTAGTACAAGATTTGTCATAACAGCAAATTTCCATAGTGATACAATGTTACAAGAGCTGTTGAGACAGAGACATCTATAAACCCAAAAATACAAAACACTCTTGACTTGCACCTTACAGGAGAAAGCTGTAGCACAGGCAGCTGTCAGCCAGTGACCAGCATTCAACTGCCCTCCTCCAAAGTGCAAACCGGCATGACAAAGCACTCAAGAACCCCTTGGGACAATTCCTCCTCAGAGCTGATGAGGTGTCACCAATTCTGCAGCTACAGCAGGGATTTTTCTAGAGAGGATGCATACTGATGTAAGTTTTTGGGCAGCAATTCCTTTTTCCCTTTCTATACAAATTTCCAATAGCTAATGTAACCACAGTCTTGTGTAAGGATGAATTACCTTCTCCCTTGGAACAAAAAAACTTGATTCAAAAATCAATAGCCTAGATTGCTCTCTA
Source organism: Xenops minutus (assembly GCA_035221455.1). Classification (NCBI taxonomy): domain Eukaryota; kingdom Metazoa; phylum Chordata; class Aves; order Passeriformes; family Furnariidae; genus Xenops; species Xenops minutus. Next base: position 18,835,724 of record JAWWEE010000122.1, on the reverse strand, counting down.
CACCTCTTCTTTTAAGAATGGTGTCCCTTCCATCTCAATAAGTATGCAAGATACATGAAAATACCTTCTGCCTTTGTTGTCTTAAACCTGATCTTTGCAGAGAGACAGAAAGGGGTGTGCTTCACTTCTTAGAGACACAAGACATATCTACTACACATTTCCAGGCCTTAGAAAGAATTCAAGCATCTAATTCACAGAACAGAACCATTACAGTTCTGACACTTCCATCCAAGACCATGGAAGACCATAACCTCTGACTGTGCCTGAGGGCACAGCATGAAGGCACACATAAGAGGTGGGATTTTTAACAAGAGTAGCATAAAATTAACAGTTAGCTATTAGCCTTTATGTACACAGAATGTTTATTTCCCAAAGAGGTTCAAACCCATGAAAAAAGAAAGATGTCTCTGTCCTCAGGAGGGTGGAAAAGAAAGGCTGAACAGTGGGGGAATAAAAGGCTGGTGACAAGGGATCTTGGGTTGCTGCACAGCTGCTGCAACTTTCTTCTTTTCTAGTGTGAAATGTCATGACACACATGGGAGCCACATTCAGCCATCAATATTTATAAATCCCAGAAACTATCAACTTGCTTTTGAGAGCAGGTTTTTATATACAGTGCAACTCCAGCAGACTATAAGACAAGTTCAATACCAAACTAATGAGAAATGAGATGAAGTTAATACACTGTAAGCCTTGGTTAAATCTATTTGTCCTATTTATTCATTGCCTTGTTGATCTGGAACCTTTAAATAAGAATTCTGGCCTGTTCACCATTATTGCTTACTTAATCCTCCAAAGTCTATGAATAATGAGACAAAAATATGTGCGCCCATTGTAGAAAGAAGGAATATAAACAGAGATGAAAAACTCTGTCTAGAACAGGCACTTGTCAAACAAATATCCCCACTTCTCCTCTGTTAGCAAATGTAAAAAAATTCTTTCTTAAAAAATGGAGAAGGCTGCAAGTATAAATGTCAGCCAGCATCAAGGTGACCATCATCTGACTTGAGAAAAATAGAACATTATCATTTATATAGGAATACCTTGGCTGATAGGAGCTGCTTGTCATCTCCCATAGCCAGGTCACAGCCTGGACAGGGAGATACTTTTCTGAGGCTCAGCATTTCCTTATTCGATACCTGCCATCTTCATGTGTACAACTGAAATTTTCCTTCATACAGATCAGCCTAGTGAGCCAACACTTTAATGCTTGTTTCAAAAGAGAGAAGCATAAACGAAGAGTAATCAAGTGTCTTGCTGGTGTTGCAGAAAAAAAAACTTCACAGAGGAAAGATGTTGAGGAAACTGCTCTCATTTTACTTGCTTACTAGGGGGGGAAATTAGATACATATATATGAATTCAGTAGTTCTTTAGGTGAAATTTTTAGCTGAAAATTTTCCAGTAGAGCACTTGGGCAGTAATGAAAAATAGCAAAAATTTGGTCTTGAATGATCTCTACAACTATAACACACTGCAAATTCAAGTCTAGCTAATGCTATGTCCTGTTTAGCCTTGGCTCCGTGTACTTTTATATGGTGTGAGGCTTGGTCTGGAAAACTCTCCTTTACACACTAATGCCTGAAACAGAGACAGAAGGACTGACAATATTTCAACTAGCAATGTTAAATCCAATTATTAGATATTTCCAAAGTAAAGCAGCCTTGGACTGACAAAAATGTTTTATTCTGCTTGAAAGTATACGGTAGTGGTCATCAGAGCCCTTTTTTCGTGTTTGTTTGCAAAAGTATGTTGTTTACTTACAGGGAAGATCCAATACTCAATGATTATTAAACTTGCAGAGAGGAGTTACCTTCTTGCTCTGAACTAAGGAAAAACTGCAGGAGAAAGAGGCTACACTCATGTTAGAAAGAGATGAGAGAATTGCTGTAAGTCTTCAGGGAACCTGGTCATTTATGTATCCAGAAAATCTCCATCCATGTTCTTCTTCAGCTTGTCCAGCCTCGTACAGGTCTGAACAATTGTCAGAAGACTAGCATGAAGCAACATGGAGAGGTCCCTTGTGAGAAAAGGATTTGAGCAGGGGTGCGGAGGATCAGGGGAGAAGTGAAGACCTCCAGGGAAAAAGACAGGGGTCAAATGATCAAGTGATTCTCAAGATGCAGTTCTTTATGTCACGGAAACAAAACACAGAGTGGACAGTGCCCAGCTTGCTGGGGCCTGAACTTAGGGTCTTTCATCCCTATGTTTTTCCTAGGAAAGTGAGAAGTCCAGTATATTGCTATTTGTTACACAGAGTAACTCTGCCCTTCTGGGTGTGGCAACGGAATAGCAACCACGTGGCTCAATTAATGCATACAACTACTTCAGTTCAGTCACTTCCCCACTGTAGAAATTGAGTCCCAACCACATGCTTGCCTTTAGGGCTCAGGAAGGCTGGCCAGATGCTGGACTCATCTACAATGTGCTAACACACCAGTTAATTCTTTCCTCTAGCACCAGCTGTGAACCCTCCTGAAGGCAGGGGCTCTTCAGCTGTGTCTTTTGCTGTAGCTCCTATTGCCTCTATGTTTTTGTAGCAGATATTCTCCTGTTTCTTGTGCTGAAGTGGCTCAGTGTGCCATCAGAGAAAGGCTGATTTTCTCTCCAGACTAAAACAGTGCAAATGCTGAAGTAGAAGAACATTTTGTATGCTGAGATACTAAGAAGAGACAGTGGTCTGAAGACAAAGTAAGACACCAAATCTGCCTTCCTAAGATCAGTCACCTTGCAGTGAGGAACAAAGTCTGCACGTTCATTTCTTCTTTCCTTAGTGCATCAGGACATTTCCCTTTTTAAGGGAAATGCTTTTTCTCTACATGAATACACACACGTCCCACCTCTCTGAAAGGAAGGGCTGCAATAGAGGAAAGACTGCAATCATTAAAATCCCACCTGCAAAGAGTGCAACACCTAGTACTGTCCTGTGCAAGCCCAGCAGGAAGAAATGAGCCTGTCTGTCGTGAAAGAACCGAATGTTTGAGCCCTATTGCATTCAGACGGCTGATAAAAGCAAACCCAACTGTGATCAGGTTGTCAGAAAAAAAGGCCAGTCTTTTAACTCAGATATTTAAATCAGATTTAAAATAAACACCCAGCCTGTCTGAATTCTTTTAGAAGACAGGCAAAGGGAGGACAATGAATAACTGCCGCCTTCTCTCTTTACTTGGCATTAAACTGTCTGACACAGGGAACAGTCAGAGGACTAAGCAGATTTGCAACCTGGAACAGAATGGATTCAGAAGCACCTGGATGCTTTGGGACTGAATTCCCTTTATAACTCCAGTCTCCTTGTCAAAGAGAAAAGGAAGGGGACACTATATGTTCTACAGTTAAATTAAAGTGGCTTTTCTGTGCTTCAGTCTGTAGCCAGGGATGAAGGAGTCAGATGGGCTCTCCTAAGAAGCGGCATATTAAGGATCAGGTGCCAGAGGCTCTGGAAACCTCCACACGGAGACTGTCAGCTTCTCTGAAACTGGAAATGCTGATTCTCATTTGACATAAAGCTAAGCCATACTGAAGCTATTAGAAGAGCTGCACAAGGGAGGAGTCTTTCAAAGAGGCTCATCCCCTCACTCGCCCTCACTTCCCCCAACTCTTGCCAGTCCTCACAACTTGGACTGTCTTTGTGCTCTATCACGTACCTTTTTGTTGCAGCCAAAACCTGTTGCGCAGGCAACTGGCAAAAAAAAGTATCCATCCCACTGATATACAGTCAGATCAGGAGTGTCCTCTCTCATAAAAAGTATAATGACCTCAAAGCAAACGAGGTGTTTCTTACTACCTGTCTTAAATATCACTAGAGTGTGGAATGAAACCAGCTTCATGCTATACAGCTTCAAGTCCAGACCTGACACTATTGAACACTACCCAAACCACCAGCAGCACTCAAACTAGTCAATAAAAAGCATTGCTAACAGTCACTTTTCTCTTCTAAGCCAAGTGGAAAAAAGCAGTGCCACATAGTTGCTGATGATATATTGTGCAGTGAGTATCATCTCAATAAAACACAACCATTTCCCAATTAAGAAACGTGGTCTCCAGTGAGGCTTAGCACAGATCTCATGGAGCTGCACTCTGTATTGGTATGAGCTAAGTGCTGGTCAGGTCTTGCATCAAACCAATTGCTATGCCCAGCAGTGTCTCAGTGCCCCCAAACCAAAATTTGAGCATTAAACTAATTAGCAGTATGCTAGTGCTTTTATCCTGCAAACAGCAGGATAAAAGACAAATAAGTTGTTAGCCTCTCCTAAAGGCTTCCAGACTATTTATTTATAGACTCATTTATAGGTGCCCTTCACAGAAGCATCTGACCTTTTCATAATGATTACTGAACCTCTTCCATAAAGTCTGTGCATAATGAGACAGCATTACAGTGCCCATTTTAAAGAGATGAGAACATGGACTGAAAGCAAGCAAATGAAATGATCTGGTTGTGGATGCAAGCTGTTCCACAGACACATGCCAAACAAAGATGCTTTTGCTCTATCACATCTCCTTTAAAAGCCACTCAGACTGGTGTGGTGCTGCTGAAAGAACTTTGAAAGACTATAACAGATCAGCACTGAACCCAGCAATAGCGGTAATAAGATGCTTAATAGACAAGCCATCCCATCAAACACCAGCAGCACCTTCTGATTTCTGTTCCTCTTTGTGGAATGGACCTATGAGTAACAAAACCACCCTTTTGAGGCTGTCTTTCCTTGCAGTCTCCTAAGTTGTTTCTGGCACACCTCTCAGGGTGGGCAAAGGTTTCTTCTGCCTGGAAATTAAGGGATGTTGGAGACTCAGAGCAAAGCTTCATTTCAGCCCTTCGAATAAACCCATCCCTCACAACAGTTACCTTTCTTTTTTTTATCAGTGAAACGGAGGTTGCTGTACTGACATTTGCCCATAAGTACCAACTGCAAACTTGATTCCTTTCTGCACTGCCATTCTGGAGAGTTTCCAGGTTGTTTTTCTCAGGTGAAGGTGCCATCTTTTCACCAAAACAAATGCAAAGAAGTACTGCTAGAACTGCATGTGGGTGGCAAATGGAACCCCTCTATTTCTAGAATATTACTGGTTCTAAGTCTGCAACCCAGGCCACTGATAATCACACGATGAAAGAAAAGATGTGGGGAAAGTCACTGACTTTCATTATCAGAAAAGGAGACACCTAAGATCAGCTGCAAACTAAGCACTGTCATGTCCTAACTTTGTGCTTTTTGCCACAGAAGCAGTCAACTGCTAAAAAATTCTGCTGAAAATGTAAGAAACCTAAGGAACCATCCTAAAAACTCCTTCAGCTTGAGGTTTACACCAGAGTGCTTTCTGTCAAAATTTAGATTAAAAAAAAACCCAAACAAGCCTTAAAGTTTCTCCACTGGTGAGGAACAGAAGCATAGGCATAACATGTCTCTCCCCTGAAGGTAATTTGTTAGCAAGTCCATGGAAATGTCCTCAGTTCTATTCTTGCCCAACGTTGAAGGGATGCACTACCAAGGAATATATTAAGCTGTGCTATCAACAACCTCCTTTCCTATAAACAGGATCATAAAATAGTGGAGGTGGGTATATCTGACCCATTTCTTTTCACACCAAAATAACTTCCAGAAGAGCATGAAACCTCCCCTCACCTCTCATGTCCTAGAACATCATGTTTGAGGCATCCAGGGATTCAGCAGCAATGATGTTACAGAAACTCACCCACACAGCAAGGAATAATCCCAGCAAAACACAACAAACAGCTTGAGGGCAAATGCTTTTATGAAGGATTTCATGACCTCATTGGAAACTATTGCTATATCTCTATGCTGTGTGTACAAGATATTAATGGATAATTATCTTCCAAAGGAAAGAATGAGAAGAGTAAGTGTACAGTTGAAGAAACTGAGAAGATAATTACTTTTAAAGTTTGTCCAGGTGATCACCAGCACTTTTGAACAGATGCCTTCTGAGATAACGCCATGGTTTTCCTAAAAATGCCAGGCCCTCTCAAGTGCCCCAATACAGCCAACATGGCAAAATCATGATTATGCTGCCTGAAACTAGAGGCAGAGGAAGGAAAAGAGGAGTGAGTGAGTACTGCAAGTGCCCAGTTGTTTTAGGTATATTTGAAAAGTCAGGAGGTTGTTTCCCAGTCAATACTTCTTATCACTGTAAACAGAATTTCAATTGCAAGGTAAACGTTATGCTTAAAGCTCAAAATTTCAGTGATTTATGTTAAATAAAATTCTTTCAACAGCCTGGGGTTGTCTTTTTGTTCAGTAAGAACAACCAGAGGTTTTAATTATCTTTTTTCCCCCTTTTTGTCCTGTAAAGAAACAATCCCCCCTCCTCAAGTTATTCATAGAGTTTTGTTCTATATTAAGGCTTTGTACTAATGAACTATTTAGGAGTTGGGATTTCCATCCCAAATGGTTAATGATTTGACTCTACACTATAATATTCTAATTGAAACAACTCCTAAGGGCATCACCATACAAGTAACTCCAGACATCTGTACCACATTAACTAAACAAAATTGTAGCTCAAAAGCTACATACTGGGCACAGCCCTCACCTTACATTTCAGTCTGGCATCAGTGAGAGAAACAGCACCATCACATTGTGTTACATTATATGGTCCTCAGTTAAAACAATGCAGTTCAGAGGTTACTATTCTATAAAGTATTTGTTTTTATTGCCTTGTTCTTTTGATACTTTGAAGAAAGATAAGGGTAAGAGAGGGACACATATAAAGCAATTTTATTGTCTGAACACTGACTGGGTTACACAAAGGCTCAGTGCTTGCTTTCAGCTTTTTTATTATTTTTTAAATAAGAAAAACCTTGCAGTAGACATGGAAACAGTTATGATTATTTGTCCCATTGACATGGTGCCTCTTAGGCTAGTTTCTAGTTTTAAACTATCATTTTGGCAAATAAAGATTAGACTATTTCCAGACAAGAGTGGATGTACTAAGCCACCTTGTAATGCCTGCAGAAATGGAGGAACTAATGAAGGAAAAAAATGTCTTTGTTATCTAGACCTGGCCACAAGTGTACCCTTGCCAGGATTCTTAATGAATATTTTGCTGCTTTGTGCTTTTTGCTAGATACCTGCCCTCCAACAACTGCAGATTCTGGAAAGACTTACAATCACAAATGACTGCGCTGCAACAAGCAATATTTTAACTAAAAGGCAGAGAGGCCTTGCAGAAAGATATAGATTAATTAGAGGGCTGGGTAATCAATAACAAGGGCAAGTGCCAGATTCTGTACCTGGGACAGGGCAACTCTGGATGTACGTACAAACTGGGGAATGAGACATTAGAGAACAGGAAAGGGACCATGGAACGGGACCTGGGGGTTGAACATGAGTCAGCAGTGCCCTGGCAGCCAGGAGGGCCAACCCTGTCCTGGGGGGCATCAGGCAAAGCATCACC
>JAWWEE010000122.1:18790256-18828238 GCA_035221455.1 Xenops minutus | reverse complement strand
GCAGCTGAGGGCACTTGGTGTGTTCAGCCTGGAGAAGAGGAGACTGAGGGGAGACCTCACTGCAGTTACAGCTTCCTTGTGAGGGGAAGAGGAGGGGCAGGCACTGATCTCATCCCTGTGGTGACCAGGGACAGGACTTGAGGGAATGGCTTGAAGCTGTGTCAGGGCAGGTTTAGGTTGGATATCTGGAAAAGGTTCCTCACCCGGAATGTGGCTGAGCACTGGAACAGGCTCCATAGGAAAGTGGTCACAGCACCAAGCCTGACAGAGTTCAAGAAGCTTTTGGACAATGTTCTCAGGCACATGGTGTGACGCTTGGGGATGGTCTTGTGCAAGGCCAGGAGTTAGACTTTGATGATCCTAGAGGGTCCCTTCTAACTCAAATATTCTAGGATGCTGTGATTAAAAGCTCAAAAATATTTGTGGTGTGTCTTAAAGGATATTTATTCTGCAAAGAAAGACTTTCTGTGCTTCTAAATCTTGCTCTTTTTCTTTTACCTTAAAGAGGTAGTGTTATGATCCCATTGAGAAAAGAGCCTGCCTGTGGAAAGTGGTGGGGAAAAGGGATGAAACAAAGCAAATCCAGCCTTTTTCTAATTATTTGTTTTCCAGTAAAATCCATTAAACAGCAATAGCTGATCTCCTGAGCCGAGTAAGTTCAGGCTAAGTCTTTACTGAGTAGAGCTGACCTGAGCTGCTTCATACAGCAGCGCTGCAAGCAGCCCACCTGGATGTGGATGTATATATGGTCTGACTTTAATACAAATTGCTAAATTCTATGGCCATATCCTTACCTCCATCTCCAGCATACAGAGGTGCCAAGTCACCTCTGCCTTTCCTTCAAGAGATGTGCTCCTGCTTTTTTTCTCCAAGGTGCTAGCTGTAAGAGATGAGAACACGGGCTCACCTTGGGAAATATGTCCCTCTGCTGCACAAAAAGCAAAGGCTAAAGTCCTGGTGATGGCACAGTGTAAGACACACACACCTTGTGTTCAGTGCATGAGACTTAAAGGGGATGAGGAAAGCTTCAATTGAGGTCCCACAGCACAGCATCAGGCTCAATAACCTGCAGTACTAGGTACCCTTGTTAAAAGGTTGGGTGAAAAGTCCCAGACTCCACTGAAGTACTGCTAAGTCTATTTCCAAGTTTTAAGCAGCATTTAAGTGGTCAAAAAGGTTTGCTCTAGACCCTGTATTTCACCTGCATCAGAGCAGTACAGTATTTCTTGCTTATATGAGCATTTCAGTGTGATTGACTTTGGGTAGCAGGGAACTGAAGTCATGCCAGATCTGTTTCATACTGACATTTATTTGTGCAATGAAATCCAAGGATATTTTCTTTTCTCTTTTTTTTCCCTATGTGCTTCACTCAGTACTCTCTCTGTGACATTGAAATCCATCACGCTGCTGGCCCTGGTGTACCCATTAGATTGTACGTGTCAACAATGTTAGAACTCCGTGATGGAGGAAAGACAGCGGTAACAAAAAAAAATATATGTGGCCTGAGGAAGTAAATTTTAATTTGTTCCCAAGCTTTCTCTGATTTAGGGTAAGATTCTCTTGCCCTTAATCATGCTTTGATACACTAACCTCCCTCTCAAGGAGGAGGCAATGAATAAATGCCATGCAGCCAGAGGCACTTTTCCTCCCATTCATTCAAGCACTGCACAGGATGCCCAAAGCAGCCTTTCAGAGCATTAACCTGCCCAACAGAGAGAAATGTCCACAAAAAGAGCAATTTCCTCAATTAAAGAAAATTAGAGGAACAATTAGAGAGAAGTGGCTCTTTCCCAACTCCTGATTACTGACAGATAGACAAAGGCACACAGCTCCAGGGTCTGGAACAGAAGCCAAGTAGTCCTCTAACATTTCTCATACAAACTCCTGTATTCCTTTTACTCTGTGCGTCCTCCCGCCCCAACCCGGCTCCAGAAATGGATTGAAGTGTAGTACTTGTGGCTGATGTCTGAAAATTCAGAGCCTTCCTGCAATTGCTGAGGACTAGCCAGTGGAATAGCCTTTCTCCTTTCTGAAGGAGAGAGGTCACCTGAAGGACTATGCAGAAGAGTCTCCTCATTGCTACCTGCGTGCCATTGGAGACAGGACAAACATCAGCTCCACTGTCACAAGTCCTGTTAGGTTTCAGCAGCTGCCTAGCTTGCTTACAAAATGCCATACAGGAAGGCAATCCATATAGCCAGTGTTTGAACATACGGTGGGAGTCCAGCATTGCCAAGACTATGTCCTCTCAAATGTAAAGCAAACATGGAGGCAGGAGGAGCAGTACTGACATTTAGGGGCAGATATGCAATGATGGCTCACTTAAGCTGTGTGAGGTTAGCAGTTCTACTGCTAATTTATCTGAGGCCTTTCACATGCAGTTCTAGGTGATTTGTGTTCAATTTGGCTTGAACTTCATTCACAGTCAATGGTCCAAAATAATAGCCAACTAAAATAGCTGAGAGCAAGTGCTCATTTTCATTGCCTCTCTTGGATGTGAGCACCATTAGCATTCCTGGGTTCAGCACTGCAAATACACATGCATGTGTCAAATGACACTGGGTAGTTATACTGCTGCTCCAACAGAGTTCAGCTCTGCTATTTCCAGTTAATGACAACTGGTCCTAATGACACCCAATCCTCCACCTGCCTTGGGGCTGCAGAAAAGTCAGGCCATGATCAGGGAAAGATGCAACATTGCCTTAGTTAGAAAACAGATACTCAAGCTTGATCTTTAGACCCTATCAAATGAAGGGGCTCTTCAGTGCCCAGGGATGTCTGCTGCCCACCAGAGTCATGGTGTTTGAGTTCAGGCAGTATCAGCAGAGACAAAGACGACAAAATACAGGGGGAGGCATGGAGGAAGTGAGGGGGAAATGAACAGTGTCAGGCAAGAGCTAAATGGAGTGAGAAGGCTCAAAACAAATAAATGAGACTTATATGGAATAACAAAGCAACGGGGAGGAAGACAGGAGAGAGAAGATACAAATGAGCTGCAGAGGGGTTCACAGAAAAAAAAAAAGGAAAATGGTTGGGAGGCACTGAAAAAGCTGAGACATACACGAAAAAGAGAAACTTTAGAAAAAAATGGATACCATGGAACCATACCTCTGGCTACTGCCTCTTCTCTTCCTGAAACCTATCTGAGGTTTTACGTATAGCTCTGTTACCACAGCCTTGCATGTAGGCTGTTACTCTAAATTAAACGCAAAAAGTCACAGAAATGACAGGAATGTCATGTATTAAAATATCCCATTCTGGGCAAAGCACACCTCTAGGTTCTTGTCTGTTACCACTAAGAACAAGTTTCAGCATGCACACTTGTCTGAGCACACGGCATTTTGCAGGATCTCTTTGCCCCTTGCTGTGTTGAGCAGTGCTCCTTCCAGATAGCAAAGCCTGATTATGCCACCCTTTTCAAGCAACTACTGCTCTTATCTACACAGGCAGAGTTGCAAACACCAGCCCTCATCTTCCCAAGTAGCTTTTATTAACCTTGCCCTGTTTGCAAAGTTTCCTCTGAAAAAATGATGATGTGATGGAGAGTAACTAAAAGGCAGTTTTTGAGCTGTACTTTATTATAGATCTCCACTGATGGAGAAAATGCAGTATGCAGCTCTTCCTTCAGCTGTGGTGTTTATAGAATTGCTCTTTCTTGTGCCATTTCTGCCTGTCTTTCACTGAGCTGAAATACCATCTTTCCTCACTGCCAGAGACTCTCCTGTACTTAGATAGACAAAACTTGTAAGAATTGACATACTTGTCAGATTTGTTCAGATTAAGAATTACTGGGAAGGAAAAAATCCAGAAGAGGATTGCTCAATACACCCTGTTTCCTTTGGAAACCAAGCTAAAAGCATTATAGATAGGCTTAGAAAACAGTTACACCCATTAATCTTTGATTGACCTTCCTGATGCTATCAAAACTGAGAGCAGTGAACCATGTGTTTTCCATTTGATTTGTTGTGTTCTTGTTCAATAGGTTAAAATCTAGGACATGTCTTGAAAGACAACTGTTTGACTGGGGCACACAGAAACTGTCTGCTTGATGATGCTAGACCACACTACCTCTAAGTTTTCACAAAGTGCTTGCCACCTCCCAGTGGCAAAGGAGCTGCCAGCTCCAAAGGGTCACAGCTTAGTGACACAAGTCTGAACGGGAGTTGTCACTGTGGCAAAACAGCTTCCTGGCTCCACTGGCACCTCATGTCATTAGTAAGGCTAATGAGGTTTTGCCTAAGTCAGGTTCAGAAAGTCAGGGAAGAATTTAAGGCACTTTCAAATGCTAAGTGCTTCTCACACCTCACCAAATTTCTGCATAGATGATAATTCTGACCTCTGAAATAATAGGCTGTAAATACAAGAATCTGGGGTAGGCTGAAGGGCTGAAGCTAGACAAGTCAAACACACCGTGCCAGAAACCACTCCTGCACGCAGGAGCCTGACAGTCGGCTACGCTACATCTGCTGATCAGCTCCAGCATGCTGCTGTCTCTGCCAACAAAGCATTTCCCAAATTCCACCATTAGCACAACCCAGGCACTATGTCTAACAGGCAGTTTCATGTGGGCATGCAGCTCAGCTGAAGAAGTTTAACAGTATGGACAAGGTCAAGCCCTGCCAACTGGCTTGAGAACCAAACACTGCTCTCTGCTACTGTTTAATCTACTAGCACAGATGTTGCCCACAGCTGATGGGATCTCTGACAGTGCTCACTTCCACACATGCCATCCACCATTTACTTTCTCCAACTTTAAACCTTGGAAAGCTGTCCCATTCTTTAAGGATTACTATCCTACCTTTGTAATATGTACATAAAGCCACCCCAAAACACAACTCTAACTGAAAAATTATTCTCTATAGATGGTAGGTACCAATCCTTTCTGCGTTCCTCCACTTCCAAACAAGGTGGTGAACATTTTACAGAAATGCTGCTGTTTGTCTGCTATTGTGTTCTAGATGCCTCTATATTGCTGTATTTTGATCTGATTTGCACACACAGGGGAAGGTTTGATGGTTTGTGGTTCAAAGGAGTAACTGCACAACCTAATATAGCTAGGCACTACTGGCTACTGCTTACAGAAGACTCTAAGCAGATGGTAACCTTAACAAACAGTATGTCAAATATTTTGGCATATTTAACCTCCATTCCCACTGTAAGTAAAATTCAGGTTCATGACCACCTGAAGAACATGAATGTACACAAGTCTATGGGACCTGATGAGATGCATCCCAGAGTCCTGAAGGAATTGGCTGATGTAGTTGCCAAGCCACTCTCCACGATATTTGAAAAGTCATAGCAGTCACATGAAGTCACAGGTGACTAGATAAAAAGAGAAAGATTGTACCCTCTTTAAAAAGGGTAGAAAGGAGGGCCTTGGGACCAATGACCTGTCAGCCTCACCTCAGTGCCCAGGAAGATCATGGAACAGATCCTCCTAGAAGCTGTGCTAAGGCACATGGAGGAGAGGGAGGTGATTTGGGACAGTCATCACAGCTTCACCAAGGCCAAGTCCTGCCTGACCAACCCAGTGGCCTTCTGTAATGGAGTGACTCCATCAGTGGACAAGGGAAGAGCTATTTGCTTCACTGGAAAATAGCATATTATTATCATAGAATCATTAAATAATTTGGGTTGGAAAGGACCTTTAAAAGTCATCTTGTCTAACCTCCCTGCAATGAGCAGGGACATCTTCAACTAGACCAGGTTGCTCAAAGCCCCATCCAACCTGAGCTTGAACATTTGCAGTGATAGGACATCAACCACCTTTCTGGGCAACTTGTATCAGTGGTTCACCACCACCATCATAAAAAATACTTTCCTTATATCTACTCTAAATCTACTCAGTTTATAACCATTACCCTTCATCCTATTACTACATGCCCTTCTAAAAAGTTTGTCCCCATCTTTCTTGTAAGCCCCCTTTAGGTACTAAAAGGCTGCCATAAGGTCTCCCCAGAGCGTTCTCTTCTCCAGGCTGAACAGTCCCATCTCTCTCAACCTGCCTGCATAATCTCTTCTGAAAGCAAGTCATTATTCAATGAGAAGTAACTTCATTGAAAATTTGTAGTCCTGGATAGTTCCACCCTATTGACTGGATTCACTGATGTCTCATAAAATGTAAGTTTTCTTACTGCCACGATGCTGCTGTACAATGTTGCTTCACTGCAATCAAGGGTGTCATTTTGGTGGAAACAATACTAGATCTCACTTTGTTGACATCTGACTTTCTCACAGGAGCTTAATTATTCTTGTGCACTCTTGAGTTAAATTTGGTTAAAATTGGCAAAAGAATTCTAAAATTATATATCTCCAAGGAAGAAGACTGCAGAAAAGGAAAGCTGAGGGTGCCTCAGCTCATTTCTTCAAGAAATTTTCAGAAGGCAAGGAGGACTGTTGCTCTTTAATCTCACAACAGCTTATGCATTGCACAAGGTCCTTATCATGACTGCAGGAACCCTGCACAGCTCTTGGCTCTGTCAAGGTCATTCTGTGCGTCCAAACAACCATATCTCAGACTTAAAAGGGATTTCAGAATCACTGATCCTTAAGTACATCTACAGCATGAACTGGCTAAATTTTGAAAACACCACTCATAACAACTCCATCTTCCAGCTAAAGAATCCATGTGGCCCAAAAAACCATGAGACAAAGCAGATGTTAGGAGATGTAAGGAGAGCATTTCAGCATCCTTATCTCCAGCTGAGGTCAAGTGACAAAGTGTTGACATATTGAACATTTTTAGAGCTGAGAGATCATTTCCCAGCTAGGTTTATTGTTTTTCAAAATTAGTCTTGTTTATCCTGGTGCTAACATGAGGTGTGAAAATGAGGTATGTACTTATCCAATCTCAGTGATCAGGCTTGTCAGAAATCTTGGCAGGCTGCAAATACGTCCTACTGACTTCTAACAGTAAACCTTGTCCACAGTATCATAATACCAGTTCAGCTATCAGAGAAAAAGCACATTTTCTGGGTGCTGAAAGAGTGAGGGGTTCTTGGATTTTGTTTTCCAAAAGAAAAAATAAGCAGATAGACTGCTGTTCAGGCTGCCACATAAAGTGCCCTTCCAAAACAATTCTGCAAGAGCAAATGTATAGAAACTGTACAGAAGAAAATTGCTTCTGTTGGCTCTTCAGTGTGAGCCATGGCCCTATTTCAAGGCTGATAGACCACATGTGAGCTAGATGTTCCTGGACTGTTTTGGCATTGAAGATGTGGCTCAGATAAACAGCCAAGCTCTACAGAAGGGTGTTTTAACAGCTCACCCAGTCTGGCAGCTGGGCCTCACTAAAATGCCAGAGCATAAAAAAATGGCTCAAGCCACCTGCCCAATCCAAAATTCAAAGAGTGGAACTAGCCTGGGCAATTAGAGAGAAGCTTATCACCAGGCAAGGGCTGCGTGCTGAATTCTTGCAGTAAAAAGAAAACCAGCATTGTGAGTAGGGTATCTCAATTTATGGAGGAAGGAAGTCTGTGTAACCACCCTCACAAAGAAAGGCAGGTCTGAAGCACTGAGTTTCACATTTTTTCAGAGATGCAACACACAGCAGTTGCCCTTGATCTAAATGACATGAGGAAGATGGGATTTCTCCAGCTCTGTCACAAGGACATGGGCCACTGAGGATTCCTGTGGCCAAGGATGATTTCTCTTTTTGAATGTTTTAAAGAATTTTGTCCCCTCACTATCTCCCCTGCAAAAATATGTGTATCAATGCTGCTGAATTAATTTACATTTAAGATCCTAAGAAGTTCAAAAGAGGAAATGTTAACATTTTGCAGAATTGAAACCCAACATATAAACAAGTAGACTCAAATTTCCTTTACTCTGAGTGTGGAAGAAACCAGAACATTTTTAAACCTGACCAAAAATTCAAATGTACGTATAAGTTATGAAGCACTTGACTAATACAGCATGTGGGAGTACATAGATGAGACAGACAGAGAAGCGGGTAGGATGGGATTCTCATGCTGTTCCTTAAGCCATACATAGATCAGACAAAAAACAGGTCCAGAGAAGAAAAATTCTGAAGATCAGCTGAAGCAGTAAAGTCTGTTTTGTTTACTTCTTGGAACACTTTCACTGACCAAGGAAACACTTGATTTAATGGTCTCTGTTCCTCTGTGTCCTACGTATGATTGCCCAGCCCAGAAACACTATGCTAACAAACCCAAACTCCCAGGCCACTGAAGCTTTCTTCATCTTCTTAAGGCAAAGAGAAGGAATATGCTATGCTTGGTCAGAGCAGTAGTCTAAGTAATACTAAAATAGCCAGCATCTTTGAGGCTTTTTAATTTCACTAGTATCTTTTATATCACTAGGAAAGTATAAGCAACCTCATTCTCATCACTAGTGCAAATGTAACCTGTTTGTCCTCTCTCTCCTTTCCTAGTAATTTTGAAAGTCTTT
This sequence comes from Xenops minutus, assembly GCA_035221455.1. Classification (NCBI taxonomy): domain Eukaryota; kingdom Metazoa; phylum Chordata; class Aves; order Passeriformes; family Furnariidae; genus Xenops; species Xenops minutus. The sequence continues at coordinate 18,819,829 of JAWWEE010000122.1, read as the reverse complement.
TTTTCTAGATATATTTCTATTTGGACAAGGCTGCAGTAAGCCCACTGAAGGAAGGACAAGCTACAGTTGGCAACCTGTGCCTCACTGCAAACACCAGATGACAGGGAACAGTGGCTAGACTATAACAAAAGGCCATGAGACTGCCACTCATAACCCAGAACATTCAGTGAAGGATCGTCTTCCAAGAGGATGAGCTCAGTATCCCCCTTTGCACAGGAGGGAAGACTACAGCAGATGAGCGCTGTGCAGGCACAGTGATGCCCATAGCCTGCAGCAAAGCAGAAGTTTATCTGCATGCATAGATCCATGTGCAATTTCTGCCTGGTTACTTCCACTGAGAACCTGATTCAACTATATTTGGCACTAGTACATCACCCCAAAAAGCTTTGGGTAGAAAGGAATATCACTGCAGCAGTGAGACACTGCCTAATTGGATGCCTTTTTGCATGCATTTTGCTTAATTTTATAAAGCAACACTAATGTTGAAGCCCAGACATTGCAGCTCAGCACATCCAACACCTCCTGTGGGAAGACGTGTGGCAGAGACGGTATATCACCTGCTTGCTAATGGAGAAAATCCATCATCCAAAGTAATTTAAACCATTCAGGATGGCCAAGTTCGTCAAGACAGCAATGACTATGACTAAGACCTTAGCTGAGGCAATTGCATTGAAAGCCTTTTTGCATTTTTTGCTAAGCGATAGGCAAAGCTGCCCTCTCTCTCTCTAAGGCTCAGGACTGAGGTTTGGTACTGATTAAGGTACTTCAAGCAAGGTATCTGAGCCTAAACTGGATAGGCAGTGCTCTCTGATTTCAGAATCTCTGTTCAGCCTGCAGTGATGCCCAGAAAGGAGCTGGATCTTGTATAGCCAATGACAGTGCTTACACTGACCTCATTGCTGCAGCTGTGGTCTGCTTTCATGTACTTCACTGGAGTCTGGCCCTACCGTCACACAGAGCAGTGTGAATCACAGAGCAATAATTTCACAGTCTTCATCAACAAGTAACAGCAGTCAGCATGCTGGATGCTGCTAAGTATAGTTGCAGTTTATCTCTGGCTTCTTTCTCCTCTCGCATGCCTCCTCCAAAACCAGAGTGCAACTGATGGTCAACACTGTTTAAGGTGGTGGGGATCAGACCCTTAGCAGCAGCTGTTCTGATTTTCTGTCTCCTTTTGTGTTTTTTTTTTTTTTTTTTTTAAAGCCCAGGCAATTACTCAGGACTGAAAAATCTATGTCAAAGCAATCACTAGTGGCATCTCTTTGACTTCAGAGAAATTGCAGTAGGAATTAGTCTGACTTCACAATTCTTCCTTTAACAAATGGAATAACCTATGTAGATCCTGCCTATAGGCAGCACCAAGCAAGATCCCACTTCAACCACACCTGTGGGGCTTGATCCTTCTGAAATGCCATTTTTTTCACGGAATCCTCCCACACCAGACAGGTAATTTTAGCAGTTGGACTAAAGCAGGTAGGCACTGAGATGTCCCCAAAAATCTCAGCCAAAGGATGCAAGGGGACAGACAACAGGGCCCCTGTCCATTTTCCTCCTTCCCTCTCCACAGGCTGGCCTGGACATCTAGGGCCATTGCTCAAAATAGAGTCAGAAGTAAAAAAATACAAAGTTTTCTTTCTGAACTTGTGAAAATACACATAGTTCACCTTGCTGTCTAGTCTATGCACAGAGGAACGGGGAGGGATTTTAGCAGAGATCTTTGAAATATAGGGAAATAGATCTTTATCCTTCCTCTAAATGCTACTTCATTTTTGCACTTTCTTTTCTCCAAAGCTCCTTATATTCTAACCAAAACCATTCTGTTGAAAGAAAGGGAAGGACAGAAAAGGAATTGTCGTGGTAGATGTTACTTTGGCAAGTAAACCATCAAAAAAAGGGTGATGAAAAATATTTTCTTCTGAAGCAGGGGGTCTGTTCATCATTTACCTCATGTGTTTACCCTTGGGCTATCATTATATTAGCCACATTTCCCGACTGAGCTGGAGCACCTGGTAACTATAGTAACCACATTTTCATATCTGCCCATAAATTCCCTCAGTTCTAATTAGGGCACCCATTTATAACAGCAATAATAACACAGGAGAAACAACAGCAGACTTAGCCCAGATGCAGTCACCTCTCTCTCCCTCATGCCACAGAAATGACCCATATCTGAACAGTTCTTACACCATAAGATGTCACTTATGGCACAAAGCCTACTTTACTTGCCCTGTCAACCACCTTTTATCCATCTGCTATGTTGTACATACCTTCTTGATTCCTAAAAAGTCTGTTCATCAGCCTTCCAGTCCAAACAGAAGTCAGCAAGTTTCACATCAGGCTTCATACACCTGTCTCTCTTGATAGAAGAAAGAATTCACCTCTAGCCTGTGACATAATCCCACCCACAGCACTACTGCAGATTATACAAACAGCAAGTAGATGTTATTACAAGCAGAAAGGCTAAGCAGTTCAGTTTACCAATTTACCTATGCAATCCAGATAGTTTTGAAGAGAGGACAAACCACATCATCCAAAACAAATGATAGGTAAATGATGAAGCAGCAATGTGCAAGAAATCAAGACCAAGTAATAAACAGTTGCAGAGTTCAATGGCTCAGTGTATTTCACCACAAATTATTTCCTTCTCTATGAAACAATAAAGCTTAGTGAACAATTTGAAGCCTGCTGACATGATTTAAAAAGATGGATGGGCTGGTAGGTAGCCGAGAGTGTTTGCTTTATTGTTCACGGAGTCACTGCTCAGAAGTGCATTTGTTTTGGAGTCTATGTGAATTATTGTCAAAAAAGTGACAAATCTCTTTCTCACTTTAGGCTACCCTGGGCAGGCCTTACATGAATTTCTTCTGCTAGAAGAAAAAAGACACTGCATCTGAGTATTGGCACAGGTAAGACCACAAAGCCCATGGTTTTGGTGAATTTGTTTCCACTAGAAAATGTACTCGTTAGAAAAGCATGCCAATTATTATAACTTATCCATGACTATGAACAAGAATATCTTCTTGTGAACAAAGCTTTATCCACTTTTCCTCTCCATCTCCTGGAAGCTGAGGGAACTGGATAAGAAAACATACTGGAGCTTTTGCTGGTGATGCTCGTGATTTCCAGTTTGGAATATTAAATACCAGTTACCCTGCTTGCCTTGCCAGCCCTCATGTGGGGAAAAAGCAAGCCCAGCAGTGATTTCATATAAATAGGTGTTAATCCAAGCTACAATGACATGACAGCTGACTTCAGCCAGGGCTTTGGAGACCAGATGATCCCCAGCAGACAGAAAGGGTGCCTCCTTGCATGAGAAAGCTATCCATCTTCCCACTATCAACACCAAAAGTTCAGGGGAATGGTCAGGCTCACGGAATGGAAGAATGAAATGTATTTCACTGAATTTTTAACTTTGGGATCCACTGACATAAGCAGGGATACTGTAGCAACACTCCACAAAGTTTCCCCATTCCTTTATACTCTTTGTATAATAAGAATCCACTGACAGAAACAGCACCTCCTTGGCCCAGTGAAGTGACACTTGTCACTGGTGAAAGCCAGTGTGTGAACCTCTCCCCTGACTTCCCAGTGAAGGCTCAAAACACCCTGGGCAGAAGTAGATGAGCCATCCTTGGACTGTGGTTGTAAAAAGCAGGTAGAGTTTGTTCATTGCATTCTATTTTATAGCTTTATCTGCTCTTTGCACCAAATAAGAAGAGCTTTCAAAGTGAACAGCGTTGTGATGCAAAAATGTAAACTTTAGTGAATTGCCAAAGAAGTGTTCCAGTTATTTGCTAATTTAGTCATTAAGCACCATTTAGAAGCGTGGATAGAAAACATGTTGATAGTCAAATTCTAATATAACCACAAAAATTGATTTAAGATGCTGCCAAACGTGAAGCACAGTAACAGTCAATACCATATATATGCTTTTTCATTTAGTAAGTGAAAAGTAATTTTGGTCACTTCCAGACGAGATTAATTTTTGACACTTCCCTCTGCTCATGAGATGCTGTTTGAGACTTGGGTGGAGATTTCTCTGTTGCAAGTTGTGCTACTCACTACTGTACCCTCATTTCTCCATCAATTTCTTATTTATTCAGGCTGTAGTCTGTTAAGAGAAATGGGCACTTGCTGGATGCATGATGTATAATGAGGCTCCAGTCTCTATGGAAGCTTCTAAAACTGCCCATCATATTTTGCTTACTGGCTCTTTCCATTTTCATCAGGAGGCAACACTCTCAAACTGTCAAAATCTTTCCAAATGACCCCACAGTAACCAGTGTAGCCTAGAGTATTTCTTGGCTTGTTAAGTATTAAAATAGAATGTGAAAACTATGTTTTATTTGATTTTACTAGTTAAGGAATAAGTTTTTGACAGAAAAATAATTGCCCTGAAAATAAGGAAAAGAACTAATTAAAAATAAGACTAAATAAACAGTTTTTATGTGATCTCTTGAGCTAGTCTAATTTCAAAGACATGCTTTACCTGGCATAATGTGTGGTTTCTGAGACCCCTGTGTAAGGTTAAGCATTCCTTGGTAGTTGCTTGGAAACGACGCCAATGACAGTTTGTTCTCATTAAGGGCAAATAATGCAGAAAGGCTGTTACAATTGTACTTGTGAACAGTTAAATAAATTCATTTTGGACACATTTTTTCTCTCTAAAGATGCAAGTTCTGAAATCTTACCAGAAGTGTTGGCACAAAAGAGATTCCAACTTATATGGATGAGTACGCACAGAAATTAATTTGAAATTACCACTATTACTGTTATTATTATCTAGCCAAATTAGTGCTGAGCAGAATACAATCATTTTGGTTTCGGACTGGTTTTGTGGTGTTTTTTTTTCTTTCTGTTCTGTACCATATGAAACTCAGTGCTTTCTAAAAAGGTCCTCTGAAAAGTAGGAGAAATAACTTTCAAAACTGCTGCTTGGGAAATCAGCAAGAAGAGCAGAAATCAGTGCCAAAATAACTACCATTCTTAGAAAGGAAAGCCCAAAAGTTAAGTTGTTGCTTCATGGTTCACTAAAACCACAGTGCTGCCCTGGGCACAAATCAGTGATTCCTGCACTCACCTGCAGACATGCTTCAGGTCCACAGCTACTTGGGCAGGACAAAACCAACCTGCACAAATTTCACTGGTCAGCTGTCTGTGGGGACACCGTGACTCCTTTAATTTTATCAGGTATCAAAGCTGTTGCCCCAAGCCAGCTCGCTCTGCTTTCCCATTAAGACTTTCCTTTATGACCAGGTGATGCTGTGGTCAATCATGGGAAGCACAGACCAAGTAAAGCACCTTCTTTACAGAAATCAATGATGACATGAAGCATCACAGCTGCAATTAGAAGAGTTTTAACTAGTTCAAACTGCTGGTAAATGAAAAGAAAAAAACAATGCATTTAGGACTGGGAGGAGAGCATCTATTCTTTCAGTATTCCAGCCAAATATTTTGTCATGGGAATGAGCGGGTGAAGAGGTGGACATATTTGTGATATTTAAGTGCCACAGCTGGCAATCTTGCATGCTCATTTTACATTTTATCTGCAGCTTGTCTGTTACATCGTATTTGCCTTTCATATAATCAATTTTGAATTGATCTGATGGAGGAGAGGACTGCAGGGTTACAAGTAGCAGACACCTTATTGTGGCCAGAGCCAAGAAAAAAAATCAAGAGATCCATAAACTTGCACTGGAAAGCATCAGTATATTTAGTACCTGTATTAAATTTATCACTATATTTAGCAAAGTTCATTCCATCATATGAAATTTTCTTTTTTTTTCTTTTCTTTTTTTTTTTTTTTACGGAGCAGATACAACAGATTGGAAGGAGCAATTAAATGTGAATAAATGGGGGAACAGACTGGAGTTAACTTTTGGGTTTTTTTGTATTGTTGTTGCTGTTTTTTTCAAAATGAAAGCAACAGACCACATAAAAGATGATAAACAACAGGGAACCACCTTCCTGGATGGGCACAGTTGCATGATGAGGTTGCCATGAATACACACTAGTTACCTGTACTTCTGCAAAAAGAATTTATCTATTTTATTTCCTAAAGCAAGATAAATTCCATTTCATGGAAAAGTTTAGAAAAAGCTGGATTAGTCAGCCAGCCAGCCAGCCAGATATGACCAGACAAGAAGCAGATTTTATAAACAACTAAAGAAGTTTGCCATCTGGCAATGCTGGGCATAAGAGATGAGGGCAAACTCCATCCCATTAAGGGAAATGAAGACAAAGGCCCATGCCAGACAGTGAAGGATGCATGCAAGATAACCACTGGCAATAACATTTTCCACAGGGTTGTTTCTCTTCTCCAGCACTGCATAGTCCGTTTATAACCAAACAGGAATTTCTGAAAGAGTGAATACAAGGTATTTACTCTGTCCTTGGAAGCTCTGTGTTTCCAAAAAGCATGGGGCACAGGGGGAAATATTTGGAAGAAAGCATAGTTTCTTTTGATTGATAATGACTGTTCAATGGCTAAAATTTGCACTCTAGCTCAGATGTTCTCCTGAAGAGGACTGCAGAACTGAAGCTGGAACAGAGATGTGTGTACAAAAACTTTGTGGGAATAAGCCACCACATATGGCAAACTGGCTCATGTTTGTGACCTCTCAGGCTACTGGAACAAACACTTGTCAGCATAGGAAGCTCAGATTATTAACAGAAGATAACATTAGCTGTAAATTTATCTCCTTTCTCTAAGTGACCATTGGAAATCAGAATATATTTTCAAGCCCAATTCCATGCATGCTTGTCAGATGGCTATAAGGAAGATTTTTCACACAATGTAGATTTTGAGACATTTTCAAAGTAGTCATTTGCTACTCACAATGTGCTACAGCTAAATTGCATCTGTCTTACATGTCTATATCTCTTCTCTCTGACTGGAAGACTTAAACTTCCTAAACAGAAAAATAGTAAGAAATGAATAAACAACATGTTCCTATGACAGTAACCCTTTCTTATCAAGTTTAGTACTTCCATTCTTCCCATTGCAATGGTAGTTTTCTATTATAAATTCTAGCCTCATGTAAAGACATGGCAAAAGTCCCGCTAAGATTTGAATCCACATCATCTCAGACTTGACTGCCTGCCAAAAGGAAAATTTTTACATGGGGCAAGGAAAAAGCAGCATCAGGTGTAGGCAGAAGGAACTGCAATTGAATTGCAGTGATGTGGTGCTCCCTCATGCCCAGGCTGCACCCTGATCTAACACTTGTACAAAAGCAAATGCCATTTTGCAGCATTTGACCCCCTTCAGTGAGAATATTTTGATGCCTTGTCCAAGACAAATAGAGCAACCCACTCAAGGAGTCCCTTTGCCAATTTGAAAGGTGTTCTAGTTATAAATGAAAATTGTAGGATTGCCTGAGGAAAAACCTGAAAGAGGACATGTTCATAATTCTGTTAAATCGATTTTATCACCTAGTCTTAACTCTGGTTCATTCTGCCCAGAGACAAGGGGGTCTACAGCAAGGGGCTTAATCTGGCCACCTATGAGTGCTTTTAGCCCAGTGTATCACCATGGGCATTAAACCCAGACTTTTACATAAAGTAACTAACACACAGCCCCTTCCTCAAACACAAAGTCATAAGGCAGATGGATGGACATATGTACAACTGCTGCTAATTGCTAATGTAGCCATTTGCACTCAACAACATGACACCAGTTTGGGATATTTTCTGGAAGAATTTATTTCTATAAATAAAACCTTAGCTTCCTAAGACTGACATAATCCTGCTTTCATGCAACCTGCATGAGACATTTAAAGGGACACTGACCTCATTCTCCTTTCAGCCCTCTCTGCTGAAGTTTCAATAATACCCTTTCCTCTTATCACAAACCCCACTATATTGACATGGAAATTTACTGTATGACTCTGAACATCAAAACCCATTTTCCTTTCAGTTCCATTTTTTTAACATGGGAACAGATTCCTGCTGGATGTCTTTAGGTTTTACTTAAGAAAATTCCTACACTGGCCAAAATCAAATTGAAATGGAACAAGAGCAAATGAGAGAGTACAATGAAAGTCTACAGCATTAGAAGTCTTCTTACAAAATACATGTCTCCATATCAAGAATGGACATGAGTGCATACCCATTCATGTATTTTTTCGAGGTCCATTACTCTGAACATCAAAGTTTTCCATATGTGGAAGGACTAGAAATTCAGAACTTCAGTAACAGCAAGTGAGTCTCCATTATGGAGTGAAAGACAGTTGAGGTCTTTCCCAAGGGGTTATCTGTAATAAAGCAGCTAGGTTAAGGCTGTTAATGCATTAACAATCTTCAGATGAGTTGTCTTTGACTTTTGCAAAGCCTTCCCTTCAACAGGATCATTATATCATTGCATGCTGTTCATATATTCATTCAAAAGCACTAAGAGCTCTTTTACAGGCTTCCATGTAAACACCTATACCCAGATTGTTCTTGAAGAAAGAACAAAACTATTTATTTTTAAAAGTCGCTCTTTCATATATTTTTTTCAGCATTTACCTAGCACTATTAATAAATAACTAAAATGACCTTCCCACACAAAATGAGTTTACTTCCAAAATTTAAAGTAGTTTTAACTTATTTTTTCCATCTTTGGCTTTTTTAACAGATTGTTTACTTCTCCCATGTGAAGCCAGTCTATAGCTATAGTGGGGAAAAAAGTGCACAAGGAAAATATTCTTTCAGTCATTAGGTCTTTTTCATTGGCAACTCTCCCTGTGTTTTCATCTGTGAGTTTTCTAAGGTAATGGCCAATCTCAAACCATGTGCTGAAGTAATAATTTCATGATAAAACTAATCTTTCCAATAAACAGCTCTCTGAAGCACTCTCCTTTTCATTTTCAAAGAGCCAGAAGGATTATACTAGTGATTTGGATATCTATTTTTCTAAAATTGCCCTCCAAGTCTTCCTTATTCTAATGTAATGCACAGAGTCCTTAGCAAATAGGAATTGCATCTAGAATTGGAGAAAAAAAACACAGCAGAAACAAATGTAACCTCAGAAATCACTGATGTAAGTAGTTTCATTTCTTGTACTAAAAACCATCTGAAAACTAATCTACTGCATGTTCCTTCCTTTCAGAAAACATAAATTGATCTTTCAGTTTGAATACCTGTCAAACTGCAGCCGCTATAATGTTGTTAAGTCAGCTTGTCAGCTGTTAACATCTGATATACTGCAAAATTACACATAGCTCCACATGAAGTGCTAGACCAGATTACCCCAAACCAGGGTAGGGGCTGTTCAGTCTTGGAGCATTTAGCAGCAGCATGAATGAGGAGCCTTTTTCCCACCAGCACCTCCCAAATAGTATGCAAATACATCACAAAGACAATTAAATCAGGTTATGATAGTTCATGGTGTTGGCTCATTAGTCTTCCACAAACTGTCACCATGCCCCTTCCATACACTACTTCATGTAAAATGTCTGTTCTATGTTGTGGATTATGCCAGTTTCAATAAAATGCCTACCACTGGGCAAAAAAAGGGCTTTCAGGAAGGCACAGAAATACCGGCTATCTGCTGCCCTTTTTGCTTCTTTCTAAGCTTAAGGTTTAGGACTTAACCTACACTATAATTTTGTACATTTACTCTAAGTTTCTGGTGGATGCTGCTTCCTAAATGGAAAGACTCATGTTCAGAAAATACTGAACAAAGGCAAAATTGTCTTGGATTGTAACAGAGCTGGGAATTCACTCTGTGAGTAGCACTTTTCCCCGACTTTACTTTTTGAAGTAATATGTCTTGAATAACCCTGGGTTATGTGCTCCTTCCAGGAGTACTGGGAAAGGACAGCACCTCCAAAGCAAGATGCAACTCATTTAACAAATGTACAGATCTCTGCTGACTACTTAAGAGTGCCTACAGATCTAGTGAAACTTTTAGACCACCACAGCAAGGTGAGATAAGTCCTTAAAAATCTTTTTCCAGATTTGATACCTTATTTCTAGTTTGCCTATTATTCAGGAGCCACCTCTTTCTTTCACAAGTGCATAAAATTCCCACTGGCACTCACTATCTATGAGAAATTACTTTTAGCCTATTAGCTGTCTCCAAACACTTAATCTCAATTATTTGTTATTTGAGTGCAACTGGTCTGCTTAATTACTTGCTTCTGTCTTTTCGTGACCTCAACAGATGGCTGAGTGTACTTAAATCAAGAGAATAACCAAGTTGAAAAATAACAAACCCTTTCTTCTTTTTTAGCCAAATAAAGACTGATGACACTCTTCAAACTATTTAAACATTAGTGAGCAGCGAGCAAGTTACACACTCACAAGGCAGAGTTTTGCAATGTGTTGATCCTGTTCAGGAAAGCAGCTGCTCTGCATGCAAATCCTTTTAATTTAGCTGTGTTTTTCCCTGTTTCCCAATAATAGATGTTCAACTGGAAAAGATGCCCAGCAGGAAGAAAAGGGAAAGTTTTGGAGTGCTGGCCATGGGTGGCATTTCCCAGAGGAAACTAAGCAAGTGTACAAAGCAACAGATGTTGGTTTTTTTAGGCTTGAGGATGATAGAAGGAACGAAGAAGCAGGTCACAGCCTTGAAGATTAGCCTTTCAGCCTTAAAAAACATCCTCACAGGTGTTTTTTTGGGCCTGAGCAGATGCTGTAGCTCTGGTCATAGCTCAGGCATGACCAGCTCTGCAGGCTCAGCCTTGTGTTACCACACAGACACTCTTCAGTGCAGCAGAACTGTATGAAAGGCACAACATTACTCATTTCTCACAAAAAATACCCAATTTTTCCAATTCTATGATTTTTTTTTTTTCTTGAGTGGTATTTAGGTATCTGAAAGTTACCTGAAAGCCAAATCCTTTCTACTTTGATGAGAGAACAGGGCAGAGCTTCATAAGAGGTGGCTTTTTCCTTTTCTAGAAATCACAAAGACCTCCTAAAAAGTATGCACAGTTTTGCTCAGACTGACATAAATCCACCACACAGGACAAGCAAACATGTAAATTTTTGTTCTGGCTTTTAAAAAGAAACAAACGAAAAACCCCTGTCCAAAGCCAGGAGAAAAGAACAGAGCCATAAACATCAGTGCTATTGCAGTGAAAAGCTCATGTGTGGACAGGGTACCACTGCCGTGCAAAGCAGTTTTGAAAGCTAAACTTTTGGCTGTCAATTGCATGACATCCTGCCTCAAGTCAGTGATGAATTTGACTGTTCAGCCAGACAGTTTTTTCATGAGGGTTGTGTTCAGCTGGTGGGACCTCCTGGTTCTCATGTACTCACTCATTCAAAGAACGCAAAGTGGATGTTCCTTGCTGCCATACCGATGGCTTTTGTTCAGCTCCATCAAGCCAGAGAGCCTCTATTTAATTATATGCAGCGACTTTTTGTTATTTGGCATAAAATTCGAGTCTTTAGCCTGGTTTTCTTTAGCCCTTCTCAGGTGCCCACTGCTTTTTCTAAATTCAGACCCAATTACTTTAAGGAACTTCCTTCCCCCCCCTAGTCCTTTCTCAATCATACTGAAACTAACATTGTCTCTAAGCTTCTCTCTGCTTTCAAACACAGTTTCACACTTTCTGTTTCAATTCTTTTACATGCTTGTCAATCCCATTTGCTCCTCAGCGCGGATAAGACCAGACTGGCTCTGCTTAGAAACAACAGGCTTTTCTGGGAGTTATACTATTTCCTGAATATTCTTCAGATTTCCTGAAGAACTGAGTGAAGAAGGAACACAGCTATTTTAAAATCTTCCTCTTTTTTCCTCCCCACTTCTCATTTGCCCCAGATTAAAACTCAAAAGGATTTAGAATAGATATTCCCAATTCATCATCACAGTCCCTCATACATTAATACCTTGGGTCATCTCTACCAGGAGCTTGAAATGTTCAGTGTTACATAGTACAAGTTTACCTTCAATCTCTCAAAAACTTTTCCACCTGAATTTCTAAATGTATTAACTCTGTTTCTCCTCGTAAATCTAAAATTTCTCACATGCAGAGCCTGAAACATCTAACTGGGAACAGAGCTCCCAAAGATTTCTGAAAAAAAAAAAAAAAAGGTCTTTTGAGATTGGGATTCATCAAGCAGATTATTAGCAAAGGAGTCTGTAAGGTGTTTGGTTCCTCCAGCCTTGTAAAAGCATGGGTGCAACACAGGACTGGAGGACATGGTTAGCATTCCTTTTAGTGAAGAAAATGTCACATCTTCAGTACCTTAACAGGCTTCAAGTCACACCTAGAGATAAATCTCTGAATAACCCCAAAGTCCAGAAAAACACTCCCAACAAGAAATTTACACCAGGTGTGTACATGAGACCTCATGTGTGTGCAAGTGTGTACATATGTATAGTACACGAGGATGGCTGTGTACAACGTGACCGTGCACAATTTGTGCAGGAGTAGAAAGGTAGTCCAGTGAATGAATGTAGCTGTTCTGGACAAGCAAGATGTACTGAAGGGGATGAAGAAGTGGAAGGAAACATCTGTGCAGTGAGCAGAAAGACTTAGGAACTGATATCTCCATAACTTTCCTAATTGTAAGTGCTTAGAATGGGTGACAGCATCTACCTGAGCTAATGTGCTTGTTCTGTAGGATGCTGGAGAGCCAGAGGGCTCTGATTAGCAGAAATGCTAATGTGCTAACCCAGGAGAAAGGTGTCTTAAACTTTAGGCCTTCTTTACCTTGCTGGAGGTGAATATGCAGGTGCCATAGTGACCTACATATCATTTAGTTACCCAATAGCTCCTTATTGTCATTTGTAAAGAAAGGCCAAAGAGATGAACCCTAGAGGGAGCAATGGAGAATTAAATGCTGGGACTTCTCACTTGTACCTGTAGGAAAGACAAGAAAGGAGAACCTGGTGAACGAAACACTACAGATTATTACATGAAATTAGCTGCCACACAGACTCACTCACTCCACTACAGGGCTATAGCCTCAGGGACGTATCATGAGCAGCAAGAGGCTGTATCTCTTAACTGAATGAGGCCAAGGTAGAGGGAGGCATGAAAAGGTTGGTACCTGGCCTAGCTGAAGGGTAAGACCAAGCTGGGAGGGCACAGATTCAGTGGGATCAGCTACTGAGGAAAATGCAGTGCTTGAAGTTTTTTATCCTGAGTATTTACTCTGCCCACTCTTGATTCTCAGCCACGGTAACAGCTAAACAAGCCCCAGCTCACACACTGTACTCAGGACAGACCAAGGCAGCGCCAGGGCATAAGGAGGTCCTGCCTTGGCTGCATGAGAGACATGGAAACAGAACACTTGGCTTTTGTCAAGCTAAAGTGTGGCCAGAAATGATGCCACAAGAGTTTATCCTAGCAGTATGATGTCAAAAATTTAGTTTTACACAGTTTCAGTAGGATCCAACAGGGCAGGGAGTCATGGTCAAAAAACAGTATGGAGAGGAAAAGAGAGAACATGTGAATTCCACAGACGAAATACTGTCTTGCCCTTTTTTTAGATACGGGTGCTCAACTTCTTCTTTTGGAGGAAAATTTCTTATTTAAAATTGGAATAATTAAAAAGCAAACCCATTAAAAATAATAAAAATGAAATGTTTAGATCAATACAGTTTCTTTTTTTTTTCTCTACATTCTCCTAAAAGAACTAAAAAAATTGTCTGGAACAACCATGTTGACTGCTGAACCAAAAATCTATTTTCCCAACAGCTCTTTGCTGGCTCACAGTCCATTAACACCTCCCAGGGCCAGGTTATTACAAGAGCTAACAAAACCTGGCTAGAGTTGAGTTAGAGGGATAAGAGTGATGGTACAGGCAATGTTACTTCTCATTTGTCTTTACACAAGCTTTTTTAACTAGAGTCTGGCAATATAAACAGCTCTTAAACCAAAGTTTTCTTCAATTTCTCTGCTAGTAATAATTTTTTTATACTGACATCTAGCATAAATGACGAAAGTCAGGTCTCTTCCCAGAATGTGGCTTTTTTTTATTATACATTGAGCTTTTTCAGGGAGAATTCCAGAGCCAGGGAGAAATACCTCGAAACACATTAAAGGTATATCCTTTGGGGAATATTTGAATGCCGCCCCATATTTTATAGATGATCAATATTTTACCCAAGCATGAAAGAAGAGCTATTTGCTAGATTTCTTGGTTGCTGCAAATTACTTACCCGCCTTATTACTGAGTGCTGTTGTTCAGATACTGCAGGACCTCTTGGGAATGGCTTTGAGCTCAATGCCTGGACAATACTTGGCAGAAGGTGAAAAAGGCCTTCTGGCTCTACCTCACATTTATGTCACTAAAGCATAAGTACCTTTCTAGCAGTTTAGTGCCTGGACATCACTGCCTGCCTATTTTAAAACTCCAGTATGTTGAATATTTAACTACAGATTGTGATCACGCAGTCTTATCCAGAACATGATCTTGGTCTTCCGAGCTTTGGATGACTTTTCTATGGGACCTGGGGCAAATTACACTATCGCTCCATAGTTTGGCTAGTAAAAAAGAGATAACTTTTACTACCGTCTTTTCATTAGTAGCTTATTTGTGGGCAAAGACTGTCCATACACTGTATCTTTATGCCTTACCTTATGTAAAACTGAGTCATAAAAATGAATACCTGGGTCCAAACAGAAGACAAAACCAACACACTACACAAACAACAACTGAATGTAAATAAAGATTAAGGACTATTGATGTGATGTAAGGAGGCATGCTGGTACGGGAGCTACAGCTAAAATTGGAATTCTTTTATCTTCTCTTGCATTCCCAAATAGAGTTTAATTCCTCTCTGACACATTTATGGAAGACTTTTTTGAGAGGGTGCATTTCTCCTGAATGCTGTGTCACACACATCACTCTTTCTTCAAGGTCAGGATTTTGTTTGATGTCTTTGTATTGAGCAAACAAAGGTAAATGGGAAAGAGAAAACTGCACTAAAAAGAATACAAAGGTAAATTGGAAGGAGAAAACATGCACTAAAGTAGAAACTGCTGAGCCTCCTGTATAAATGTTTCCATTTGCCCCCCAAGTTGGCTATGTATTTCCTCTATTTAATCTTTTATAACTATATAAACACCCCAATGAATCCAACTGCCTCAGATTTCTAAATGAAAAAAAAGAAAGTAAAAATACAGTAGACACCGTAATATTCAGTTGGTGCCAGTTTTGGGAGACTAACCCACACATGAAGCTTGTAAATTATGAAATAAGTAAATGAAATGCAAATACAGAATATTTTTTCCCCTGTTTTTCTTACTGTTTTAAAATATCTAGCTCCTTCCTAAAAAATGTTGCATCATTACAAATGGTAAACAACTGGTCCCATTAGACCATCTATAGCCTAGAAAGAACTGATAAAATGATGATGGGAATGAAAAACTAATGGTTTGCACAATGGGAACTGAGGTTATGAGAGTATCCAATCTACCCAAGTCTAAATTAGTAGCTTATGACAGAGCTAGGACTTGAACTCAGCCCCTTCAATATCTTAATGCAGGTATCTGGATGATCCTCCTGAACTAGGTGGTGTATTTTGTAGCACTGAACTTCATAACCATTAGAAAATGGGGTGAAGGGAAATCCAACAAAAGACAATTTGAAAAGCATGGCGCTTTGAGTGAATTACTGAACACAAGCTCTTCTTTCTGATACCAGAAGAAAAAAACAATCTAATTAACATGGGAAAAGGTAAAGGGATTCTGAGCAAGGTGTAATTACAGCACCTTGTGTAAAAGTTAAGGAGAAAAGGCCAGATGACAGAGAAAAGGGGATGTGCTGCTGCTGCTTTAAGAGACCAGAAGTTGTTGATGGGTTAGTCCTTCTCCTGTAAGACTTTCCTCACACTGACAGGACTCTGAGGTCACTCTGCAATCAGCCACTACTATCTCATGAAGGCAACAGTCTCCTCTTGACTGTTTCCAGCTGCCCAGCAGTGGCCATCAGCTCTACAGCAGTGCCCTGGCATTACCTGCTCTCCTTGGGGAATAAGAGCTTACTTGATAGCATCTCACTAGGCAGCAAATTAAAAGTGACCTGAACAATGGCCTGTAATAGCAGGGAAATGACATTTGCGGCCCTTTTTCCTGCATACATAAAGAAGATATTCATAAGAACAGGGCAGGGGCTGATGTAATGCAGCACAGCTCCACTAAAATCAATGAAATGAAGCCAAATGGGATGCACTGAGGATCTGGCCCTTTTCCAGTGACTTTTCTTTTTGTTCATTGGCTTGTAAAACAGCTGCAACAAAAGTAGAATATAACCTGAATACAGGTCAGCTGCTAAACTAATACAGACTTCCCATAAATGACTGGAAGGATTTACAGACATAATCCGTGTACAGCAGAACTCAGCATTGCCATGGAAACAATTACATTCAAGGAACAAAATGCAATTGATACCATCCATTCGGCAGGCATTTAAAACTTGTTATGCACTTAAAGTACAAGGAAATTAGTTTGCTAATTAACACACTGTTCCCAGCCATTGTGATTTCTTTCTTTAATGGTGAGAGTGGTATTTGCTGCTTTGCTTTCCCTCCTAATGCTCCCTCCAACAAACATACTTAGCTTAAATACAATATTTCAACATTTGTTTCAAGTCACGTAATAAAAGCTCAAACTGCAACTAGTCTTTATCCTTTCTTTTTCAGCCAATGCCTCCAATAGATCCTTTTTAATCTCCCCTAATGTCTCTAATGTAATGAATCCCATATATAATGACATTATAATGGTTAGAAAGTGCTTAGGCAAGCCTTCCCAAAAGAAAGATTTCAGACTCTTCAAACAAAAAGCTAAAACAACAATAACAAACTCCCCTCCAATAAAAACACCTTTTAATTAACTGCAGTTCTCAGGGCACTGCTTAATTACGAATTATGATTTCTAATATCCCAGCTCTGGTTTTGCATGAGGTCAGTCACTAATTTCCTCAAGTTTGCAGCAGAAGAGCAGTTTAATGACCCCAAATGACACCTACCGCTTGGAAATGCAATGCTAGTTGCATGTTAATAGAAAAAATTCTCTTCCTTATGACACTTTTAGCATAACCCCCCAGAAGTGACAGGGTACTAGGAGAGATTAACCATGCGGATGGTACTCTTTCTTTGTGCCTCCAAGAAAGGGTCTTTTGGGTATTACACTTGCAAAATTCCTGCATAGCCAGTGAAAATACTTCAGGACATGTAAATTCAGTAACATCTGTAGCTCTCCACATCTTGCTTCATTGCACTGTCCTGCAGGCACTTAATCAAGATGCCTAAAAGGGATGTGTGGTTGCTTAATTGTCTCCTTTAGCCACTGGACAGAGATGCAACTCCAGAGGGCAATTCAGATCTCAGCTGGGCTCATTTGCTTTCTGGAGGTTCTTCTGTCTCTATCACCTACAGTGCAACTGCCACATGATTAACTCCTGTGGTAGGGGGTAAATCCAACCCCAGAGACCACATTGATGGAATAAATAATATTGAGTCCCCTTTATTTTTTGAGAAACTGAGGCACTGAGAGGTGCTGTGACCTGATTCTTTTTATTGAGCAAAGCAAAAGAAGTACACGTTTCCAAATCTCTCATTCCAATATGCTCTGCAGGAATATAAGACTATCCCTCATTCACATACAAATACTGATTTTGGCACCAGCTGAAATGAAAACAAGGTCTCACACTACTTTTATTTTTTCTTTTTCAGGCTGCCATGTCCCATCCTGGGCAGAACAGTCTGCAGCAGCTTTTTAATCTCTGTGCAAAGCAACTGTATGTTTAATTTCTTTCTTTCTTGTCTCAGACCTGCTGTCTGGGCAAGCATAAACCACTTCCAAGCTTCTCTCAATTCATTCACTGGTGAGCTGGAGACAGCTGCATTAGCCACACTGCCAATAACAGCACACTTAGGGAGAAAAGCACCCTTCAATCCTAAGTACTGCAGACAGCCTGTAAGCATAACACACCTCCTAGCTAAAATTGTGTCCCAGTACCCATTTTCAGGCAAGGAGCATTGCCATGCATCACTAAATAAACCATTTCCAGCTGTACTACTGGCCCCAAAATGTGGCTGAAGTTGAGTAAAACCCTCAGATGTTCCCAAAAGTATATTCTGCATGATGGAATCTAAAACCCATGTTCAAAGTCAAACCTACACCTAAGAGTTTTACTAGACTGAGATCTTGGTGCTTAGAGCACTAAAGGAGTCTTTTGGCAATTTCAAAACCAATTTGAGCTAGTAGCTTCTAGAAAATGAGTCAAACTAAAAACCAAAGCAACGACCAACATAAAAAAGAAAAGCCCACTTGGTGCATTTTGCTGTATCACAAGGCCATAATAATCAAGGTAGTTTTCAGGGTTGTACTAAAAGACATAAAAGCAAATCAAATTCCTGATCTGCACAAAATCCCCTTTTGAGAACTGTTTGTAGAATCAGGACTCAAGGCTAAAGAAAGTCAGCTATTCAGTCTTAAAATTGTAAACCTTTCAATAGTAATTGGAGGTACAAGCAGTCCTGCTATGTCCAATCACAAGATTACAGGTTGGAAGCTCAGCATCATGTATGTGATTCTGCCTTGAAGCATCAGCAAAGGTGAGTGGGAAGTAGCTTAATAGTTTTCCTTTTTCCCTGTCCAGACTGCAGAAAAAGACAAGGATGACCTCCCACTTATTACTTTCAGAGAAGAGAGGAAAACATATAACCCCCCTAACAAAACCCTCATTGCCTGATTAATTTCAAATGTTGCAGAAAATGAAGCTATCCTCACAAAGGCACTTGCTGGCTGTATATGGTTAATGACCATGTCCTGACTCTCAGTTCTTCACTACATCTTGGCTGTCCTGGGTGGTCCCAAAGTTACTCCAAGATCCCAATAGCATCATTTCCCACATGGGACATTAAATGTAGTTTTCCAAGCATCATATCCTTAAAAAAACTAAAATGGAAAAAAAAAAATTCCAAAACAAGCCTCCATTATCCTGACCCTTCCAAACTAGCACAATAATTGTATTTCCTGAGATATTGCCTCTTCTCCTGCTGAGATCCTGTTCTTTGAAAGACAAACTTTGAGCTAATCATAAGGTATTATTTATGATCCTATAACTATGCCTCCACATAAAAAATCCTTGAAGACTAGAGCATATTTAAAATATATTGTTTCTGTCTTTGGGAGTCAAATGCTTCTCAAAGGTA
Source organism: Xenops minutus (assembly GCA_035221455.1). NCBI lineage: Eukaryota > Metazoa > Chordata > Aves > Passeriformes > Furnariidae > Xenops > Xenops minutus. Next base: position 18,800,727 of record JAWWEE010000122.1, on the reverse strand, counting down.
ACTTAATCACCACTTACCCATGAAGTTGGTGTCAAGCACTGCCACTCAATTTAATTTGCTTCCTGACAAAGAGTGCCTTCCTGGGGATATCAATATGCAACATAGGAAACAGTTTGTGAAACCAGAGGAAGAAAATAGACAGAATGGGAGTACATTAAGGTGTTTAGCCTGCATATGAAGTGTACATAACGTAACTGCACATGGAAGGCAGAAAGCCCAAACGTGGAAACAGACCAAAAAGAGAAAATAACTAATACAGGAAAAGGAGGGATGCACTTAATGCCTCAGCAGCTTGACCTTTACAGCAGAATAACCACAAAGCACACTATGTAGCCTAAGGGAAGAAATAACATGAGCTCTAAGCACAACCCAACACTCTGACCAGGAGCCTGATGACTCTTACATGCCGGAAGGCTGAAAAGGCCATTACAGGTTAACCAAAAAGTCACGGAAATGTTTACATTTGACCTTGCCCTTGGGCTTACTTGCAGCTACAGAGCCTGAATATTTATTTCTGTGTATTCCATAGCCTAGAAAGAAAAAAAAACCAAAAAAACAAACAAACCTGGCTTCCATCAGTCTTATAATTGGCAGTCTCATTTCCCGAAAGACCTCACTATGGGCTGCTTACTCCACACATCCCTGTGAGCAGGAGCTGCACGAACAACTCAGAGGGAAGCAGAGCCATCCAAACTGAGTGCCCTGGTCCGGAAATTTGCAACAAATCACCAGCTCTGTGGATTTTAGCAATAGGACAGTATCATAGGACAGAGGCAGGGAAGGGATTCAGGAGCACAGGTTTTAATAATTTCTTCTTTCCCAAGACAGAATTACTACAGACTTATATCAGGGTCAGCTCCAGCAAGTGTTTTTTGCAAGTCTGTAAAGGGTGTTCTGTATTCCTCTGTAAAGACTAAATTAATGCCAACATGCCAAGCCTGTAGCAACTCATATTAAAAAGCTTCAAGGAATCAGTCCCAAATTTTAAGGACAGAGAGATCATCAGTAGCACCAAGAAAACTACCCCTTCCCAGTTGCAATATGGTGCAAAACACACATGTGATACTTCTTACCAGTGTAAGGAAGAAGAATTTTCTGTTATATCACATTTGGTATGACAATACCAGTTTGCCACTGAGTCAATGGAACAGGAATGCTGACTTGCACTCATGAATCCCAGCCACAGGAATGGAGTGGCTCCACTGTGCAAAGGGCACATGGCAACAGACAGGGTAGGGAAGGGAGAAGCTAGAAAAAGTTGAAACACAATACTAAAAATGTGCAACCTGCCACCCACGTTCTTGGGAATAGGACTCTGGTGGCTGGTGAGTGTTCTGCTCCCTTTTCAGCAATTTTGCACGACAAAAAACGGCTGTGAAAGGTTTTACTCAATTCCAAGAGGTGAAGAAATCAAGTTGACACCTAGGGAGAGAACATTCAGATCTTTGCAGCCTTCTTGAGCTGCAGGAAGCAGTCCACACAATGTCTAGTTTTCAGTGGTGCAACTGGACATGCAGGTGAGTTTCCAAAATTATCTAGGCTCTTTTTTCTAAAGATCAGATGCTGAGCCTCAGGTATCTAAGCTCCCCCTAAAGTCACTGAAGAAACAAGACAGGGGCATCCCACATCCTCAGATTGTTGTTACACATGTATTATGATGGATCAGCACAATTTTCAAGGCACTAAATTGACTTGCAAGCCTCAGTATCAGGGGAAGGCATAACATCTCACATCTTACAAGATGCTTCAGAAAACAGCTCTCAAAGTAACATTTTTTGTCCTAGCTGGAGTCTGTCCAGTTTGATGTCCTCCATATGGCAGGAAGTCCAAGGGCAGAGTGTCCTCTCCCAGCTAGCTGGTGAATGAATTGCTCTACAGAGAGAAAACAGCATTTATTTCCTGAGGTATTCTGGGTATTCCCATAATCCCAGCATTCATACAATCATTGAGCTTTGCACAAAAATGACAATAGTGGATTAAATACAGGTCTGTCACCTGAATGTTTTGCTTGCCATCTACTACTGCTATTTTTTTTTTTCACTGAAGGAAAAAGGCATCTTTACAATGAAACTTCTGAAATAAGCAGAAAAGTCTCACAATAATACTTTTTATTAACAGTTTCAAGATATAAAAGAAGTAAAGTTTTTTTAGCAGTAAAGGTGCAGAATACTTCCTCCATGAGCAGGTGGAATGGCAAGAAACAAATGACAAGATACAAAATGCTAGACTATTTAAAGTTAGAAGGTGTCTAGTTATCACGATTATAAAGTTGGAGACAGCAGGATAGAAATGGACAACTCAGCTTAAGTGGACACCATCTGTTACCACCTATATTCTGTGAGTAAAAAGTCAACCTGATCTGTCAGGGTATTGCTAAACTAATGCACATCTGGCTCTTGAATAGCTCTTGAATATTTGAAAATAACAATTTATAATATTATCAGCTATTGATTGCTCCTTTCCAGAAAGCAGTTTGATATCTGAAGGCACACACCTGCTGAATTAATATTTTAACTTGCTTAAATGCAATTACACTTTCTTTACACAGGGGAAAGACACTTTCCTGGCCCTGTATACCAAGCTCATGAAAGTTGTCAAGATTACAAGTGTTCACTCAGCCACGGTGCTCTCCTTCTCTATATCTAACCGAAACAGTACCCTCTCAGCTAACAAGTACTGCTGTTTCTTTGAAAGACTCACAATATGTACTCTATGAACCCTAATATTCATGATTAATAGATAATTCAAGGGTTTTTTTAATCATTTTTGTAACTGATTCAGAGACATGCAATTAAAAACTGAAACACACAAAGCAAGCCACTGTTAAAGGATTAGAAGCTACCAAATACACAAAACCAAAGAAATCTTAGGATTTAGGTCTCACTCCTGCTACTTGAGATAGTGTGTTTGGCAACAGAAATTGCCCGCAGTAATTCTTGTTCTCCTATCAGAAGGAGAACAGAATAAAATACCATGACAGACCCTCTACATTTCTAGGAACATTAATTTGAGATCTGACCTTGGTTTAGAACTATCCTTGGCTGTACCCCTTCATCGTTTCTGTTTACTTGAATGTTCTTGAAACTCTTGCACTGATTTCTGTCTTTTCTTCCATGTGATGCAATATGACCATGAACAGAGTCCATTGATATTTAAGGATCTTTCTCTCACCTCATCATTTATTACCTGTTGGATGAAAAAATACATTATTTGCCCTGCAAAGTAATGAGTCCTTCACACTCCTGTAAAATAAGACAAGAGCTTTGGTCATAATTCTGACAGTTCCCTAAATTTTATACTACGAGAACCCATCTTTTATTCCTCTTCATATTAATCATCCAGCTGATGACCAAACACACACTTTAGAGCAACCAACAGTTTTGTATCACCTCTTTGTAAGGTGATCAGCCCTCACAAGTAGCTTCTGATTAAAGGACATTAAAACCCACTGCCATGGTTAGCCCTACAGGTGATACACTCTCCACACCCTTACCTTCACCACAGCATGGTTTGATTATTAAAGCAGCACTGGGATACCTTCATTCAACACACACTACTCGGAACTATTCAGATTATAAGACTCTGACAATGTATATAGATGTCTCTCTCAAAACCCCTGCCTCTGGATCAACAAGTCTTGTACAGGATAGTCTATCTCTGCATCTTTTCTGTATCTTGGGCTGGGTTCTGGTGAAATCAGCTCTGCGTGGGCACAGAAAGCCCCCTCCCAAAGCAGCCCTTGCTAGTGCTGTGGCATAACGAGCCCAGTGGCTGCTACACATGGAAACACAAACATTTTAGCAGTGCTTTTATTTAATTGGCTCAGCATAGCATAAACAGTCTGTAGGAACATATTTCAGGGTAAATCAAGCAAAGCCTTTAGGCAAACTATAGCCAACAAGGGAGGAGCACATCTTTGAATTGAGGGGGATAAAGCACTAGGCTAGGGCACCAAATGCCTGCTTTGCATTTCAGCGCTGTCCTCTACAAGACAGGGTGTGGGGAACAACATTTGCCCCCTGCTAACCCATGGTTCTTGGGGACTGCAGAGACAACTGCTTTTGTGCATCTCTGCTCTGGCCCCAAATCAAACAGGGGACTGAGAGGAAGAGGGGCAGATTTCTACCTCAACACATGGAAGGGCAATTATCCCATCCAAGGGAGTATAATGAAATATAATCCCTTTCCCTCCAATATCTGGGGTCAAAGGAATCAGGAACAAGGAAGAAAATACCACCTCCATTCATGCACACCCCAAAGATACCTGTAAGCTGCACTTGCGTCTACAGACGATGAATGACACCTGCAATCTCTTCCAAGCTGAGCAAGTCCCCATGGAGCTCTTTCTTTTGTACTCTAAGTAGGTATCTATGGGGGTGAACCACTCTTCTATGCCTAAATACTTTAGTAGTATTATTTTGCAACAGTATTTCCAGGGCTACATTATTACTGTTCCTGAATTCTTCCTTTTCTCTCCTGGAATATTCCTCTGGGCAAGCTGTGGTTCACTTTGGACTTTTACAGAAGACATTCAGAGGCAGAGGAGATAAAAATCCAGTTAACTTAACAGGCAGTAAAGTGTAGCATTGGAAAACAAGCCTTAAGGAACACAACAGTTAAGCCAGCAGAAAACAGCACTGTTTTCTGTAGCAATTTAGGACTTTCATAAAAGTCAAGGGCGTCTAATAATGTGCAGCAATGGAGAGGGGTGTAAAAGCAGGACATGTCTAAGCCCTACAAAGAGCGTTGCTCTGTGTTTGCAGGCAGGGTCAGCCTCCCAGGGAAGCCAATACCCCACTTCACCCAAAAGGCACACACCTACTTGGCAGGCAGCCTGCAGCTGACAATGGTTGTTAAAATGGGATGCACAGTGCCACCATCTTCCTGGCCCCACTCCTGCTCTACGGCTCCAAGCAGCGAAGGGGAAAATACGTGGCTGTGCAGCCAATACACCAGCTGAGGAACAGAGACCAGAAACTGAAAATTGCTGTCCATCACACTGTGAGCCCATGCCATCTGCCATGTTGTGGATAATTACAGTTGTATCCAAATTGGCTTCAACTTACCGACTTGAGCAGAAAAAGAAAGCAGGATAGTTCATCAGTGAAATAATTTTGTAAAGGCTCCAGCTTTATTTGTGCAAGACTTTGTGGTGCAAACAGGGATGATGTGGACATATTGAGATAGTCTGCAAGTATGAGTAGGCAGAGCAGTGACATGGGCTTCAACAAGCCCACCCAGACACCCTTTATCATAAGTGAAGCCCATATTGCTAGTTAAAAGCTAGCTTGGAGATAAATATAAACTATGTGGCATCCAATACCTGTACCGCACTATAAATCAAACAGCACAAGATTCCCATTTAGCTCCTGGCCTGTCACTGACAAGCCAAGTGTCCTTGAAAAAGTCACACCACTTTCCTATGCTCTGTTTAAATGCAGAGCAAGGACAGGAGATTCAGTCTGCTATAGTGGGACCTTGATCTTGACTGGGATTTCTGATGGCTCAATAATCCCAATAATAAACATTTCAGAGACAAAATTACCTAGAGTCATCCTCAGGCACTTTAATGCATTGCATATGTATATATTCTAATTTAGGCACCTGCAAGTTAACTGTAGGTGAAGGCATCACCTTGTGCTTTTATTACCCAAAGTCCAAAGAAACTGCACATCCTAAAAGCCATCTCATAGGATGAAAGAAGCTGAAATACAGAAACTAGTAGAATGCCTTTAGCTATAAATCTGCATGGTAAAAACTGGTCTCTTTTTCCTCCTGTCCATTCAAATTGGCTTTTATCTTCATACGGAGAAACCCTCTTCCATACACAGTCTGAGGTAAAACATCCATGGTAGACATTTGGAGCCTCCAGGGGCATTGATAACTGAAATAATTGGCAGATTACCACCAGAGACTCAGAAAGTCACCTTCCAACTACAATGGGTTGCTTCTCACAAAAGTCAACTGAGGCGCATAATGTCGTTGTTGCTCATTAGCTTTCCATTAATGATAAAATTTCTGATTTCAATATTTAATACACCTCAGAGATCACAGTGCATAATTTAATGTGCAAGCAGATAATTTGCTGATCAAGGTACACGTTCCACATTAAGGCAAATTGTTGCACACTTTGCTGATTAACACACACACATACATGCAAACTATACCGCTCTCTTCTACCAGCAAAGCATTGTTGTCTCTGGAGCTCGTTTCTCACAGTAGAAGGCTAAACTCTTTACATCTCATCTGTTTTAACTGCAGTATAAAAGCCTTATAATCCAGCCTTGAACTGTTTTCCATCCTGATGCACTGCTTCCTTGAACATACATCATTTCAAGACACTCTTGGCAATAGTAAAGTAGCCCATGTCGAGGTTCCTGTGTCACATGCCTCCCCATATTACCCCTCCTTTAGCAGTTTATGGGTCTATACCTGAGTCCACTCAGTGTCTTAGGCATGGAGAGCAGCAACTATGTTTTGGAGATTTCTACGCTTTCATAGTCAAGCATAAAGGCACCTGCGTAAATGGTAGATACAATTGCTTTTAAGCTGGTACGTTCAAATCACTGTAGAAATGTACAGAGACATTACTGTGGAGTTTGACTAGGACAGAATTCCAGGTTAAGCCCAGAGACAGCAATTCTAAAGCCCCACTTTGCTCCAGGGAGCAGCAAAACCCAGTACCAAACGTCAAAATGATTCAGAAAACAGAAGGGTAATTTTTCACCTTCCTGCTCTGTTGATTCCCATGCTTTTTTTTTAGGGTGAGGAAAGAACTTAGTCAATGGATAGGTGCTCCTAACCACTCAATGAAATGCAGGGGAAGGAAGCAGGCTGGAGCAGCTACTCCTGAGTTATAGCCCAGTAGCATTTCAGTAGATCTCCCTACTATTATTTGGGCTATATAACTTACAACAGCTGCTGATCTGGGTGATAAACATCCAAACCAGTTTTATTTAAACTGTAAAAATTGAGCAGAGTATCAGCAAGCTCTGGAAGCCCAAATAAAAGGCTAGATAATTCCTGGAGATAGCATTGCTTCTTCTAAAAATGAGGAGCAGACACCATAGGGTTTATGCAGAAACTGTTCTGCAACATTTTGCCTGAACACTGCCCATTAACATGCGGCTAAACCCCTGTGAACCACTTAGAAAACGTAGCCCCAAGTATGAATTTGTCAAGATTTCTCAAGACCTCTATATGCCTGAGATCCCAGAAGGTACCAGCAACTTGAAGAGGTTTTTATATTTCCTCTCTGTCTTCGAGCTCAGTCAAATTAATAGGAATATATTGGCTCAGCCAATCACACTGGCGGAAATTGAGCTGGCTATTAATGATTTTAAACAGCAAGCAACCCCTGGGCTAGAGGAGCTCCCAGTGGAGAGCCACTCCAAGTTTAGCAAAAATCAAACTTTTTCTAAAGGTTTCACGAACTTTTTTTTACCCTTTCACTGCCAATTCCCCCCTAAGTTCTCTCTGTGGGCAGCAATATAATTTACCTTTTGCCTGTGCGCAAAGTGACTTGTCTTATAGAATCACAGAAAAATTGTCCCTTTTCCTTCTTTCTGTTAAGGTATTTGGGAAACTCTTCTCTCCTGAGGAGAGATATAATCGAATGTTCTTCACACATGATTTCATGTGACTATTAATCATGACAGGCTTTGTTCTTTTATTATCATACTGGTTGAACTTATTCCCTCTGCGAAGCCAAAGAAAGGCAATCTGTGGTCAGGAACAGAAAGGAGTCCCTGGCCACTCAGCAAGTATAGGAATAAACAAAGGAGGGGGAATCCAGTTCCAAAAGCCATGAACACAAATAGCTCACGAGCCCAGGTATTTTCATTGTTTGCCACCTAATTTCGAGTCAGGTTAGGGGAAGAGATCTGTTGTACTTTGTTTCATCTGCTGAATTTAAAATGCTGACAGTGCTGGGAAGCAGGACCTGGGCTGCCCCACACCCTGCCAGCAGAGCGTCCTACTCACCACATTACAAAGTTAGGTCCTTGTTTGTGGCTTTCCCCTTCCCCCTCCTCTCTCCTTTACTCCCAATGACTCCTGAGGATTTTGCTGTGCTATGGCATGGCTTTGACACCAGACAGAGTGTGTTTGTGCTCTGCCTGGTTATTTCTGGGAGCAGATAATCTTCCCTGTCTGAGGATTGCTCTGACTGGCCAGGGTCAGGAGTTTCTCTATTACCAGCAGCGCATTAACACAATAGTTCATTTTTCTAAAGTAAGACTATGGGCAATGCTTCTATACCAGGGGATCTTCCCATATACCTCAACACTCATTTATATGCATAGGTCAAACACCCAGATGCAGTTGCAACACAAGAAACATGACTGGCCTAGCACATGCCTTACTACCTTGGACAGAAGACACATGGAGGCACAAAGCTACTTGTGAAGGCAATGCTTGCTAGAGGACTACACAAACACAGAGGTTTCTATCCGGCAAAACCAGAAATCCTAGAAAACCCATAGCATCCCAACTCTTAACTGACATAGCTGAGTTTCAGTCTCAACCACTATAACTGCAGAGGCAACAACCCGTAGCTGCTTTAGGAGTGATGAGGGGTTCTGATAAGCCCAGCTAGGCTGCAGAGCAATGCATCCCCTTCCAGAGTCCTTCCTGGCTAGCTGTAAAGGATTGCAAGGATAATTTCCTCCAACAGGCTTCAAGAATTGATGGAGGTACCTGCATTGAGAGCTTCAGCTCCCTCTGCCATCTGCAGATTGAAGGTTATTCCAGTCCTGTAAATCCCATGGCTAGGCATACTACATTCTTCCCACACCTTACACAACTAAAAAAACCTCTCTCATTCATTGCTACTGACTCTATATCCCTTCTACTATGGCAGAATTGCAAAAGTGATTGCCTCAATATAGCCATCAGGATCTCAAATCCTAAGGCCAGATCCATTCAAATATTCAGACATCTACTTCTCACTCAGTCAGGAACCAACTCTAATTCCTGCAGAAGGAGGGCACAAAAGCACAGCAATGTAACCAACCATCATTCTGAACCATCCCTCCTCCAGCTGTGCCAGCTTAAGTTCAGTGTTTTGCAGGTGTCTGTACAGCAGCAGGCTTTCAACTAAGACACTCTCCAAACCTCTTAAAATCAGAGATTTTAGGTTTTGAAACCTTAAACACAAAAAGTGCACTTCACAATAGCTCCTGTGGGTATTATAAGGAGCAAAAAATGCTTTTAAGCGCTCTTAAGAGAGAAGAAAATGACAATGAAATTGAGGAGAAATGGAGAAAAGGATAATCACACTGTGAGTTGCTGCTCTGATCTCCAAACTACTTCCAAGGCAGCAAGAACCGAGGCAGCCGGCAACAGCTGCCACCCTATTAAACTTAACAATTTACAGGTGCTCAGAGGGAGCACTTGCGTGCAATTAGCCGAGCAAATTCACTTACTTCAAGAAGCAGGGCCCTGCACTCAGCTGCTGCATTTGGCTGTGCTCTGTTGGCTCTGTGGAGTACTTCCAAGTTACTCCCAATGAGAGGCTGGCTTGTGGATGTTAAGTAAGCTGGGAAAGTCTTGCTCCATAGCATGTTCTTGCAAATGATCACAGCTGTCTCAGGAAATATGATGCACTTTCCTCACTGTGCAACTGCTCTCTGCCAATGGAGGGTACTGGTGGAGTCCATTAGGCCTAGAGTAAAAAGAGAAAAAAGGACTCCACCCCACATAAGCCTTTTCGTTAGTATTAATTCAGCCAGCTAACAGGGATGGGAAAGACACAGAGGGGTAGATTTGGTGTAAGTAATAACTCTCCTATGATTGCTTGAAAGCCTAGCGTGGGCAAAACATCTGCATCCCCATTGACTCAGGCCAGTGCTAGAAATGGTCTGATGATACCTTGCAACATGGGCCTGGCCGGGTCTGACAGCAGCAGGCATCGTGTCACTTGTGCTGGATGTCATGTGTGTACACAGGGAGCCCTGGACAGGAAGGCTGCAGCCCAGACAAAGAAAAGAAGAATTCTAAAGTCATAAACACTATCCCTGCAGCCAGGAAAGCAACCTGCTCTCACCCTGACCTTCAGCCCAAAAGCCTTCCACCATTCCTCCATGCCCGTTACATGCTCTCCATGCTTTTATTACTTGACAAAAATGATGATCAACAGCAGTAAACATTGTCTAGTAAAGCCACAGATACCATGAGGCCTAATATTATCAATTCTTTGCTTACTTGAGGTGGAATGAAACATGTTTGCATGCAGTCTTTTGCAACTCAGTGGAATTACCTGCATTTATTCCTGATGAAACTCCAGCCCAGTTGTCACGGTCCGACGGGCATGGAAGGAAACGGTCCACACCAGTGTGGGGCAGGAACAGGAGTCAATGCTTTATTAGGGCACATGGGACTCTTATAGGTTCGGACAGAAGGTTCTGGAACTTGGGTGGAGTTGGGGGCAGATCACGACAAGAAAGGAAAAGGGAAGGAGGGATTACAACTA
>JAWWEE010000122.1:18771481-18790156 GCA_035221455.1 Xenops minutus | reverse complement strand
AGCAGTTTTGCCAGTGTCTATTTGGTCTCAGACAGCTCCATCCATTCATTGAAATCATCTTCTTTTGATGTTAGATTCGATGTCCTGAACTGGGAGTCATCCACAGGTGTTTCCCCCGCACCCAGTGATTTAGGAATCAGACAAAAGAAAGCTGGGATGATTGTTTCCATTGTGGAATAAATAAATAGAAACACCTCATGATATGATGTCTGTTTTTGTGCCATTCTTTCTCTTCCAGTTAATCTCATTATTACAAATTAGGGAGTTTCTCTAGCAGTTTAAAAGGTGTACTCTAATGCATACAAAAGAAATAAACAAAGTATTTTCCTTCTGATCTCAGCTGCAGTCAATTTATTCTTTGAGCCTCTTGACTTAGAAACCATAAGACTTTGGTCTCTTTTCCTGTATCAAAGTCACACACAAATTGAAACAGCCCCTGCTCACATCCACTCAAATTCAGCAACACTGCTGCTCTGATTTTGCAATGACCTGAAAATACTTCTGTATTCTCTTTGTTTCTACCTGCTTCTTTATTCCCATTTTCCAATTAAATGGCAGAAAATTTCAAAGTACCTTCTAACTGAGGGTAATCCAAAATGAAAGCTGGCTCAAAGGCAGAAATCAAAGAGCTGAATAGGATATCTTTACTTACACCAAACAGTCTCACGATAGCATCTAGGAGACAATGAGGCTTTCCTCCATACAAGCCAGGGTCTTACTTGTTGTATAGGAATACAAAGTCACAAAGCACAGTGCAATAAAAAGTGTTGTAGTATAATCCTCAGCTACTGCAAACTGACTTTCTACTGTTTGGTGTATGCTCTGTGATGATGTTCCCAGTGCTCACGAATGTCCTTCGGCTCTGAGAATTCCTCAAGTTGGGCAAGAATAGGGCCTGAGAGCGAGATGAGAGGGACTGATGTTAGAAACTCCTTGCTAAATCAACATCTCATTTAACATGATAACTAGAACAAATATTGCAGGGACTTTGAATGATGTTACAAGTTTAAAAAAGCCTAGAAGCACTTAAATCACATGTTTAAAATTGTCAGCGCTAAGAGAACAGGCTATGATGCTGTTTTGAAGCTCTTGTTAAGCACCTTTAGGAGGAGCCTGGTTCTTGGTCTCTGTATGCTGTACATTGGTGATTGCCTGAGGATACTATATGGCCCAAGAGAAAATACCTCTCTGAAGCTATCAGGGATGTGGGCTGAGAAGAAAAGCAGAGGCCCCTACTTATCCATAAGGGACGCAAATTAAGAATTTAATCTCCCTGCACTCCTGCTCTACTCAACAGAGGGAGAACACTCCAAAGCATGAACCTGGCTCTCTAAGGGTATCTAACTCCTACAAACTACAAAGAGGATGATGACCAAGACCTACATTAGTATGTGCCTTAATTAGACACCTGAAGCTACTGCATAGACTCAGACTAGGTGCATGGGAACTGTTAAATTTAGCAATAATTCTACCTGGCTGCATTGCTGTGGAATAACAGGAGAGCAATAAAGAGTGAAGATTTTTGCTCTTTCTGCTATGATTTGTGCAAAGAATTTTGAACCGCATTAGCCATGGCAAGCAGTCAGTCACATACTGCAAGAACACTTTCATGTGTCTCAGCTCTATTTATTATAAGATTCAAAAATCAGATGAGTGTTTCTCATATTGTAACTCTTAACTGAGCAGTGACTCCCCAGCTTCACCTCCTATTTTCATTCAGGCTGCTGCTTATTGCCAGAATCCCTGCAAAAAATCTTGCTTTATGACACACCAATTCATTTCTAGACTAAGCCTTAGGCCTCCTGAGGTATTAACAGAAAGATAAGATCCACTGAGAGATGTGTTGGCTTAGTCACCCAATAAACAACCTTTTACCAACTGGGCATCGTCCCCTTATCAGATTGTGCCTTATGCTTTGTATTCTCTAGTCTGCAAGTGCTTTTCTGGGATCAATTAGAAGCAGCATTAGAGGAAAGAAAAAATCCTTACCGAGGAAATTCACCACTAGAAAGATTTTTTGGCTGTAAACCAGCTAGGCTGTTAAAAATCGGGTATGCTTAGAGGAGAGCAGCAGCTCATATTATTTGAGCAGACATCCTCCTAAATTCAACTGGGCAGTGCAGTTTAGCCCAGAGCACTCAAATCATGAGATAAATTCTGTGCAAATAGCAGAGAGCCAGGAGAGGGTGCTCAATAATAAGCAGAAGATCCTGTATGCTGATCATGCCCTGGCAACAGGGATATTTGCACACAGCCACTGACATGGAATTGCTAGAACCAATATGAAGAAGAGAGGACTTCTTAATTCATATTTTAAAATTTTCAAAGGGATTTTAATCTAGCTCTTTACAGAAAATTTCTAAATACAGAGAAGTCCACTGGATAAGACTTTAAAAATATGGGATTCTGTCTGCCAGACTTTAAGCATAAACAGTTAAAATTTCACCCAAATCCCAGTACCCACGTGTCCTTTCAGCAAAGACTATGAAGGTCTTCAGTTAGTCCACAAGAAACATCAAGAATAGAGATCTTGAGGCATCTGAAATAGAAGATTTAGTGCTTAAATTGCTTGGACAAAATATAATGTCCTAATACCCAAAAATACTTAACTGCTCAAGGATTTTGTCAAGCAAAGTTTTCACTGCTTTTTTTCTTTTTCTTTTTTTTTTCCAAGTTTGAACAAATTTTTTTAGTTGGATGTTAAGTGGAATAAATCTATGGTCTTCAGCTTTTGATAAATAAAGCAGTGTTTCTTATGTATAGGAAATGTCACATTTTTATAGGGAGTTTTTAAAATAGAGAAAAAAAATCCCAAATATTTCTTTTGAGATTGAAATATCTGATTAGAAATAATTACTACTATTATAGTGCTTGTCATTAAAAATTATTCTTCATCAAAAAAGACAGAACCTCAGGTGTCTGCATAGATCTGCAGGCATCATACAGGAATCAGGACTCCAAGTAAAGGTTATGCCTATATGTTGATATGTGAGGTCTACCAGGATGGGAATCTGGGGCTATGAGTTTACTAATGAAACATCCTTTACCTTGCTAACTGCACAGGTTATTATGCAGGCTGAGTAATTTCTAGCACAAATAACTACATTGGATTACATTTGCCATAGCAGAATGAGAAGGGTAGGGGAAAAAAAAAAACAAAACAAAACAAAACAAAGGCATGAATTCATTAATTAAATGTGAAGCTGAACTTTTCTATGGAGTCTGCCATCCCAGCTGCCAATTTATTGGAAAAGGGTAAAAATCCAGGCTCTCTGGACAGAGTGAATGACTATAATTTGGACTTAAATGACATAGGAATCAAAAGTTGACTCTATTTGCTGATTCTATAGCCCTGTTTTTCCTCATTGTTTCTTCCTGAGCCTCCTACTGTTTATAAAATTGAAAAATCAAGCTGACCTGAATGTCCAATGCCTTCACTATGATTGAATCTCTCTTTCCGTGCACGTGATTGACAGCAATAGAAAAGAATATTTCCTTAGCTAACAAACATTCATTTTGGCTTCATTTTATCTGCCCTTGCATGGGATAATTCAGCCCTTGAAAAGAACACCTCTGGGAATGACCTTCTCTTGGTAACCTCCTAATAACTCAGACATATTAAAACCAGTTCTACCAGACAAGGGATGGGTTTCATACATGATACTTGCAAGACAGCCTTTTGTAGCTCTAGAAAATGGCAAAGCACCTCTTGGACCCATCTGAAAAAGTCCCTGTGCGACATTAAAGATCCTTGTTCACTTTATTTTCTGTGTAGGGGAAAACACTGATCCACATAGACATTATTTTCAACACCAGTCTTAAGTGACTGTAACTTTCTAGTGCTCCATGGCATTACTACTGCTTTATTTGAATGTATTTTGGCATTGCTACCTAATGTCAAAGTTTATTAATTTCTCATACAAATAACTGACCATTAGATGTGTTTTCTCCATGATTGCAAGTGCTGTTACCTTTAGAAAGGCAAGCAGAAAATCTTAGAAAATAGAAGGGAAATTTTTCCCTTAGAAAATGAAGGGACCGCACGAGAATATCTGTTCAATTCCCCTGCCCACAGCATTGAGTAAACTAGCTGTGCAGGATAAACACTTATTCAGACTGTTCATAAAATAAAAAAAAAAAGAAGCTAGTAAGAGTCAGGTTTAAAGGACTCCAAGCCTGCTCTTTGAGTGATTCTGAATGACAGTGAACTACCTTATACTGTGAGCTGCACATCCTTCTTGGGAAAAAAAAAAAAAGAAATAATTGTATTAAAATATTACATTATATAGGATATGCCCTTCTCAGGATTCTCCAAATGTGTATTACAAAGTCCCAGATATATAACATTTGTGCACTGTCTGAACAGCATCCACCTTCACAGAATCTCATCTAATGACTTTTGAAGTCAGACACTGTAAAAGCTGGCATTTGCAACCAGGCTATTTTAAACACTATAAATAAGACTCAGAAGTGAGATAAGTTTCTGTTATGTATGTTAACGAAACAGTACCTCCCAATCAAGCCAGCTAAGGGTAAAAAACAAAGAGAAAACACAACACAAATCAAAACACAAAACACAAACACAAAAAAAACCCAAAAAAACCAAAAAAAACCAAAACCCACAAACACCACTTCCAAAACCAACCCAGGAATACTGCACTCTCCAGTCTCCATAATTTTTACTTGAGGGATCTCAGCTGTTACTGCTCAGTACTTTAGGAAATTTGGCTATTTAAACCTTTATATACAAACTTCAACATGCTGAAATATATCCCTATAAAGACACTGATGGTAGAGTAAAAGTCTGATTTCAACAGAGAAATATTATTATCCCTTATTCCAAGATAACAGAGATATCCCTAGGCTAACAGTACATACAAGGCAGCACAATTATACTTGAAACTGGGAGGCAGAGCACCCTTTGCTTTGGCAGCGCCGTGCCCAGGCAGAGGATTTGCAAACTCTGAGGTAGGGGGAACTGAGGGGTGACCACCCATTTCTTTCTCTAATGAGTACCCAGGAACAATTTGATTCAAAGTGCAGTCACTGCTTGAGGAAAGTTGGAAGAGATGAAAGGAATATTAATGGCAAGGCTGTATTTCAGCAGCTGCACTTGTTTTGCTTCAGATGTGTTTTACTGGCCCAGACATTGTTAGGGTGTAAGAAAGTCCATGAGGACACACAGCCATGCAAGTCAGAAAAGTGAAAGCACAGAGCGTAACTTATGAGTTGTAGAGAGTAAGTAGTACAGAGTGTGAACATGAAAAATACTGACAGGGAAAGGTGGTGGTGATGGTAGGATGGGAAGACTCAAAAGATGGAAACTGCAACATCAAGAATCAGCCCCGACCCAAAGAGTGATGTCCCCATCCTAGTGACCGGGCCAGTAAAGACTTTGAAGGTTTTATTGAGGTAGTGAATGGGTTAAGGCTCAGACTGTTAGCTGAATTGTTTTACTGGATGCACTAGCCTATAAGTAATGCCTTACGTTTTTCATTTATGCATATCCTATTTGAACACAGCATAACCCAGACAACAATGGCTATGACACCTGTAAGAAAACTATATAAAAGTATAGTGGAAAAGAGACGAAAATATGCTAGGCTAATAAACAGCACATTCTAGCTTTCTTACTAATCTTCAGATTTAATGAGATAACAACTAGTTAGCTCTATATTTTCTCCCTCCTGTAAGGCTGGATCAATAGTAGATGGATATTTGCCATCTGTTTTCAAAATCTCTGAAGATTGTCTTAAATATTCAGGTCAACAGGATCCTTACCTGGTTGCTAATGTTGACAATCACAGTTCTTTGATGCAGAGCTTTAATTGAATTAGATGCTTCTGCAGTCACTGATTCATCATTCTAGCATTCAGTGCTACTCAGATGAAAAATCTGCACACTTCCAGTCCTTCAGGGGTGGCCTTACTAGGATGAGGATTCCTTCCATCCCAGAAGCTATTAAAGATACAAACATCTTGGCAATGAATCATTTTTATGTGACTGCTGGAACACCAGTCTGAATTAGGGCTGTATTTACATAAATCAGTGTGGTAATGGTCTTCTCTGCCTCTTTGTTTTTTTTTTTTTTTTTTTTTAGTTAAAAAGGAAGAGGGAGGGAAGGAAGGAAGAGAGAGTTTGAAAAAGAATAGAAGCTGCAGTGACATTCAATGGAATAATTTTGTGCTGCTACAAATCAGTGTCTAACCACTAATGACAAGCTATGGATATATACACAAACAACCCTAATAAAAAAAGCCCTATTCCAATCACAGCAAGGCGTTCAATGCCCAATGCTACCAATTCAATCATAAAAGCTTTCAGACTTAATTTGTAATGCTGGACTCATTACTCATAAGTGCTCTGCTCTTCCTATTGTCTTGTAACTGCGTTTCTGGGGTACCTTTCAGGTTTGGTCACACCATGGTCAGATCCTTCAAAGATGTCTTGAAGATCAAATTGAGGATGGCATTTTCTCTCCATTTTTTTTTTTTTTTTTTAGGTATCCTAAAATATGCCCAAATTGGGCTCCCTCTTGCTTCTTTTTCAAGGTAGGATCCTCTCCAGCAGCCCCACCTGGGAACAATCAAATCCCAGCCAGCAAAACTCTCCACTTAGGTATCTGAAAGCAGATGCGCTGGGCGCTGAGCCATTTCCAAGTCTGGCCCACCACCAACTCCAGAGCTATTCATGGCAATATGATTCATAACAATAAACGTTTTTGAAGTGCTTCTCATTAAATTATCCGCACAAGCTGATGGTAATTCCTCTGTGATGTAGAAAAAGGCTTTGCAGTGCTGGGAGCCTGCTAAGCATGGTGCAGAGGAACATGCAGGCTCAGGCAGATTTTCATGTCAAACTTCGTGCCTTCTTGTTTCTTGCAGCAAGACCATCAGGCAGCTCATGAGAATCACAAGCCCAGAGGCTGAGGTGCAGGATGATTTCTCTGAACATGTGCCTAAAAATCTGCACCTTCTTTGCACTCCATGGAAACAAAGAAAGCTCCAGCAAATATTAGGCTCCTAAATCCCCCTGGTTTTGGCATTTTCACTGAGAGTAAACAAGGAAGACACTATTTGCCACAGGCTCATGGAAATGCAGTGGGGAATACCTGTCCCCTCTAGCATGCCTTAGCCCTTTGCACTAAATAGAGCCATATTTCAAGATTCTGCTATAGATGTAAATGCACAGTCCCATCACATCTTTAGAGGGATGTGTAATGATATATGTTCACATGAAAACCTTTGAGTTCCTTGACTGCAAGGAGCTTTATAGCTTGCAAGTGTGGTACTATTATATACTGTATGTCATGCCAGGATACCAGAGTTTGAAGTGTTGCTACCAGCCTTGTCTAGCCTAACATATTGGCCCTTAATCTGGTTCCCCTATGAGGAGCCCTACTATCATGTCCACATGTAATCAGACCTGTGCAGCTGCCTACATGTTCTTTTTAATTGGATTGAAGTTAATCACAGTAGGATTAATTTGAAGAGATCAAGGAAACAGGGTGATATTTTGTGGAAAGCAGATGGTTTCTTCTGGATGGAATAAAGCTCTGAAAGCCGTAAGAGGTGTTTAACTTCTCAGGTTTACCAAGATTAAAAGCTCAGGGATTCTGTAACTTAACTATAATATATTTAATCACATTTATGCCACGTCAGTGAAAGAAACCTTTGGAAACTAACGGTGTGGTTTTGAAAAGGAAGTGGCTTACTGACAGATACCAGCATCTGATGATCATCCAGCACTCTGAAGGGAGGAATGAAAACATACGTCCAATACTGGCATAATTATTCCCAGGAAAACATGGCACAGCTAAGCACTGCTGTTTTCATGAGAACCAAGAGAATCCTGTCTCTCCAAATGGCATAATGTGTCATTGTTAAAAATTAACCATAATTAATAGACAAGCAATTCAGCACTGCCTTGTGACTTCAGCTGTTTCCTTTTTGCCCTCTAAACAGACTTTTTGTAAAGCAATCCAGTATCTAAGCACAGAGTAAGTACACATTAGGTAACTAAAATTCAACCGGCTAAAACCTTGGGCACACTTGAAAATCTGGACTTTAAAAAGTTACAACAAACTTATAGAATCATTTCATTAACAAGCTGCAATTCTTCTTCCATCTCTTACATATGCACGTAAAATACATTTACCCATTCCCATGTTCAAACACACACAGAGACCCTGATTTCTCTACAAATCAGACCTGGCTGAAGTGCCATAATTTGTATGTGACATACATGTTAAGCAGGAAAGAACCATATCACTACAATGAAGATGTAAACTAGATGAAACTGAGCCAGGAATAGCAAAAGAAGATCTGCAGAGCAAGAAAAATGAGAGTCTGGGGAAAACACATTCAGGGTAATGTTGGTGTGTTCCTCAAACTTCAGAAAGGACATTTGATGGGCAGATATAAGAACCTTTGGTCTTCAACCACTAAAAAGGGCACCTAGAGTTCACTCACACTCTACCATCAGTGACTTCATGATTCTAGGTATAAACAGCGCCATTTCACTCCCACAGAAAAAAAGCTTAATCAACCACTCTGTAATTGAAACATGAGGAAGTGCATTATCTAGGCTTACACAATTCCTTTTCACAGTAAGTCTTCCAAGGTTATGAAAGTGGGATTGCCATGTACAGAACTGGGACCAGCTAAAGCAGGACTAATGAAGACATCTACACAGAGATGCTAGATTTCACAATTTTTCTAAGCAAAAATTCTCCCAAATCTGATCAACCAATTAAATTCTGCCCACAGATTTTCTGTTCTACTGAGTTTAGGGTAAAACACAGAAATTGTACAGCATCACATTTCTATCTCATTTCTAAGAGCACTGAACAACTATGATTACTCAGCTAGATTTGCCCTTTGAAAAGAGTATCTTGACTTACTTGAGAAGTCTGCCCACTTTAATTATATTCAATTATATTGTGTAGGAGTATAAAATGATATACATCACAAACATTAGCAGGGTCAGAATACCATTAGGGTGAAATGCATTCCTTCATCCAAAACTTCTTATCAGACCTTCCATATGATGCAAAAAACTTTTCTACAGGCATATTCCCTCATCTTTCACTTACTGTAAGTACTACAGCCCCCATTATCAGTAGATAAGAGCCTCACAAACAGCCACAAGTTTACTTTCACAGAAAAAAACAACCCCAAAACAAAATCCCAAAGACATGAGGTAAGTATTTGCTATTTAAAGCAGAGGAATAGAGATGAAATGCCAGAGCAGATCCTCACCTCTTTCTGTGCCAGTAAAAACAGAAGCAGGTGGAAGAACATAACGCTTTGGAAAAGGGAAAACAGAGTCACCAGTAGAGAAGGTGGCACAGCATTAAAACCATAAGGTTACTTCTCTATGCCCACAGGCTTGCAGTGCATACTCTACTTACAACTACATACAACTCTACACAGAGAAGGCTATAAGAAGAATGAAATCCATTAAGATGTATTTTAATCTGCTTTAAACATAACATAACTATTCATTTGCTATAAGCATGTCTCATTTAAACCCCGGGGTCTAGTTCTCCTCCCATTATATGCATTTATTAAACATTTCATAATCTGCTAGTGCTGAGAGGCAATTTAGGGCAGGACCTCATAGTGATTACCACTTAGTGCAAAGGAGCTTATTACTTTACACCCACACTCCCAAGCAGTCACTAGAGATATGCCAGAATTTATATCTGCTGAAAGTAAAGCTTAGTTCTGGATATTAATAGCTACACAATCATATTTTCCAGATAGATTTACGTAACTACAAACTTGTTCTATTGTAAAGTTTTGATTTTCATCATGTAATTAAAGGTGATATACATGAGGCAGAAGGTAATAATAATATTGTATATATTACCCTTTCGACAAACTAGGAGATATGCTGCTAATAGCTAACTATATTTACTCTACAATTGTTATAAATCACGTAGGAAAACCTTTGGTTATATTACTGTATAATTACACATATGAAAAAGAATAATTAGGTAGTTACCTTGTAGCAAAAACATAATTACAGTGTGACTATAGTGAGCACTTTGATTTTAACCCCCAAACAACAGTCTTTCTACTCACAGTGCACATTTTATTTGATTTGGGAGTACTAGGTATAGCAGCTAAAAACACTGTACTTCTGGTTGGCCCTGGATACAAACAGCTAGTTCAACTATGAGCAAAAGTCATGTCACCCCCACCTCCTCTTCTCTTGTAAGACTGCAGGTTTGCTGCGACATAGTGTAGTATAGTATATACCTATACAAATTACTTTGCATAGCTCAGAAGCTGAGGACTGTGTAAAATGGAAATGAAAATTTCCTGGAATCATACTTTTCAATATTTATGATTTCTTGTAAAACTGTGGCCTACAAAATGTACCATTCCTTGTGAGCATAAATTGAAACAAACTGGAGCTATTACCGATGATGGTAGAAGGGAGGCTTTCTCAGCAGATCTGCTTCTAGTCAAGCTGCAGAAGCTCTCAAAGGAGGATGAGAGAGTTAATTAAAAAAGAAGGATCAGAGAAAAAAAATGTAGAGTATAAATGAGTGATTAGGGGAGAAAACGAGAGATCAATTTTATAAAGGGAATTCTATTCAAATATCAGCTTCATCCAGGTGTCTGCGTAATTCATGTACTACCTCTAGCCCATATATGTCAGTTGATATCTGTACCTGTTGAGGACATTAATCACACACCAGAAAAGTCAGTTATTGTATTGAAAAAAAGATTGGATAGATAATGAAAATAACAGGTACTTAGCAGGAAGAACATTAACTGATGCCAAGACACCACAGACATAAATGGATGGAGAATCTAACCTTCGTTCTGTACCAGAAACAAGCAGTGTCTTTTTAGAGAATGTTATTTTACCATGAAAAATTGAAATTAGTCCAAGATAATCTCCGGGAAACTTTTTTTTTTTCCTAATTTCAGTTTTAGGAACTAAAGATTAAACTAATTTGAAATGAATAACTTTTCAAAGTTGATTTTCATGAGAAAAAAATATCAAAGTACTTTCAAAAATTAAGTACCTTCATAATGTGAGAATTAGGCATTAGCTGTTTTATAAAAAATATAAAAATTGAAAATGTCCTTTTGATTTCTAAGAAGCTGTAAAAAACCTTCATATTAAACAAAAAATAAATAAATCCCACTGAAGTCAATGAGCATTGAGTCACACCTTTTGGGACAGTCCTTGTACATCAAGTCCTTTCACACTTGTAGAAGAGAAAAGTAAAGATGGTCTCTATTCTCATTATCCACAACACACCCATTTTATTTGTCAAACACATAAGCTAGGGTGGTTGGTAGCCACAAGTAGTGCCAGACCCCAAATTGCCTTGCAGCTTGGGCAGGGACACACGGCCTGAATACCCCGAGATGTGCCAGCTGCGGCTTACACCTACTAGAGTGGGTGCAGCTTGTCCTGCAGCACCCAAGCTGCTCATCACGGCTCATCACTTGAACACACAAGATAAAAACTAGCTCAGTTATGTCTTACATTATATTTGGTTTCAGCATGGGTGGTCTAAACTGGCAGAGTTGGGGTTTGCTTTGCTGAAGACTGAATCCTTTTCCCACAAAGGCAAAAACTACTTGTTGTGGTCTGCCTCTTCAGCAAGCACAAGGACAACCAAACTTTGTATCCCCTTCCAGTTCATTTCCCATCCATCTCCATGGCTCCTGCGCAGTGTACATCATTCCCTGTTGCATTTACCTCCTCAGTCTGGGAATTCTCAGAAGCAGATGTGCTTCACAGATCTCTCTACCTCTTTGTTCAGCTGTTTCTATAATTTGCCATGTCTACTGTCACCTGTACGATGAGAAGCAGAATCTCTGTACATGACCAAATACAATAAGACAGTGTAAGAACATTTAGTAGTCAGTTCTGCACACTGCGACCAGTTGCTTCCCCTTGATTGCTCCTTTTGTGTTAAGAGCTTGTCCTTCACACATCTTCAACCGCAGAGAAATTCTGCAGCTAATCAGTGTGCTAATGAAACAGTTGTTCTGTTAATAAAAATTTTTAGAAACTGGCAAAGAAAGAGGCAGCTTTACAAATGAGTCCTCCTCTTCAGCTAAGGCTCCCATTCAACTCAAGTGCCACAAAACAGCACTTCAGTAGTGCTTAAGCCTTACTACTTAAACAGTTCATTTCTTTCTCCCCAGGATCATAAACCAATTAGAAATGTTACAGGAATTTACCAAGAACAACCAAGTTAATCCTAACAGTTATTACCATAATAAAATCACACCTGAAGAGGCCAAATCCCAGTTGAGAACAGATCCTGTTGTGTCACGGTCTGCACAAACACACAGCGAGGGTCCCTGCTTCTGACACTGACAGCCCATGCTTTATGGGGACTCCCCTGTGCGTGGCAGTGCTGACAACAGAGCCCCCCTGCCAGGAGCAGGGCAGCCAGATCGCACAGGAGCTCTCAGAGCCCATGCAAGGCAGTGCTGGAGATGCAGTACCCCTGGTGGTTTTAGCCTTCCAAACAGGAACTGGGTGCTTCAAGCAATTTGAGTTGGTGTTGCCACCAAAGTCATCATAGCCATAGGTCTGAGGCTGCAAAGACAACAAGGGAAAAATGAAATTAAAGCATATGCATTTGCACTGTGACTGCAAAGTCCCTAGTGATTCCCTGAGGAAATGAGGCTCTAGAGATGGGAATTGCTCTTGTCTACAGATGAGAAAATTATTTTGGTGAATATCACAGCTGCACAAACCCCAGCATCTTAATATTTAAGAACACCAGGGAGTAAGGGAGAAGTGAAAAGAAGGATGGAAAACTGGGAAATGAAAAGGCCAAGTCACCGCAGAGAAAACAAACAGCAGGTGAGGGCAGCAGAAAAGCTAGCAGTGAGTTTATGCCAAAGTGAATGACCAGTGACTCTCCCTTTATTTTTTCAGGGGATTGTGAATCACTCAAAATGTGTTACCTAGTTGTTGGCTGATTTGGTTTTCCTCTGGTGTTTTGTTTTGTTTTGTTTCTTGTTGTAGTTCTGTTTTGTTTTGTTTTAAATTGTTTTTTAACATAAGAAGTTGTCAACACACTGGCAAGGAGTTTTGCTAAAACCCCAGAAATTCCTTGCATCTTGCTGCCCTTGACACTAGAGTCCCTAGGCACCGACAGAAAAGCCCATCTTTGTCCCACAAAGCAAAGCTCTAAAGCTCTCTCGTTGCCAACTCAGCGAAATTTCTCTCTGCTAGAGGACTTGGCCAGGACGTTCAGGCCACCTGGACAGCAAGGTTTGCTGAGACTTTGACACGCATGGTATGTCAACCTCAGACAGCATGTCCGTGAGGCTGGGGAAATCCTGCTCCCAGCCTGGCTCTTTTGACAGCTATTCATGAAGCATTTGGTAATCAAGGGACTACATGTCCTACCGAAGTCCTTTGGCAAAGAAAAACAGTTTGTACTCGGTATTATTTCAGATGTGAAATTATAAGCTGCTTTGGTGCAGTATTAAGTAAATAGTTAAGAACAAAGCAGTTTTTAACAAAAAGGGGTAGTGAGATACTCATGGATTAGTTTTGCACTTCAGCAAGCCTCAAAGAATTGTCTATAATATCTCACAATTCTCAGGATGTAGCTTTTTCTTTTCAATGAGCCTGTCACCTCCTGTCAGCATCCCCTCTGCCTTCCTTCATCCTCTTAATTAGTGACTGTGAGCTCTGCCTTTGTTCTCTCCATTTGGCTTTAAGCTAGAGAAATTAAATCGAAGGAATCCTCCAGAAGGCTTTGTACCTGCACATGAAGGTGTCATAAATACCTTGTTAATGATTTGAGAAGTGACTAATAAGTAGCTACATTGGTTAACCTTTCAGCATGCTGAATAATTTGCTAAAAACTTAATCATTTTAATGAAGGATAGTTCAGTACCGGTATGGAACAAGGCAAATTAAAACTCATACCAGCAGTGTTTTCTGTGCCTCTGCCACCGAGAGAGGCTTCCCCCCAGATGTCAGTACTGGGGCAGAGCCAAGAATCAGAGGAGAATTAACTCAAGGGCCAAAGCCTAAAGCAGGAGTTAGGACTGTACTCATTAAGCTTACTTAGTAGAATACCCTGTAAATAAACCAATCCAGTCCAAATACTTCAGCGAAAAATAATTGTCATCTTCAAGGGATACCCCCCTATCTAATAAGTCCAATAAAAATTAATTCCTCAATTTTCTGCCCCATGCTGTCATTACAATCTCATTTCTAATCCGTTTCCTTGCAGCAGGGTCAACATCATGGTAGAGCACTGAAAAGTTATAAAATACTTTCTCGTCTAGCTGTTCCTGCCAATAAAACAAACAACTTTGAAACTCAAGCAATGCAAAACCCTGATTTACTGTTCACATCCTTTGCTACATCGGTTAGTGCTGATTTTCAGAACTGAAGGTTAAGGCAAAAGTGTAATTAAACAAATAATAGAAAATTAACAAAATTACTTGTTTGCAGAAGTTACATCCATACACCCACACTCCTCAAATACATTAATATCTCATGCCTAAAGGGAACACATATATTAACAGGAGTTTAATTTTTATAGATTTTGTGCATTAATGGGGACTGAAAAATGTGCTAGTGTGACTGGCCACATCACAACCTGGGATATAGCGAAACTTCAGTTGAACCACTGCATGGTTCTAAACACTTCTGGCAGGACAGTACCCAACGTTAATTGTTAGCTGATTATAAACTACTTTGGCACTGACTTAAAAATTTAGTAAGATTTTAGGATGCTTGTGTCTGAATCTAACTCTGTGTAGGAGTAACAGAAATACCCCACAAAGAGTAAGCCTCATAAGAGCTCTGTGCATGTATCATTATCGGACATGACACTGTGAACAAAATAAAATGTTCCTATGACTAGTGACAAGAAATCAGAATGCTTCTCTTTCCAGACGGGCCAAGCAAAGGTGGTTGGTTTTTTCTTTCAACCACAACACTGCAGATTTCACAGGATCAGCAAGCATGTCACAAATCCTTACTCTGTACCAGGCTGCTTGCTCTGAATCTGTCTTAGAATCTGTGATGAAACATCTAAATTTTTCCTTTTTTCCTCATTTGGAAATATCCTTGAAATTTTCTTCTTTTTAAATATTTCAAAAGTCTTATTCAAAACAAAGTAGTTCAACATGGGCTTTGGCAAAACATATATGTCAGGGAGAATTTTGATAGAAAACATCAGAATATTTATTTCTTTGAGCATTTCCCAATCTCACCTTTTCTGAATCTGGCAGGTCCCCTGCCAAATCCCCAGTTTCCCTTTTTTTTCCTCAGCCATAGACCTCAGCTGGCTAATTTATCACCATAGCTGTGCAGCCATAGATCAGGGATGCTAGTCTCACAGCTAATAGCACAGTGGACTTCTTGAATGTATAATGGTTGAGCTCCAGCAGTGAAAACAATGTGAAAGTCTTCATCTGGGAGACTGATCCAAAACTATCAAAATGAATGGCAGGACATTTCTGTAATAAAATCCAGGGCACAGAATCAGGTCCAACCCAAACAGTAGCCCCAAGAGAAAACAAAGTGAAACACTTTTCTGGGGTGAGACAGAGGGATTTTTTTGTTTTGTTTGGGAGTTTTTTGGTTTAGGTTACTGGTTTTGTTGTGTTGCTTTTTCTTGCAGGACAGTGTTAGAAACCAGATTTCAATTTCATGCTTCAAATGAAAATATAAAACAGTGAGGAGGAAAATATTTGAGTTACAGCATGAAAATGTCATAAGGGTTTGCTTTTAATTCTATTTTAATTTCATGAGCTTGGAGTCCCATTTAATGGTCCCTGAGACTTGCATACTCAAAGGCCACTGACAATCTATTTACAAGGCATGATGCTGGGGTTCTTTTTCTACTTGGGAATGTGCTTGCTCTTCTGTTTCTCCCCGAGTTATGTCTCACTAGCCTTGACTAACCTTCAACTCTGTAACTTAAATGCATCACATTTACACTCTGGTGTGCTTTGTAAACCTAGACATCCACCTATAAATGGGAAAACATGACTCCACTGTAGTTTCTTCCATTTGTAGGAAGATAAATGTATATGGCATCAATGCTTCTTGGCTCTCTGACAGCAGAGCCATCACCTCCTGATCTGAGGCAAGTTTTAATGATGAAAATCAGTAGTGCTTTCTGACTTGGTACTCACAGAGAGGCATTAGTGAGACAGAGCTCCAAGTACTTTTTGATGAGTGCATTTCTCCAGGCAAGAGTCTGATTGAGTAGTAATTTCCAGGCTGAAGCCCTTTGGACCATGGGGGCATCCTTTACCGGTCAGAGTAAAGTCAGTGGCAAATAACTCCTTAACTTCAGAGGGCTGAGACCTTTCAAAACTGTTTCAGAGAAGGGATACCAAAAATCATGTGAAATACAACAAACCAAAAGCAATGAGACAATAATTTTGAAAAGATTTCTGATTAGCCCTAGACTTTTGCACCTTTATGTCCTGCTATACCTGTATTTTGTGGGAAAATAGCATTAGAGAGCCTATTTCTAGGTTAATATTTACAAATACCAAAAATCTATGTTACTACTCCTGAACAAAATACACAATTCAGGCAAAGAAATTCCACTTTTTAAAGCATGCAATACAGTCACAAATCTATCACTTGAGGTCAATTTTACCAATTTTAAGGGAAATATAGTGCAGACTACATTTCTCTCATTTCACTGTCCATGATACACACTTTATGCAGAATCTACTAGAACTAATTACTGGCTTATGTGCCTTGCAAAGGTAAAATCTGTAAGGATTTCACTGGGAAGATGACAACTCTTTTGAAGATTGGTATTGCTGGTCCTTTGTATGAAGAAAGTAATTAGAAATTAGAACCTCTGATAAACACATAAGTTTTTGGTTTTTTTTCTGCTAAAGAACCATGGCAACAGAGCAGCCAAGATGTAAATGTGTTATTTTTCCTAGTTTTTTTATTGCATTTTTATTTATGCATTCAGTAAGGTCAAATGTGTACTATGCAAAACCCTTTACAAGCCTTTTTAACATCTGTTCCATACAGTCTTTAAAAGTTTGTATTATTTCTCTTGCTTTGGTGTATGTATCAATGCTTTTTAGTGTTTACTGGACACATTTCCAAACCCCAAAATCTATGATTCCACTAAAAACATTTGTTTCACTTTTCTGTAAATAACAGCAGCTTTATACTTTTCTGTAACTGAATAAATCACTGCCAAATCCCAGGAAAAAATCAAACAAAAACAAACCACAAAGCTAGATCTAACTAAGTACTTATTACTATCTGCAAAAAATAGAGACCAGGCTAGAGTTTGCTAGTGGGTGGGGGTTCTTTACATTAAAATAGATACTGTAGAAAGAACTGCTTTATGGCTTCAGACTTTTAAAATTCTGACTTGAAAATGTGGCCACAAAACCTTCCCTCACAACGCAATTTTATCTCACTTAAAATTTCATCTTTGAAAGCGGTTGTCAGTATATTCTGAGAGACTGTGTAAGTTAAAACCTGCTGAAAAAAATATTAGGCGAATAAAGTGAAATTTCTCGCTTTTGTGTCCTCCCAGCTTGACGGTATTACAGCATGGAGGTGCACTAGCTGTCACATGAGCCTGTATGTGCTGTGATGTGCCGTACAGATACCTCCACTAATGAGACACAATGAGCACACTCCCATGTCCTGCTGCATTTTACTCAGCCTTGCCTCTTTGCAAGGATCTCTTCTCATCATTTCTCAGCAGGAATTTCTTTCTTTCGCAGAGGAAGATAGAGACAGCTTGGTGGGTGTTTATCTGTGTATTGGCTTCAGAAGAGTATCTTTGAAAGCTGTATATGTTGCAGAGAATAATACCAAGCTGCTTAGCCTCCCTGTCTCAGTTACCCTCTAAACAATAGGAGCTGTAACACAGGGAGGTACAAAGGTAATTGTGTAGAAGAAAAAAAATAAATTAAGAAAGCTCCAATGCTGGAAAAAGAAGTAAGATAAATATCACAGGCACTGAACATAAAATACTTGAAGAAATAACATGCATGCCTGACAACATGGACGAGTTGTAAGATTTCTCTCAGGTTTGAACAGTAACTGAACCCCAGTATCTTGAGGAAAACATCTGGAACCTCAATCCCAATCTTCTGCTCTCACCACTTAACTTCTGCTTTTCCTTAATATCTGATTCCAGTAAATGACTTCAAATGACACAGTTATCTCTGTTTGGTTTTGTTTTTTTTTTTGTTTTTCTTAAGTGAGAAAGCGCAGAGGGGAGCTAAAGAAGGGATCCCCTCTGCCTTTCACAGGTATTTGCCTCAAGCACAGGCTGCAGGCTTGTAAAGAATCAGCTCTTCTCAAACAATTATACAAGACAGGGCTTGGAGTTCTTGCACTGAAGGTTGTCTGGTATAGGTGAGCCCTGCCATCACTCCTCTTCTAGGGAGCACAAAATCCAGTTCTGCCTTCACAGCCAAGAAGCCACATGCTAGCACTGTGTTGCCAGTCACCCACTGCTGCTCCCTGAAATTTGTAGTTTCAAATGAGTGATGAATAGACTCAGGAATTTCAGCCTTCCCCACCTCTCTGACTTGAAGAAAGGAGACACAGTCTGGACCAAGCTCTTATGCTGCTGTTCTAGTTTCAAAACTCAGTTAGAATTCCTTCCAAAGCTTGGAGCCAACGCCTAGTGCTGATAAAGAGAGTTAA
>JAWWEE010000122.1:18744370-18771381 GCA_035221455.1 Xenops minutus | reverse complement strand
GTAAACTAAAATTAATTGGTCTCTCATGATTGGCTGATGGCCCTCCAAGGGCACTTGAAGGAGAAAGAGAGGAGGAGAAGGATGAAGTAAACCCCCAGATTCAATTAAGGAAGACTCTCTGACATGGACTGCGCAAGTGCAGAGAGACCCACGCAAGTGCAGAGAAGTATCAGTTATGTAATATAAGGGGCAGTGCCAAATAGCTTTGCTTGGGCGGCGCTGGTCACGTTGCTCAGGTAAATGTCATTTGGCCAATTCGATAAAAGGTAGGTGGCTCATGTTTTGGGGCTCGCTTGCTTCACATGACAGGACAAAATTGCCTTGGTGGGGACACCTGCCGTCACCTGAGAGCCTGCTGACCCTTGAGGATGCAGCCACTGCTCAGGGAAGTCTGGGCATTCCAGGGACAACTCCATGGGGGACACCTGGGCAATTTGGGTGTTTGCACCTGGAAGCTTATTTTCTCTTTTCTCTCTGTCTCTTGGGGTTTTTTTCCTGTTTACTTGGCCACTTTTGGTAATAAAACTACTGTTTGGGTTAAGTTTTCTGTGGTGTCTCAGTTTCAGTTTCCATATCCTTCGGACCCCTGTTCCTCCCTGGAACACTGCCCCTACATCAAGCTCCATGGTGTGGCACAGAGAAACCCTTAGGAAACCCTGGCATGGCAGCTGGCTCGCACACCACACATTGCATGGGACCCTGGCAGAGAGGCCTCTCCCACACCTTGTCGGTTTTGGTTGTTTTTTGGGGTCTTTCTACACCATTTAAAAGTTTTGCTTTTATATTTTAAAATGTTTATTTTAAATTTTCTGATGTTGGCAAGACTTTCTTACTGTGCACAGGTGTTCTGGGGTAGCTTTCTAGTCCTCACAAAAGAAGAACCAGAAGAAGATTCTGCTTAATCAGAATTCGGCCAAAACTTCTTTTACTAGGTCAAACACTACTTTCTAATTCCAGATGTGAGATGCAAACAATGTAACAATGTAATCCTCAGAAAAAGGAGTCTTTTGTATCATGACTTGTCTTCATCTGAATCATATCAGGACAGACTAGTTTGAGTGAAGGACAAAGCAAAGACTTGCTCCCGTACCACTACAAATACTGTCACTACAGAAGGCACATAACTATAGCAAAAAATTAGCAGTAAAAACTTGAGCAAATCCAAAACCTGTCCACAAAGCATTTCAGTTTTAATGAAAAGAGTCTCTTTAGACAAATTATCACAAAAATCTTCTCTGAGTTGAGGCAGCAAAGCTGCTGTTTTTTATCATCTGAGATGTCCCCCTTCTGGAAAGCACATCTGCTGAGATAAAGGGATAATTCTGACGTGTTCGTATCTTTCAACTAAGACCTATGTGAAAATTTTCCATCAAAACCAATGAGCCAACCTGGGCTTTTGATTAAACAGGAAAAAGAACAATTTTCCACTTAAAAAAAACCCCAAAATGCAACCATACCAACCTAAAAACTTCTCTAGGGCTTTGCTACTGCAGTGCTTCAAAATAAAATTAAATTCCTTCTCTTCCCCTGAGATCTCCTCACCCTGTTGGCCAAGCATCCCAGTTGATCTGTCCATCTCACACCATGGACAGGGACTCTGGAGCAGAGCTATCACTTCTCTCCAAGGGATAATCACTAATCATGGAAAATATACTTCAGACAAGGTTTCCAGCATAAAAAAAGAGGGATATACAACTTCAGGAAGGCAAAACCAAACACAGGGGTTCATTATCATTACTAGCATCATTCTAGATGTGTCCTGAGCTCACTGCAAAACCAATTCTTCTCTTACCCCTTCTCTAGGTATTTGAAAGTGGTGGGAGTAGGCAGTAGTGGAAAAAAGTATTTCAAGTATCAGGAAAACAGACTGATGAAGATGTAAAGGGCTAGTGGTAGATTTTTTTAAGTTCCTGCCTTGAAGTTGGATCCATTTATGCGCTCCTACCTGACTTGAAATCACTTTACTGTACTTTTTTAGGTTTGGCCATCTATTCTGGCTGAACCATATGCTATTTCTTCTCCTCACCTACTTGTGTAAAACAGTATCCATCAAGCAACACTCCCTTTTGAAATGCAGCCTTATCCTGGAATGCTCTTACCTAAACCAGGGATTAACAAGGGATATCATTCCTCACCACGCCCTCACAAAATATTAAAGATGTGGGTTCACCTAACCCTGTATGTCTCTGGTGCTACTACAAAAAATAGTCTCTGTCAGCACTTACAAGGTGTAATAAACCGCCTGATGATCAATCTGGCACACTGGACAGGGCACAAGGCACAAACCCCAGGGAAAAGTTAATGACCTCTCTGCTTCTGCCTCCCGTGCAGGCCATGTCTGTAGTCAGCACCACACTCTTGAACTCTAGCTGTCTTTAGCTCATCACTTCCCCACACCAGGAACTGCAGACACTGCATAATAGAGCTCAGTGAATTATACTTTTTGCCTTTTTTTTTAATTCAAATGAGATTCATGTTTAAATCAGACTTTGGAGAGAGGGTCAAGATTAATTCTTTTTTTTTTTTTTTTCCTTTTTCATCCAAATGTGGCTCTCCCATTCTTTATTTCAACCTGCAAAAATACCTCTGCTCTGCATTTTCTAAAAATTCTGGCTTTATGTTCACCAGTTGCTGAGTTGCTTTGGACATGCTCAGCCTGTTCTAGGCTAAAAAAGTCAGCCTTCACAGGAAAAAAAGAAAAGGAAAAGTATGGGAAACAGACAAGTGAAACAGTCCTGATCTCAGGCGTTTTTCTACCCAAGCCACTGGTGCAAGGTCAGCCCATTCTGAGAAAACAGCTCTCAAATACCACAGAGATGGTAGCTCTGCCATTTACTTTAAGTTATTCTGCCCACCAGACATGCTCTCCTGCATTAACTAAGCCCCTCTACTCCTGTCAGTCTCTCATCCACAACAGCCAGTCTCACACTAGGGGGGTTGGCACCTCTGCATCCATGTGCTGGCAGCAAGGAGAGGGAGGTAAAGTCACACTTCTTGCTTGCTGGGAACCCTCTAGATTTGCTCTAATTTCCCTAGTAAGTCAAGTGGGAGTATTTTGTTAGAAGATGGCAGAAACCCAACCATCTGTCCCTGAAACAAAAAGGCCAGAAATGGTTAACAAATGATGCCCCCCCCAAGCCTAAGGAAACCACCATGAGCCACATATAAAGGAATGCTCTGACCATAGACTCCCTAACTCTGTGCCCTTATATCCATTCTTGTGGGGAAGTCACAGTACAACAGGGGAAGTGTGCTGTGATGTACTACATGCACCAAATCCCCTGAATTTGGTTCAGCAAGTGGATAGATTTGCTTTTGGTTGCATAAATTAGGCTATATCCTTTATCCTCAGTTTCTCTCCTGTCTGAGAAAACCTAATACTCTGGAAAACTAAAGAACTACTCCACAATCTTGAAATATCCATCTGCATGGCACTGTAACAGCTCCAGATGCTTTCTACTATGGCACATGGAGGATAGGGAGGTGACTTGAGACAGTCAGCACAGCTTCACCAAGGGCAAGTCCTGCCTGACCAACCTAGTGGCCTTCTATGATGAAGTGACTCCATCAGAGGACAGGATAAGAGCTACTGATATCATCTATATGGAATTTAGCAAGGTCATATCCTTTTTTCTAAACTGGAGAGAGAGGGATTTGATAGGTGTATGATGTGGTGGATAAAGAATTAGTTGGACGGTGGCATCCAGAGTATAGTGATCAACTAACCAATGGAGAATCATGACAAGTAGTGTCCCCCAAGGGTCTGTACTGGGACCAGTGCTCTTCCGTATCTTCAGCAATCACACAGTGCGATCAAGTGCACCCTCACCAGGTTTGCAGACAACATCAAGCTGAATGTAAGGCTGACACATCTGAAGGATGGGATGCCACCCAGAGGGACCTCGACAAGCTTGAGAAGTGGGCCCATGGGAAATTCAAGAGGTTTAACAAAGACAAATGCAAGGTCCTGCACCTGGGTCAGGGAAATTCCAGAATATATAAAGGCATGGGGATGAAGAGATTGAGAGCAGCCCTACCAGGGAGACTTGGGAGTGCTGGTGGATAAGAGGCTGGATGCGACCCAGCAATGTACACTCATGCCCAGAAAGCCAATTGTATCCTGGGCTGCACCAAAAGAAGCATGGCCAGCAGGTCAAGGGAGATGATTCTGCTCCCCTACTGCAGTCTGGGGAGACCCTTCCTGAGGAATTGCATCCAGCTCAGCTCTGGTCCCCAACAGAGGAAGGGCATAGACCTGCTGCAGTAAGTCCAGAGGAGGCCACCAAGATGATTAGAGGGATGGACCACCTCTCCTACAAAGATAAGTTGAGGGAGATGGGGTGGTTCAGACAGGAAAAGAGAAGGCTTTGGTGTGACCCAGTTGCAGCCTTTCAGTACCTGCAGGGAGCCTACAAGAAAGATGGAGATAAACTTTTTACGAGGGCATTTTTTTACAGGACAAGGGGAAATGGCTTCAAATTGAAGAAGGGTAGGTTTACATTAGATGAAAGATAGAAATTTTTCACAATGAGTGTGGTGAAACACTGGCACAGGTTGCCCAGAGAGGTGGTTGATGTCCCATCACTGTAAATAGATTTAGTTGAAGATGTCCCCACTCAGTGCAGGGGTGTTGGACTAGATGACCTCCAAAGGTCTCTTGCAACCCAAAACATTCTGTGATTTTACTACAGAGACAGTCCCAGCTAGGCCACAGGGAGAGGAGGGGAGTTGATGGCTGCATGTATTTGGTTGGTTATGGCAGCATAAACAACAAGCATCTATGAATTAAGTTACTGTAATAATGGGTTCCCTCTTAGGTAGGACTGAGCTGAGTCCAGCAAAATGAAGCTGCATATGACTTAAGTATTTAGACAGATAAATGTGAATATCTGGGCTATAATAAAGGAGCAATTTGTGTGAAGGGAAATTGCATTATGCTTATTCAAAGTCAAATTTATTTCTTCCCTTTCTTATTAAGAATCTCATTTTAAAAATCCCAGCCTTAGGTCAGGGTTATACTTATAGGGCTGACTTCATATCTGGCAATGCAGAATTCAAAA
The DNA here is from genome assembly GCA_035221455.1 of Xenops minutus. Lineage (NCBI taxonomy): Eukaryota > Metazoa > Chordata > Aves > Passeriformes > Furnariidae > Xenops > Xenops minutus. The sequence goes on along the minus strand of JAWWEE010000122.1, from coordinate 18,766,321 downwards.
TTCCTACAAAATTCCTTGCTGTAGTCAATCAACAGCATAAGCCCCCTACTTTGGACAAGAATTTTTTATTTTTCTTTTAATTAAAAAATGGCCAGAGGGCATGTACTGCTTAAATTACTTGCACAGAGAAAAATGCTTCTCTAAGAAACCCATTAGGAGATATGGCTTGAGAGCAACAGAAGCCCTTAAGACTAAACAGAAGTTTAATTTTTTTAAGGTAATGGAGAGGAGGACAGATATTCTGAAGAGTTTTCTTTAGCTCATTTTGGACTGTCATTTTCTGCCCTGAAGCCATAGTTGAGTTACCTCTGAGGAGATCAAGAGAGAGCTGTTGGGAGGAAGAGTCAGTCACTTAGCAGAATGGTGGAAGGAACTTGTCTGTGTGTGGCTCTCCGCCAGTGTGGGATTGTCTAAAATATGCAAACCTTGGATCCAAGTCAGTTCCAAAAACACAACCCAATGATAACTACAGCATTTGGCTTGCACATCAGCTGGCATTTTTATGACACACATACTGTTAGTTGGCATAAAGCTCTAATGCAAACAAGAGCAGCAAACAACCTCCACTGCTAAAACCAAACCAAACCAAAAAAACAAAAAGGAAAAAAAGCAAAATCCCAGAATCACACACACTTTTTGGTTTCCCAGAGCCACACTGCACTGAGGATCTGGAGTCCCCCTTGCCTGCAAGGAAAGTGACCACATGCTCCAGCAGCCTATCTGCCTGCCCTAGGGGGAGATTCAAAAGCCCTGTGCCATCTGAACACAAAACCAGAAAGATTGGAGCCAAAGAACACCATGAGTCGTAATTTTTAGCTGGTGGGTGGGCAGTCGACAGCACTAGGTTGTGTTGAGTCAGTCAGAGCCAACAGCATTTCAGTCAGAGTATACATTTACAAGAGACTCCAAGTTAAGTGGCGCATACCCTGCCCTGGCTAGGCTGGTATGCAATTCCAGCAAGACAGGACCTGACAGAGGCTGTTCTGCAATTTCTTTTAGGGAAACATCAGAATATGGCATACTCTACTCCACCCCTCCCTCTCCTAATTTTCTTCTGATATTCCTCGTTTTCACGTAAATGAGGCAGAATCCTGCTGCACCTCACTCGGCAGCAGCAACATTGGAAAAAAAAATGCCCTGAAATGGCAGATTAGGTTCAGAATTATTCCTCCTTTGAGAGGCAATGACCACATAATAGTGTTACACTCTAGTTAGGCTTAAAAGCAAAGCCTCCAATTAGAGAACAGATAATTTCAGTGACCAGACATGAGGCTTAAATAACTGAGAATTTCATGCAAAAATATGGATGGGTCCATTTAAATACTAACAAGCTGTTGTCTTGGCCTATCTGCAGAATAACTGAAAAGGGATAGATGAAGTCTCAAACAGCAGCTGTGACTTTTGAACTACTCTTCTGCAAATGGATGAGGGAGACTGAGTGGGACTGAAAAACCTGATAAGGGTAATGCTGAAGAAAAACATAATGTCACACAGAAGGAGGGATTCTTCCCTCATCACTATGAGAGCAATTTCTTTCTTCCTTAGCTACTAGATGAGAACTTCCCTAGCTTTGTGACAAGAGCCTTCTGCAGCTCTCTGGGCACAGATGAAGACCAGGGAGTACCTATCACTCATCCTGGCCTCTGGTTTGCTAAGGAACGTGAAGGAATTTAGCTCGGTTGAACAGAGAGCAAAACAAAAGGGAATTCAAATCTTATATTGAATACTGTCACAGTCACTTATGCTTTACACCTTGTGACACTAATAGATTAGAACAAGATTTCTCTACCTTTGTGAATGTGTGGATCTTCTTTTGGCTTATCTTGCTTGCATGGGATTGCGTTAGCAGAAGAGAAGTTCCTCCAGGCCAGGAATACAGGTTGCAGTTCCAGACTGTGAACATTTTCTTCCCACTCCAGCACACTAAAATTGTGAAGTGAGCAGAAATTCAAGGCAGTGAGCAGCTAACAACCTAGTGTAAGCACATAAAGTTTGTGACTTTTCTTGGATCTCATGGCCCTGCCCTGAACCGGGAACCAGTGTTGCCAGCTCAGAGAAGGAGTTGATTCAGACTGCTGTTGACACTTCCATTGTTCTTTTCTGACTTTCCCAGCTACAGGCAACAGCATATAAATGGCAGTGATGGCTGAAATAAAAGAAACTTGACTTCACTAGGTGTAACATATCTTGGGGTAACAAACAGTCTGTGAGAGAAAGAAGCCTTGACTGCAACTCTACCAGGACTTGTGTCCTCTGGCCAGCCTTGCCAGAATGCATGATTTACAACTGGAGCTGAGTGCAAGGGAAGTGGCCCATTAGGAGAAGAATAAAGCTACATCATTCCTTAACTGACTGCATGTTTTATGCCAGTTGCACACGCAGTCATCTGGGAAGTGGCAGCAGAAAGTTGTGTGATGGTAAACTTTAAAAACTATCTTTCAGGTGAAACTGCCACCACTGTAGTGGTAGTTTATGCTGACATGTTAAACTTCACATGGAGTGAGAAGAGCTGCACCATAAGCTCTATTCAAAGGCAACTGTAAGAAGCTGTCACCTTTTTATTGTCAGTTACCAGCTCTGATCTTACCCAGGTGCCCTTAACATTCACTAACCTATCAAAAATAATACAGATCTGACCTGGCAAGTTTGATCCCGTGACTGCCAAAGCTGGATTTTCCCTCCACACCTCCTGCCACTAACAACCTCTGGGATGTAAACAGCATTTTCAATGGCTCAAAGAAGCCTTTTCAATACAGGAAAAAAAAAAAAAACAAAAAGGATTTCTCAAGCTGAACACAGAAATCTTGCCATGTGCTGAAATGTCTTTCATTTATATGTATTTTTTAAGTACAGGGCCTTTAGCCATCTAACAGACCCTGTAAAATGAGGTAAGCTTTACCCTTTCTAGACAGGGATCTTGCCATCTCTCAAGCTCTATGTACAGTCTCCAGACCTCAAATCTTTTAAGGCATTAAACCTGATGTGTAGAGGAAATAAGACCAAGCCCATTTCCAAAAGCACAGGGCAGCCCCTTGTACAAGATGAGGCAGAAAATGTGCTAGCAGCAGCCACTTTAGAGACCCATGGCACACACCTTATCAGTTAGAGAAGAAAGATATATACTGCTGGTATAATTAGGAGATTAAGTGAAAGTAATGCAGTCATGTTTCCCTGTTTGTTTAAAAGAGTGGAAGCTGGAGACAGAATTTAATGTCGGTTTTCACTACAAGAGATAAAAAGCGACAGGGACATAATAAATATAACACCTTCTGCCTGGGTTGCCTGGGATACAGCATCTAGGAAAGATAGACAGAGTGGGTGAAGTACAAACCAGTCCCAATTCTCACAGCAATCATTGCCACCAGAATGCATTCATGTTGTGCCATTTTCCATCTTGTTATAATTTTTGTCACAAGAATGAGGTTATTGGACAAGAAAGGCTTTTCCATATTGCCTTTAGAAGTATTGCTGCCATTTCCTTGATCTTTTCAATATTCTGTAATTGATCTGTTGGCCAGCCCAATTTCCCCTTGTTTACAGCTTCTGTACCTTGTAGCTGACCAGGCAATTCAAGTAGATAAAGGACCACTGAAAAATCCCTGACTTGTATCACTCTGTTATGCCAGAGTAATCAAAGAGCAGGAGTGACATCTTTCCACTGGTATAAATAGGTGTAACTTCAATTATGCAAGCTGTGTTTATTCTCTGCTGCAGGCCTTGAGTGAGCAAGGTCCATTCTGCAGTCTATTGAACAGGTCTACAGAAATGCAAAAATAAACAAAGTTTCCATAAAAAGATGCAGAATTACAATGCCTTGTTCTTTCTATGGCACTTCTGGTGAAATAAAAAAATTAAATTGATTCTGCTCCCCAAAAATAAAAAATAATGAAGAGGAAAATTCAGTAAGATTTTACTTCTTTAAAATAGATCTTAAATTCAGCTTTGTATGTACTGGAGACAGGACTCTGAACCTCTTGGCAATGCTGAGGTCAGCCTTTTACAAAGGCACAAAATCCTAAACAACTTGTTAAACTCTGCCATAGGTTAATGCTGCCTTTCCATCTACTTCATTGGGTCTTTAGAGCACTGCTTTAGCCTGCAACTTCATTTTTCTCCTGTAAAAGGGAAATAATGATATTTTTTCCCATCTCATTTGCTTACATGAAGAATTTCTAGGACAGAGGCTACAAACTCTGGCATGCTTAACACGCAAAATAGGCAAGTAGTTTCAAAAGGTACTTTGCCTCAGCACAGCCTGAAACCACTACTCGCTACCAATGGCAGAAGTTGTTAAAATAGATTGGCTAACCAGAAGCATGGGTCAGAATTCCCTGCAAGGAAAAAAAGGTATCTCTTTCTACATTAGGTATCATGTAATGTATGGAAAACCTAGTCTCTGTCCCATTAGGGGAATAACAACCCCTTCATCTGCTGAAATATGAGCTTCTCCTTTGAAGAACCAACACTGACAGAGCCTTTCTGGCAGCATGTGAACTGCATTGCTCCTCCCACTCATTTGGGCCACTTCCTATGGAGCACCACAGTGATGTGAGCATCCTGTGGAGGCAGCTCTGCCCAAGCCCATTTGCAGTGAGGAGTCCTGGATGGCACTTCAGCACCAAAATTGCCATCATGAGCCCCGTGCACCTCTTCAGCAGCAAGAACGTCATTTGTGCTCAGAGAGCACAAGGGATGCGGAGGCTGCCCTCAAGCTCCAACCTGCCAGCTGCTGTTGCAATTATCAGGCAGCTTTCAAAGACTGTATGGAAATTTATAGCAAAATAATCAACTGGGGAGAGCAAAGCTCTCCTCAAGTGAGTGAGACACTTACTGCATTGATTGCATTGGGTATGGATCCAGCACAGTGAAGGTCAGCACAGAGCTGTTCTATCAAGGCTGCTTATTTTTTTACTCTGCAGAAGAGTGTTTTCTGTTTGCAGTCCTACAGCAGAGATTTAAAAGGGTTACACTGTGTAAACATGCAACATACTTTCCACCACATAGGAAAAAGCATAAATGCTCAAAAAATTACAATATCTTTGAACTTCCCAGATCAATCTGATTGAACTACATACATCATTTTAAGTTTACAATACACTTCATGACTTCAAAGGAGGGAGAGGAAAAAAAGGATAGTGTGTTTTTTTAATCAGGCTGATCAGAAGTACTGCTGTGACATCTCTTCTATGGAGTTTCAATAATTCAGTGATTTTCTTTTAAATTGCAGTATTTTGTATATTTTAATCTCTTGTTTTATTTGGCTGCCTTTGAATTTGTTTCCAGGGAGCTCTTGTGTTAAAATCTTGGTACTACTTTTTTGCTGTTGGTTTGGCATTTTAGAATTTCAATGTTCATAAGAAACCTGAAGTGGGAATAACTTCATTTCATATTAGTAAAATCAATTGATGGAAGGAAATTCAGCAAATAATCACCCAAAAAAAATCACTTCATGCTCATCTGATTTAATATGGACCTGTTTCTCTCCCTCTGGAGTTAACTTTGAGATCGTTTTATTTACTCCTAAACAGCTCATATCCATTGAATAGAGCCATACAGTTTAGGACCAGTGCAGAGACCTGCCAGAAAAAAGCTGTTTCACTTTCTCCATCTACATTGGCTTAATGAGTGGGGAAGCCATTGATTTAGAGGCACATGTTTAGCTTTTGTATATCAGTTTAGCTGCCTTGATATCAGCTGGGTTAGGCTGCTTTTCATAGAATCATAGAATGGTTTGGGTTGGATCTTAAAGATCATGTCGTTCCAACCCCCTTGCCATGGGCAGGGATACCTTCCACTAGACCAAGTTGCTCAGAGCTCCACCCAGCCTGGCCTTGAACACTTCCAGGGATGGAGCATCCACAACTTCTCTGGGAAATCTGTTCCAGTGCCTTACCACCCTCACAGTAAAGAATTTTTTCCTAATATCCAATCTAAACCCTTTTAGTTTGAATCCATTCTCCTTTGTCTTGTTACTACATGCTCTTGTAAGAAGTTCCTCTCTGTCTTACTTGTAGGCTCCCTTCATCAGTTAAGATTAAGTCCCTTGGTTTTCCTTTAATTTCCTAACAATTTCAGTAATGTGCAAATTATGCTAGAATACTAAAGTAGCACAGCTTCTTTTCTAACCCTGTGCAGCAAGCAGAGGTCACTAGGTAAGCTTTTTCTTCTTTGCTCTCTGAATTTTAATTGTGGTTATTTCACAGCCTGACTCTAATTTCCAACACTAATTTATAATGAAATCTCTGTATTTTGCTTAGCTCCTGGCTTTATATTTCTTGCTTGCTGGGTTGCTCTGGATATTGTTAGCTGACTCCCTGCTGAGAAACTCCACATAATTGCAAAAAAATTTTGCAGTGCCCTTCCCCAAAGGTTTTCCAGGTAGAGTTAGCTAGAATCAGACTTCTGCCCCACAACTCAGCACCATTTCCTCTTTTTGCTTCATCTCTGGTTAACACAGTCAATAAACCAAATGCACAGATCTTAAAAAATATGTAAAACTTGCAATAATCTGGGTCCTAATTATGAAAAGAGAGTTGGCCAAGGTTGCCACCAGAGCAGCTTGTTGGAATAGCCACTAAAGGCAATGGAATATATGATGGTGGCATCTAGAAAGACCGTATGCCATTAAATAGTTAGCAGTCAGCATGAGGTACCAGATGTTTCCATGCAATCCTCCTGCCAGGAGTTCCCAATGCTTTGGTTCATTTGCTAAAAGAGAGGCTGGAGACAGACACCTTCCTCAGCTCAGTGCACTGTGACTGCTAGGAACAGCCAAAATGCAGGCAATGGGGTCCTTTCTGCAAGTTGGGAACTATTTCTGAAAGGAAGAATCTCACAAATTGGCTCTGAATCAAGGACATTATAAACATCAGCCCTTCAAGCTTCACTTAAATGCAACAAGTGCAAGCCCAGCCATCAGTGAAAGATTTTTACAACAGAAGGCAGATAGGAGCAGCAGTGACATTGCCTAACCAGGGATGAGATATCCCCTATCCCCTTGCAGCCCTCTGCAGTGTGACAGGGCTGCAAGGCAACTGGGAACACACTCAGCAGAGCACACAGCCATCTCACATGTCACTTGTTCAGCTCTATCACTCCTTCCTAGTTTTAAGTTAAATGGATCATTGCTAGAGCTCCAGCCTCACCAACCCTTGCTTCTGTTAGCCAATGGAAATATTCCCATGAGTAAGGTCTAAGCAGTCTGGTCTGCAAGACCCCGCCTTTCACTCTAGCCCAGCACCACCATTGTGCTGTGTTTGATTTATGGTTAATAAGGCACCACAGGCCTTTGACACTCAAACCACATTACTCAATTCCACCTACCGCTGCCAATAACAAGCACTGAAGTTTCAGTTCCTAGCAGTTTGATATGTGAAGCTCAAGAATAGTTAGATTATCACCAGTTATGCAGACAGCACATTTGACAGCCTCGCAATGATGTTTTTAGCTGTCAGTTATTGCAGCTACAGTGTGGAAACCACAAAAGGGGCATGCACTGAATATGCACTACGAAGACATCTACTTTGGAAGAGGCAGGCTTCTGGATAAATAGATTTTATAACATAATTATGGCAACTCAAAATCATAATCTTTATGTCTTGGCAGAGAGGTAGTTTTCCATGCAAATTAATTATAGTAAGCTTGACTCACATCAACACTAAAAGAGATAGTGGGCATGAACATTTTCAGTACTAATTCTGTATTGTAGAAAACTCTCATATGACAAATGTCTATAGTGCTGCAGCTTACCTCTGCAGTCAACAGTTGTAACTGAACTGCAATATCTGGTTGATTAAAAGAAATAAATCTTTTCCCACTTAAACGATTTGCCAGTATAAAGGGAAATCACAATTACAGAAGTCAATATTTCAACTTATATGGACACATTTGCAGTTTCTCAAACCAAGAAATCCACATCACTAAGCTCTTAAAAATTATGGCTTAAGTTGATTATTGTTGGGGCGGGGGGAGAGGAAGGTCTTAAACTGAACACAGTTTACTCTGATCATTGTAATGAAAGGGTAACACAGAAACATTAGAAGACACATATCTAGATTGAAAAATTCCTTGAAAATAGCATCATGGTTCCTTTGAATGCTACCTTTAGATAACAATCCACAGTTTGTTTGCAGATACTATAAAATAAATAACGTAGAACCCTATTGCTAGTCACTGTTTTTGCATAACACATGCTGGTAGGTTCCTATTTGACTGAGCTGTCAAAAGTACCTACTACCATTGTTGTGTAATTTTTTCCATTGTTCCCATAAAACTTGGAGCAAACATGCAAATTTTAGGTGGCCAACAATAATAGTTCAGGGGAGTTTCAAGGACACACCAAGCTTAGTCTGGGTGCTCTGCCCCCATTAAATTATTCTACTATTATTTAAAAAGCTGGCATGTATTTTATTTGAGTACCTACCAAGCTGAATACGGGATACTGTATTCCAGCATAGCCAATACTGATCTCACAGAAGACATAAACATAGATACTTGCCTTCAGTCCTGAAGAAGCCTGAAACATTTCAGCACAGACAGTAGAAATGCCAGAGAGCTGCCAGTATCTGATAACTATTTTTGCTTCCTCTGCTACTAATCCTGCAACACAGAGGAGTTATCCTGAGTTAAGCATGACCAAACATTGGCACAAGCATCCAGAGAGACTGTGGGATTTTAATTCTTGGAAATACTCAAAACTTAACTGGACAAGACTCAAGCAACCTGCTTTTATAGAACCTACTTTGAGCGAAGAGAAATGGACCAGAAACATCCAGAGACCACTTCTAAATTATATTATTTCCAAATTTTAGTAAGGTTTTGAACTCAAGAGGGCTCTCTGCTGCCACTTCTGTAACTGCTGTAGAATCAACAGCATCACAAATCATCTTCATCCCACAGTGAATGGTCCAAGACAGATAGATAAACAGCCTGTGCATTACTCTTCCTGATACATGTTTTCCCCTGTGAGTAAGTGCTCTGATTTTATTCAAATACTCAGGAACAAGTTTTAGAAAAAAGGCCCACAGCCAGTATTTTCTCACTTGTGCTATTTGCTTACCATGGTGTGGATTTTAAACCAGGACACTTGAGAAAGGTGAAGGCAAGTTTCCCAATCCTAATTTCCTGTAAAAACTAATAGAGAAAGAAAAGGTATTTTCTATTTGTGGACGATTGCATGCATTTCTTATCAGCTGCAATGAAGGTTTTGACAAGAATAAACAGGCAAACTTCTCCTTTATGCAGCATTTCAGCTATTTTTCCAAGTTTGTGGGGGTTTTTTGTTTTGTTTTGTGTTTTTTTTTCTTTTTAAATATGGTCATCAGAAAAAAGCCTACTAGATTTATCACATGAGAAAAAGGGAGCTTAGGGCACAGTGGCTGAGTAATATAAACCCATGCTTGGAATTCTGTGTGTTGTACTAATGGCTCTGCCCCTGACACCATTCTGACCAGCAGGCCCTGGGCATGTGGCGCTACTCATGTGACTTCAGCAGCAGCAAACATGGCTGGAGATTTGCACAGTGAGGACTCATCTCTTAAAAAATAGAAATAAACCAGGCAGCAGCAGTGAGAATGTTCCCATTGATATGGAAAGTAGCACAACATGAAGAGCAAACATGCTAATAGCACAGGCAGACAGGTGTGCAGCACAAAGAATAAAAATAGTGCAGCCCTCTGTTGAGCAACTTTTATTCACGATTTATTGATTCTATCTTCCACCAAATGAGAAATAAGTGAAGCAAATCAAAGCATAAGCTAAACGGAGCAGAACAACATGAAACCTGTGTGGGATGAGCAGCTCAGTGCCCATTGCCTGAGGCAATCTGCTGCTGAAGGATAACGTGCCAATGCTAATCAGATGATCAGTTCCCCTTCCCATTAGGTATTCTGCTAACTCAACAGATAACCCTTCACTCTCCTGTGGTTCCTCTAGGAATGCCAGCTCAACTTGGGAGGCAGTCCTGTTTCCCTTCTGAGCTACATTTCAATATTCATGTTATTCCTCAGTCTCCAGTGCAGTCCTAGAGATGCTGACACCACCACTACCCCCCCACCTCATGGCACTGGGCATTAGCCAGCCCGCAGCACTGCACCGCCAGTCTTCCAAATGCTGCCAAATGTCTTGCCCTTTTAACAAAAGATATGTGATCCTGCAGGGCATGGGCTGCCAAAAGACCGTGTGCTGATCCCTGACCAGAGTGAAGACTAAGTTGCAGCAGGGATGGTAGGGTCTGCAGTAGTCCAGAAATGAGCTACAATGACTTGATAGGCTGAGAATCTTCCCTGTGCTCAGAGCCCAAAAAGCCTTCAAGCAGTTTTGGCTGGTCATGTGCTCACATGTGCTTTTATTTTATCCAGCACTAAGGCATTTAAAAAAAAATCCCAAAGAACCCAAAAAGGTAAAACATCACCACAGCAGATGCAATTGGAGACTGCATCAGTTTCAAGGCCATGAAATTTCCCAGTTCATCTTATTGAAAAATAAATACAACACTGCTTTCTGGCAAGGAAAGGAGAGAAATGTTCTCTTTGGAACACCTCATGGGACCACAGAGCAGGAAAACACAAAACAGATTTTACCAATATTCCATGTTGCCTGCTGAATGACTGGGCTGGCTTAAAGGGCCCAATCTAAAGCTCTTGGAAGCCAGTGGTTTCCATTAGGCTTTGAATACATCCTAGTAACTGATATGTAAAATAATGGCCAAGCGAGAGGAATGACATACAGATTAAAAAACCCCTTCTGCATACTCAGTAGGATTGATTCATCCTGGTATGTGATCAATCATCTGCTAACAAAAAAATATAAATATGTGCTTGTGTGTATATTCTCTATTGAAGAAGATATATTCCAGAATGAGTAATGTTATTCAACTGCCGAGACAGACATGTCACTCACCATGTCAGATATATCACATACAAGCTCTGACACATTGCCTGCTAAATGAGACAGATTAGTTATTACGCTGAACACATCAGCCCTTAACTGGCTGTACTCACAACTGGGTCAGACATGCAGCATGCTCAAAGTTACCACCTACTGATTCAGAGATAATTTAGTAAGCTGCATCTACACAGAGTGCCTTTCCCATCACAATCCATAATAAGGTAAGCTTGATACAATGTGCCTTCTTGGAATCAAACTCATTGCTGTGCAACAGCCATTAATGGAAAATACATCACCTTTGAAAATTTGGATTTCTGGGGACACAATAAGCATGTAACCAGGTGAAATCACTGTCAGAAAATGTTACAGTCGGCAGCAGCTACACAGGAATAGTATTTTTTCTTTTTTTCTACAAAGTTGATTATTACTCTTCAAACACAGGAGACACCAGCAAAGCTGTTCAAGTAACTGGAACGAGGGATTCAGCACTGTCGGAACAGAAGTGCTCTCTAGCATAAGAGACCCAGCATCAGTCTTTTGTATCAGCTCAGAGACATTTCTGAAAAATTTAGCAAGCAAGCAAACAAAAAATTCCCCCCAGAACAAGCAGAGCTCAGATACTTGTTAGTGCTGATGCCTGTACTACAGGATAAGGTAGTTATTTATCCGTGTCCTTAAATATCTACTTTCTCAAAGCTCAGCACAGAATTCAGATAGCACTGTAGTTCTTCAAGGAGCACAGATTTACCCACTGAACAAGATGGCCTGGGATTGACTTATTGCTGATATTAGGCTTTTGTGAGTGAGATAAAGGGGATTATTGAACATTAATCTGCATTTACTTTTCCACCCATTTCCAGCAGTGACAATGCAAATACACTTTGGGAAGGAAGCAGAATGTAGAGACTGGAGATGAACAGGCTGCCCAGCACTTGCATTTCTCAGTTCTGCATGATTACAGACATTCATGTTTTTCTGTGCCTACCTAATAGAGATCAGGTAATAAAACATGCTTTCTTTCCTTCCAAAGCCACTAGTCCCAATCAACAATTATTGCCATATAAACAGGAAACAAGGGACCTTGCACTTTCTTACACATTACTCTTATCCAGTTCAAACCACCCAAGAATCTGAGCTCTTCATGGCAGTTTTGCCAGATGATGTCCACCTGATCCATGTCAGCACACCTGCCTTCTCGTGGCACCAGGAACTGAACCTCCAGGACAGGGAACACTGCTGGATTACAGACCAGACCTGTGTGAAGGACAGGACAAGAACAGATGAGGCAGGGGACTAACCACAGGACTGCATACAGGTATTAGCTGGCTTTTCAAAGTTGTAATTTTGCAAATACAGCCACAATGAATAAAGGGTATGTTCAGTGCCACAAAAAAGAATGTAAGTAGCCAAATCTCAATGCAGGAATATCAACCTTCAGACAGCCCTTCTTCCCCACAGGATTGCCCTAAGAAAATGCTTCCCCCTCATTTGCAGGTTTGATAGCAACTCACCCTGCCAGGCTTAAATATTCCCTTGTCCCTAGCATAGCTCTCACCTCAGGGTCACTTTGTTTCACCTGGAGGTTCAAGCAACCACCTGGAACTCCTTCTAAACTGTTAGCACGCTGGCCTCTCCCACATTGCACCCTAACAGTCACACATGCTGTGGCTGTTTTGTGACAAGCAGGAGAGAGAACTGTTCCTTATCATCCCCTCATGCAGGAAAGAACAAAGCTATAACACCTGGGAATTGAGTCACAGTCCCTCATACAATTAGAACATAGTTTCACTTTTGTCGTGTGGACCATGTTTGTATCTGCTGCACATTAAGACTGATCACACCGGAAACTAGCAAGGGTCTTAGTTGAAAGAGATGCTTAAAGAGGAAGCGTAAATCTATCCGTTTTCAGGAAGACACTCAAATGTATACATTGCAAGTAGACTACAGCTCTTGCTAAAGCTTTCAGAGTTGGAACCAGGGCTGTTCTAGCTTAAGACTGTACTAATGCCGTTGGACCTATTTCATCATCAATGCCAGTTTCCAGAAGGGACCTACTCCAATGATCCCACCTCATCTCAGCAAACATACTGTATTTCACACACAACATCACCTCTTCTAGATCTCACTATCTGCATCTCATCAATTAATGATGAACTAAGACGAGTAAATCAAATGCAAATAGAAATGTGCAGAAGGGCCAGATCTACAAACTATGCCAGTTGCTCCCACAGAAAATCACAGGAACAGAGAGAGGTTAAGCCCTCCTGTGCCTCTGTTTATACAGCTGGTTAATAGGAGCTGAGCTCCATGAAAAATCTAATTCATGGTCTATGGTTTAATTTTGTCCATTCTTTTCCTTTCAGTAAGTAATATCTCTTTTGTTATTTTAATTTAGTCTTTGGGGTTTAGTCTTTTACATTAATTTTAATATTCGCTCCATAGAAACAAACAGATATGTCAGCTGTTAAGCACATGGGGTTCCAGCTAGAGAGGTTTATAGCTGACGTTTCTTTAAAACACAGAACCCTGAAGAGAGGCATAGCAAAAGCCACACAGGTGAGAGAAGTGAGACAATGCAAGCAATGATGACAGTACACTTTTCTGATGAGATCTAATATTACTAAGACAAATAACATTTGCAACTGCTGCAAAAAAAAGCAACTGTACTTGGCTTCTGTTTTGTTTGGATTCTTGGTGATTTTTTTTCCTCCTAATAGCAGCACATCTAAAAACCTACCAAAAAATCACAGCTTCGTTTTAGGACCTCTGCCTTCCCAGAATGGTGGTGCAGTGCAGAAAGACCCAGTGCCTCTCCAGCAGCCTTATTCTGAAATGGCAGTCTCTTCCCAGCACCATCTGAGTTACGGAGACTGACATTTATTAACCCATTTGTTAGCCAACATCAAGAAGACCACCAAGTAAAGTTGCCCAACAGACATTGTCGAGATACTGCTTTCAGCAGCTTATAAATTTACCAGCATTTTATCACTTGAAGCAAATTACATTGCATCAGGTGATTTCCTCGCAACAAGCACTACTAAAAAAAGCCAGTAGGAGGAGGGAAAACTGTTTTATTTTGCCTGCACTGAAACTGAGAAGAAGACCCACTATGACCTTGGTATGGGTTTTTGTCTCTTTTTTGGGATCTCTGCTGTTTAACATGTAAAAGCTGTTCTGAGATGAGGACTGTGCGTCCTTCCCGTGAGTTCTCCAGAACGCAATAACAGGCAGATGCATACAGCAAGCTTAGCTATGGATGACCAGCAGGTAAAAGAGAATCAGTCTTATTAACATTGCAGTAACTAAGCGTCTTCAAAGCCTCTGTCCTCTATGTGAGATCTGGTTAAAACTGGTCAGTAGACTCAGAATTTACTGAAGCACAGTTAGAGCAGGTATAAAAGGGACAAGTAGGCTGTCATTTCAGTAGCTTTACGTCCTTCAGCAAAACCTCTCAGGCTTAGAAAGTCTTTGTTTTCTTTACTTATTTGTAGCTCCTCATGTGCTGAAAGCTGAGGCTTTGCACTTTCTGCAAAAATGGTCTGACAGAGATGGGCTTTGCCCAAGTCAAAAAATCCATGAGAATTTCAGCAAGGTTCTAAAAGTCAAGAGGTGAAATGAGGTAGCAGAATTTATGAAGAAATCTAGGCAGAGGCTAAGTTGTTCTGATGAGATGGGACAACAGAGAGAGACAGGGCTGGCTGGGCAGAGGCCACTGGCATCCAGAAATGTATGATTTTATATGAAGTCAAATCTTGTATGAGACAATTTTTTTACTAGAAATAATGCTTTAAATGTCATGCCTGGTGTTGTAGTTCTTCATACCAGCTAAGAACTTGTTTCATGGCTTTTGTTTTAGGGCAGGGCACACCCAGTATTAATGATATGGTTTAACTTAGCAAACCTGATGACACTGTGGATAACAAGATGGAATCAAAAGCTCTCTTTGTGAACCTTAATGAAAACCTTCAGTCCAATTCCCATATGCTTCACTGCAGCAGGTTCAATTTTTTAGTAAAGGATAAAACCCAGCTATTTCGCACTGTGATCTGTTGTGTCATACAGTAAAATTGCCAGCCATGCAGAAAACATGACAGCAGGTTGTATTTCAGACTGAAGTCTAAAGATATATTTCAGAGCACAAAATCTTCTCTTACTGTAATGGGTTACTTCTTTTTACAGTAGATCTCTGTGTGTCTCACTGTGTTCAGCGCAATAAACAACATCTGTAGCTATTCACTGGGCAATCTCTGGAGACAAATGGTTTTGATAGTTGCATTTAAGAGTGGGCAATAATAGATTTTATGGTGAGATGGTAATTGGAAAAAAGCTTTGGGAACAACACCTACTCAAAGTTCAGCACTATGGAGTATTTTAATCAGTCCTTTCAAAAAAACATTAGCTTTTGCTTGCCTGAGCATTTAGGGGCCACTGGAATATTCCCCCAGATAAATTGGCCAAAGCTGCATTTATGAAGCAGTCAGGACTTGCAGAAGCCACGTTCTTAGTCTAACCCAAGTTTGTATCAAATAAGGTTACCCAGCTCAGTCTGTGACATGTGAGCCACTCTGGCACAGCCTCAGCCTTACTTGGCTGCTACATCCCACACTGCCAGAGACACTTTGGCTGCTTTGGCAGGATCAGGTGTGCAGAGTGTGACCCATCTCTGAATCACCAATAAAAGCAACACCCAGGGAATACCACTGCAGTGTTCAGCTGGCAAAGAGCTGCCCCAGCTCCTCTTCCTGGTCACCAGCCCCATTTCTCCTGCCTGCAGAGTCATTTGGAACCATCTACCTTTTTCCATCCCTTTTTGTCAAAAGAGTTGGAGAAAAAATCTTCAGAAATGGAGACAATGAAAAAAGAAATAGCCTAGGTACCACCACCTCATTCAGCACCACTGTCTTTTCAGTCAACCCACTAATTGTGGGTCAACTTTCATGGTCTTAAGGTGGAAATCTCCATAATCTTCTTACTGCAGAATTTGGTTATAATTTTTTACACTTTCTAAGATGCATAAGACTTTCTTTGCTTCCCCTTTAGAAGATGCAAATGATGCCTACACTTCTGCATCTTCCTAAAGGGTTGGCACATAACCTATTACCAACATGAGAAATCTGCCTCAATCCCAAATACAGAATTGCTGGCACTCCCACACAGTCCAAGAAGCAGTGCCTGTGAACACTTTGCTCAGGTTTTTCATAGCCATACCATATATATTAAGAATGAACTGCAGGTCAAAAAGTCTGGCAATTCACTTGCTAGCTTAGCAGCTTGAAGCTCTGCCTCAGGGCCTTTCACACCAGCAGCTATTAACTACAAAGAAATGTCACCTGTGCTGGTCATTATTGTTAATTATGGAATTCCTCTATTTACACATCCCCATACTAAAAGCTTTTCCTACCAGACTCCTTCCCCCATCACGCAGGACAAGGTTGCTATGATTATCATACCTGTAGAAGTCCAAAGGAGTGCACAGTAGAGCCTTACCAGAAGCCAGAATGCTACACTTTATCCACACTGCCTCAGTAGCACAGACCAGGCAAAAAGGGCTAAAGCCCTGCTCAGTGCTTTCTTGCTCCCTTATTTGCAGGGTTACCTGGGATACAGGCTGCCCACAGTCCTGATGTATATAGAGCCTGAACTGTTTGCCCATGCCCAGGCAGATGAGATCTTAGTATCTGGTTAAGAAAACACAGGATGGATGGCATTTATGGATTTATGCAAGACTTTTCCTCAAAGGGCAAGGACAATTTGAAAAGAGAGGAAAAGTGACAGTAAATCTACAATGTTCAGAACAAGCTACCCACATGTCATGGACAAAGGTTTTCTATTTCATGTGATCTGTGAGCTGCCTGATGTGCTGTCTTACAGCACAAGCAGACAAGGGCTGAAGTGAAAAGGGGGATGAAGAGCACGTTCCAGAACAAGTACATGAAAGCTGGAAATTACCACAGTGTAGCACAGAGTCTTGATGCATACAACTACAACCATCACAATAATGTGATACTTGTTCATATTTTGCAGGTTTCTATTAAGCCAGCAAGGCCAAAGAAACCATTTCCTGCTCTTACCTAAAGGCAGTTTTGATTCACAGCTTTCAGCTCACCCAGGTGGAAGATCCTTAAAGCTCTTCTCACTCCTGTGCCATTTCTTCACCTGCAGAAGAGGAATCAGCTAAGTGGTTGCTACTCAGCAACATCTGCATATGTCGTAAAGCAAAAAAATATCCTCCCACATCCATCAGGAATTGCTGCAAGATGCAACTATCCTTGCAGATGGTTATCCCTAATTGCCCCTGGAGGATACACTCACTAACTCTTAGGTATCAGTCAGCAATTCAAATCCAGAGTCCTTATTTCATCAAAACTTGATTTGTCCTGCAATCTGTAGTTTCTTTAGGAAAAACATTTAGGAAATATCTCTCTTCATAAATCCAGTCTAAAAGGTCCCTGGGAGGTAATATGATTGCAGAGTGTAGCAAATAATTTCTAATAATTTATGTCTATTATGACATATGGTTATAAAAGCCAAGGAGTTATCCTGAAAACTATCTGAGATGTGAGTTCAGTGTGCCTTTCACTTCTTGAAAGTTTTATATGTTCTGTTACTGTGGGATTGTACTCTACAGGCTAAATAAAGCTTCCTCTCACTTGTCCAAACTGAAATGTAAAATAACACAGGGGAAATAAGCATTTCTCTTCTACACAGCAGCACATACAGAATTTTTTCACTGAAAAAAGAACTATAGCAGTCAAACCTTTGGGTCATTCTCCTCTCTGAAAAGACTGGTTAAAAGTGTATGTTAATGTTCCCTGCCAGTTTTTCTTCTCTTAGTCTCTTCTTTCCAGGGTTTTCATTATGTTCCCCCTTCTATGTAGTTTTAAAAGATTTCCTTGTTTGACAATTTTGCTGAAGGCAATTATGTTACTTGCCTTCTCCTCAGCTCAATATACAACAGCAGAAGTGGTACACTGTACATATGGTTAAGATCTGTTTAAAAAACACTTGCAGATTGCTATCAAATCTTTCTGTGTGGCTTGTCATTTACATTTAGCAGATTCTATGAAGCTCTAACACTCTGCTGTGGGATAGTCCCTTATTTGAAACTCAAGAGATGAAGTTCCTGTTGTTCAGCAGAAGACTGTTTTGTATTAAACTGAAATAAAAGAAACATTTAGAAACTAGCAAGGAAAATTATATATCCTGGGATGACAGCACAGCTTCTTGTGCTTTGTTAGGAGACAAGACTATTCACCTTTCTGATGAGAACATGGTTCTTATTTTCAGTTGGTAATTACAAAAAAGGCACATTACAGCTCATAGAGGGGGGTACATCTCCAGGGAGCTCCACTTTTTTCCTAACAGTTCAACACTGACCTGCCACTGCCAGCCAAACTGCAGTGCAAGTCCTGCTGCAGGACTCGGCTGTTTTGGCTAAACACAAACCACTTTACCTGCTTTGGAGTTATCAAAGTCAACATACAAGTAATCACACAAGTTGAAGAGTTTTTGAAGTGTAGTTTCTGAGTACATCTCTTTCTCATGTGCATTCACTGGTTCACAATTATACAGTTGATCTCAAATTTCAGTCTTCCTCTTTTGTGGGGCACTGATAAGGTTTGAGTCCTTGACCTTGTATTTTCAGAAAGTATGCAGAAACTCGGCATGTTCAAGACTCCTCTTCCCTAAAATTAGGTTGAAGTAAGCTAATAAGTTAAAATATTACCAAGGTGGAAAGTCAAAAAAACCAAGCCAAAACAAAAGCCATGCAATAAGTGGGAAATCTGAGAAGCTGATTGATAGGAGAAAGTAAATAAAATGTAAATAAAAGTAAAATTAAAAAAAAAGGCAAATAAAAAGTAAATAAAAGTTATACTGACCATGGGAAAGGTCTCAATCCTCACAGGCAGCCAATGTGCTTTCCCTACCCAAGTCCCAGTACTGCTTCACTGCCTGGGTGATGTGTATATTCAAGCCTGTATGTTCCTACTATGTCTCACAGATTCTGCTCATGGTGCTCCGGATAGGAGGAGAGTTATAATATGGGATGAATTCACAAGACAGCAATGATGTGTCTTCAACCTGAGTCACTCTCTTTTGCTGCTGTCCTGTTACCCTCTCAAATAGCACTTAAAGAGGTATTCTCTTTCTCAGCCATCTCAAAATATCCATTCCACTGGGGAAAAAAACCAAAACCACTGTGTCTACAATATAAGCACATCTCATTTGTACCCTTTTGAGAAAAGGTAGTGTAGTCAGGCCTTTGGCATCAGCCTGGTCCACAACAATCCCACAGCAGGGAGTGTGACACAGGCATCCCCCATCTCACTTGATCCCAACAAAAAACCTGGGTAAATTTAAGTGAATCAAAGGAAACATAAGAATATAAATTGCTTAAATTTTGAGAGTTTGAAATGCTAAGTTTAAGGTCACATTGTCTTAGTTTTTTTGTTAATTTCTGCTTCTTCTAAACACTTTCTTTGTCAAACAGACTTTCCCTATCAAAGGAATTTAAAATTATATGCAAGCCATTTAGGTGCACAATATATACTGCCACAGCACAAAGGACATTTGGAAAGCTGAAATTGGCTGAACTTTGCAAGAAAAGCTAGCTTGGGGAAAGTTATTTCTATGTATCACTGCCAAGTTTAAGTAATACAGTAATGATATGGGCCTGGACACATAAAACACCATGTGTAATTAAAAAATAGACAAAGGTGGTATACAGACAAGTATCATTTGAATATTAACAGAGTAAAATGGTAGAAAAAAAATTAACCTTTCGTGGACACACTGATGTCAGAGACAGATGTTATGGAAGAGTAGGGAAGTCGGCTTCTTTAAGACTCACACCACACATACCTCTCCTCTGGCCAAGCTCATGCTGCAGGTCATAACAACGTTTTAGCTGCCATTCGGTAGTGCCTTTAATGCTTACATAACTTAAAGCATAGGCTCTGTGCTTGTAAATCCCTAAAGTCCCGTATAATGCACCTAAGTGCTTTTCCTCACTTCAAACAAGTGTGCTGCTGTCTCTCTCATCACTTACAAGAAATCATACTGCATTTTCCTCATCTCTTTATACTCCTGTATATGTAGTCTCACATATAGTGAAAATATGCCTTGCAAAAAGAATGGTGCAACATGGCTCTAACATTATAAAATCAGGAACTACCATTGATAAAAAAATTCTGTCAAGTTCCTTGTAACTCAGTTCTCCATCCCAGACTGATCAGAAGGTGTCAGTATTTCAAAACATTACTTTTTGGTTTTAGCAGAGGGGCATTTATTTGTTAATTGATTACTCATTAATAATGAATTTTATTATTCCTAACATTTAAAGGTCAAGAGCTATAGCTCCTAGTGGCTGAGGTGCAGTGGAAGGAGTAACCTGCATTACACTGCACTTTTGAAAAGAGTCTGGTGAATCCATTAGTATGGAGGCATACAGAGGGCTGCTCTTGCTTTCAAACTGCTTTTATTTGTGGTAAAATATTTGTTAGATTCTTTTACAGAAATGACCACTTCTATGAAATACGAGATAAGACTTTTCAAGGTGTTCAAGGCTTGTTCTGGTGTCCCAGAGCAGACCCTAAATTCAACAATGTTACTGGGAAATATGTTACTTGATTTGTACCCCGGTCCTTCTACAGATTTATATAAACTCCCTTTGCACATTTCAAAATGCCATCCTTTGTTTTAACAACAGTTGCACACACTGTGAACTGCTCTTCCAGGAACCAAAAATATCTGACTTTTATGTTTGAGCTGCCACTGCTTTCCCTTCTACCCCTGTGCAACAGAAAGCAGATTTTAACACAATCCTTTAGCACCTATCACTTTACATACACAGGAATGTTCACACTCTGCAGAAAGACATCCACTGAACAGCTTCACAGCAAATCTACCTGTGGCTTGATGCTCCATATAATAGCTCTGGATCACTAGGAGCTCGTGTATTCAGGAAAACCACTGCAAAAAAAGGTGTGAGCCTACAGTTGAGCTTTGCCACGTACATGGCCCCAACAGTGAAGCTGTCTGATTGAATTAAAAAGAAGGTGACAGAGAACAGAAAGTCTGCCTTCACCTGCCAAGCAAATCAGCAAAGATACCTACAGAAATAGAAAGCATGACAGAAGAATCTTTGCCTCCAACCTTATTCTTCCATTATATACTTCTGTTCACTTTTAACATGGTTTTGTCCAGTAACTCTAGAAATACCACTCCAGATGACAGAGAGAGGAAGGGGAGAAGCTACAGACTAAAATATGGTTGCTACAAACTGAAATATGGTTGCTCAGACTAATACACCTTCTTCCTTATCTTTCTCTCTGCATAACTACAGGAAACATGCAGAAAAGACAAGCATTTTGTTGGTGATATGTTAAGCCTACTTACTGTGTCAAATCACTTGTGACAAGATATTTAAGGAAATTATTAAATACCATAAATATCACTCATGAGACCAAAACACTGAAAATATCTAAGCCAACAAAATAGTTTAGCAAGCTGAAATAAGAATCAAGAATACTGTAGTATTCCTAAATAAGTCTTAGATTGCTATAGGCTTGGATTAACATTTCCCAGTGTTAATGGAGGAGTTTTTTGGATTTACAAAAGCTATATAAAACCATAGAATATCCTGAGTTGAAAGAGACACACAAGGATCATCAAGTCCAGCTCCTGACACTGCACAGGGCAGCCCCAAGAATCACACCACGTGCCTGAGAGTGTTGAGCTGCTATGAATACAGATTTGATATAAGGAAACAATAACTGATATAAGTGTCAATAAGGAACTAACACTGAGAGGGAACTAATATAAGATATCAATAGGGAACTAACACTGAAAGTGTTAATAGAAATAATTGTAGAGGCCTTTCCTAAAGTAGCAAAGATAGACTGCATGGCTGAAGTCACAATTATTAGCTACAGGGAGCATGTTATAGCTGCTATCAGTACCTGGCCTTGAAGCTTCTAAAGCTAATATAAATCAGGAAATGTGTCAAGAAAATAAGATAATTGTAGAAGTTTGCTAATTAGACCAGTTCAAGTTGCCAACAAA
>JAWWEE010000122.1:18525307-18744270 GCA_035221455.1 Xenops minutus | reverse complement strand
GGAAAGGGAAAGGGAAAGGGAAAGGGAAAGGGAAAGGGAAAGGGAAAGGGAAAGGGAAAGGGAAAGGGAAAGGGAAGTCTTGGACCTTAGCTTAGATATGATATGAACCTGAATGTACTCTCTGATTTTGGTTTTGCTGGTTTTTTGTAAGGGAAGAGAGATTTTGGATTTTTTTTTTTATTTTATTTTTTTTTTAAATTTTATATCAGGCTCCTTTCAGAAGCTCATTTTGCTTGTGATTGGTACGAGTCAGTAACCTAATTTCCTCCCATTATTCTAAGGGTCCAAGCAGAAACCATGTTTATATATGTATATATATTTATGCATACATATACATACATTCACATAGACATACACACATAGATATTTATATACATACCAGACATTAAAATACTTTAAGCTGATTTACAGTGTACTGAAGAAACAGACCTGTGCAACAGAAATGGGAATATTTTTTATTTCCCATAAAGACATGGTCCTCACTCAGCCTTCCCTGGGGGCAGGAGTGCAGGGTAGGGGAAGTAGGTTTGTGGGAAGTAGCAGCAGCTGTTTAATACATGCTACCAAAAAGGTCTCTTTACATGGAGACACAGTGCTTAAAGGGGGAAAAAAAAAGGATGCATTTTGTGTCTCCTCATGTTCTATACTTGAAAATATTTTGATTAAGCCTTTGGGGTGTTGATGTGGTAATTCTTTTCAGCCTCCTCTTGTGTTTTTTTTTCTTCTCACTTGAGGGTTCACTAAAATATTAATAAATTGGAGTAAGGGTTTGGTCAACCACTTCTTGCAAGAACAGGGAAGAGTCTTTCGCAGAGCTCTCTATGCCCTTTATTTTTTATTAAAAGCTATTTAGATTTAACAGTTTCACACCCAGAGTTTAAAATCCTTTGTCTCTTATTGTTTGGGTTTCATCTTTAAAATATTACAGTTTTGGTTTTGGTTTGGTTTTTTTTTTAGCATGATGAGGCTTTCTGCTTCAGAAACAGAGAAGTCAAATGTCTTATATTTCTGAAAGCAGAGCAATACTTTTTAGGATGATAAAACTGGGTCTTTCCATGTGAAAAGTGAGACTGAGTAAATCAACACATTTTCCTGTCGTTTGTGCATCTTTTTAATGGGCCACAATCCATATTGGCAGCCTTGTGTGTCAGCCCTAACTCTGTGCAATTTCAATCTTGCCTTTTCCTTGGGAGCATTAAGCTTTGTCATTACTGTGAAAAGGGGCAGAATCTTTCAGCTGTGTCAAAAGTCTTCTGACCTTCACATGCAGTTTTTGAAAAAGGAAAGTGGTGGGGTGGAGGAGGTTCCCTTTTTGATGTACAAAGACTTGCCAGAATGTGTTCCGTGTTTGCAGAGGCTGCTTTTCTTGTGTGATTAGGGCAGGGAGTTATGCCTTTCTGAGCCCAGCATCTCTGTAAGATATTAACTCAGCAGCAATGAGGATTTACAGGAGCTGCATGTTAGAAACACGATGGCAACATGAGACTGACAAGGTGCCAGTCCTCCTCCAACACCAGTGAGGAGATACCATTAAGAGGAAATAAGATCAGCAGAAGATGCAGAATCTGCAAATTTCTGTTTTGGTTTTGTTTTTTTCCTAACCACTCACAGGGAGAATGATTAAAAATGGGCTGGAAAAAGGCAGTGTGGTGGAGGCTTGTCCTCCCCCTCCTGTGGCAACCAGAAGGTTTCATGACGGAAATGGATGAAGGGAGAAAGAAAGAAATTATCTGTGTTGCAATTGTCACAATGTCAGAGACTTAATTTTTCCTGGGAAGTCTTCCCTCCTACCTGAAGGCTTATGGTAAATAAATTTCTATAGAAAATAATAATAATAATAATAATAATAATAATAATAATAATAATAATAATAATAATAATAATAATAATAATAAATTATAATAAAATTAATAATAATAAATCCCTTTATACAGTGTGAACTGAAAATCTGGTGTCTTACTCTAGAACTAGATGGTGGTGGCAAAGAAACTTAGTTTTACAAACATTTTTTAATTTCTGTTTTCTCATTACTTGAGTCTATTGAGCTCCCCCATTCTTAGATGCCAATAATTTTAGCTCTTCTGTGTACATCATGTGTGGAAGGAGGGAACAGCTGGGTGAAAATGAGAGGGGAAGAGAAGTTACCCAGCAAAAGAGAATTATAGCACGTGGCAACAAAGCTTAAGCTTGGGATGCAGGAGGAACAGGGAAAAGAGAGTACAAAAATTGTACTCTGAAAGGAAGAGATTAAACATGCTTAATTCAATTGAGGAAAAGCCACTTCACACACAAACAAATTGGAAAAAAAGAAAAAGAAAAAGGTAAAGCCAGGAGGAGTAAGAAATGGTAAGGTCTTAGTATAGGTTACTTATCTCTTCCAGATTTCAGGAAATAAGTGATTTACACTGTGTTGAGCCACGTTACGAAGAAGACTTTAAACTTGGAGATCTTTTAGGGATTTTTGACCATTAAATGAAGCACAGAGAAGATGTCTATAAGAATGGCATCAGAACTGCTTCTGAGCTCATTTTACAGGCATGTAGGAAAAAAAAAATCAAGGAAGAAAATGCTGTGCATTCTCAGTATATTTAGAAATAAAACCACAAATCTTTTTACCTTGTATCTGGGATTTTTCCCTCTGTCTTTTAAAAAAGTGAAAAGAAAGGAGGGACACAGATGAGGGTTATAGCTTGCTTTATGGTGTAATCTTCCCATAAATATGTATAGCAACTTGTCATCTGAATGTTTTTTTAAACTCAGTACACAGTAAGCCATTGCTACTTGCTTATGAGTAAATCTTGAAATGCCTGACATTGCAAGGTAGGAAATTAAGTGTGCTATACCTGCTGTAGTCCTCAAGGCAGCCTATGGCAAGCAAAAGTTTTTGTTTAAATTACAAATTAAGAATAACATGAAATTTAACCACCTACTCTTAGGAAAGTCTTTGACCACCAGTAACAACTAATCACTGTTTTGTGGGGCTTTTTTTGTTAAGTGACCGGGCAAAGTGAGTTGTTCTGGTTAAATGCTATCATTTCCACCACCATGCAGCACCTCCTGTGTCCTTAAAAAACCTGAAGACATTTAAAGCCAGGCTTTTAACAGGTGAAAGTGTGTGTGTTTCCAGTGCTTTTGGGGTGTGGTCACAGTGCATTAGACGAGGCACAAATTCATGTAGTTGCTGGAGAATCCAATTTTGAGCTTGGCCTGCAAGTCAAACTCTGTGCAAGTTACTGCCAGGTGTGCTGGCTCAGTGGCTGGGCTGAAAGGAAGAAGTTTAGGCAATGAGCTGGTTCTAATGCATTCAGTGACTCCCTGCTGTTGAAAGCTGTGCTGACGAGAAGGGGCAGTAGGTGAGCTCCATGCAGCAGGGAAGTCTCTGCATTTGCTGGAATACATCTCTTATGGCCTCTGATATAAGGTATCAATAAGGAACTAACACTGAGAAGGTTGATTGAAATAATTGTAGGGACTTCTGCTGAAGTCACAAAGACAGACTGCAGGGTTGAGGCCATAAATAGCTACAAATATAGAAACAGGGAGTATGTTATGGGTGATATCAGTACCTGGCCTTGAGTCTTCTAAAATACGATGGACAACATATGAAACTAAGATAAATCAGGAAAAATGTCGAGAAAATAAGGTAATTATAGAAGTTTGCTAATTAGACCGGTTCAAGTTGCCAACAAAACCGGTTTAAGTTACTTTTTGAGCCAAGTTGAAAAGGTCACAGCGAGGAAGACCCACGGCCTTCATCCCCAAGACCCCCGAAGACCCCGGCCCAGGAAAAATGGAAACCAATGCGCAAACTCGGATGGGAGGAGTGCAAGGCGGAGAAAATGGAAATTACTTCTCGGAACTGATTAGAATAACCCTGCCTTTTCTAAGAAAATAATGCATATGTATAAAGAAATAATGAATATGCATCTTTTAACTGTATTAAAACAGGCCTGTGAGCACAGATGGATGTGCATGGTTTTGGTGGACCAATCCCCCATGCACCCAGCGCTGAATAAACGTAGTTTCTCTCCAACTACCTGGTTATGTTTTTTTTCCGCACATCAGATTCTCAGCTTCCTTTGAATAACACTGACCAACATGACTATTCAATATTCTGGGCTTGCCTGGGAAAATTATTTCAGGTACTGGATGTTGAATATAGTTTAAATTTTACTCACATTGAATCAATGCAAAACACAGACATTTAGTGGATCTCCTTGCTATAACAAGGCAACTAAAATGAAGTTTTATCCACATTTACTTTGATAAGGGAAAATTAGGCAGGGAGTCATGGAGTTAAAATGCTGAATGATTTACATCCCCAAATAAGAAGAGAAGAAAATAAAATTCTATTTCTTCAGAGCAATTAAGACTGCCAGCTGCCTGGGCAAAAAAAAAAAAAAAAAAAACCAAACAAGAAAGCCCACTATCTCCAGCTAATGTTTTGTTATAGTCACTGCCTGACAATAATTTTTGTCAAAGAGCCGTATTCTGTAAACACTTGACAGTGGTCTCCGCTGCCTTGCTTTGCTCCCGTGGTGAAGCATGAAGTGAAACAGCAATGCAGGAATAATACCACAGTTGCTTGCTCTCCTCTGACAATAGCCAGGCTTCTTTGGAAGGACCTCAGTGTTGGCAGGCTGCTTTTCATTACAACAAGGTGGCCAATTTTGGATATCACATGCAGCTGGAAAATTGTGAGTAAACTGCCATTACTTGCAGTAGGAACTGAAAGGGCTTTGACTTGCAGAAGGGAAGATCACAGGCCAACAAGAAATTCTTTTTTATTTAGGTGGACTGGAGAGAAAATGAGGGTTCATGGCCTCAAATTGGAGCATGCTTTTGTTCTGTTATCTCCTTATACAATAGTGGGAGAGCCAAATACATTTCATTTGTACTCTGAGATGAGAGTTACCCCCGTGCTGAGTTATACTGGACAAAGCTCTATTGAATTGGCTGGGACAAAAGCAGGCAGTTTTTATTAAGCACAGATTCATCTTACAATGCCATCTGGTTTCTGAGGCACAAGTTTTACAAGAACTTAAGCATCATTTTGTTTAGTGCTGCAGTGTTTAACTGGTTGAGTAGTTCAACTCTTACAGGGAAGTTAGGCACAGAGAAGTCCAGGCCCTATTTGTTTCTGCCATTGCTTAGAGGTTTTCTGTACAACCAAGGGCAGACAGCAGTTCACCTCCTCTCCCCATGTGCAAAGTCAGCTAGGTTGGAACAAACAATAATCCCCAAGGCTCTATGCATCCAGATTTAGGAACCCATTAGAGGTGATATGACAATAAAAGCCAGTTGTATTCTTTTGAAAATCCTACATACCTGTTGGTTTCACAGCCATTTTATTTTGTGGCCAGGAAGGAGTTAAAGTATTCTGTGTACAGTAGTTAATGCTAGAGTGAGTTTTCCTCATACTGGTTTCCAATACCCTTAGTTTCCAGAGAGGGATGTTTTCTCATTGGCATGATGCAGATTAGAAGAAAATAGCTCTTCAATGGCTGTGCCAGGCGAGGCGCTGCCACACACAGCTTGACTGTGCTGATACTAAATGCTTTGATTTTCCTCCTAAATAACAGTGCTTGAAAAAGCAAGAGCAAGGTGAAGTCTCACTACACAGACAAAAGGAGATAGAGGGAACATGAGGCATCTTACTGGGTGGGCTCTCCTTTTTGCCCCCTTTCTCTTTTTCTGGATTTGAGTTTTAAAATGGGTTATATTTTGCCTGCAGCAATTTCTTTTAATAACTGCAATTATTCTCTCCCATTGTTCTGACTCTCACAAGCAAATTAGGGCAATTCAAAGGCAATTTTCATGATTGTTTGTTGTCAGGGTCTTATGAATGGCTGTTCCATTTCACTGGGGTGTTTCATTAAATAAATAATGAGTATGGCATAAGAGTCATAAACAGGCAGAGATCAGTTCATTTAGGGACAGATGCTGCTTTATGCTTAGGTGAACAGGCAGCAGACACAGCAGGACTCCAGCTAGATATATTTACACCTTCCATGTTTAAGAAAGGGCAATAGTGCTCTCCCCACATGCAAGTGTGCATCTTTAAAGATGTCATTTAGCATGCTTTTCGCACCCTACCCAGAAATTCATGCAAAGAGGGGGCAGCATTGGGAGGTTTCACATCCCCTCTTCTTTCAGTGCCTGCATAGCAGGCAGAGAAGTCGTGGGCCACACAAAGCGCAACCTGAATAAATAGCACCAGGACCTCATGATGTGGGAAATAACATTCACAATGTGAGCACAGAACAACAGCAAAACTACATTTCTGGAAAAAATCCAAAGTCATAGCCTCTAAAAAAGACTCAAGCATCCATTTATCC
This sequence comes from Xenops minutus, assembly GCA_035221455.1. Taxonomy (NCBI): domain Eukaryota; kingdom Metazoa; phylum Chordata; class Aves; order Passeriformes; family Furnariidae; genus Xenops; species Xenops minutus. The sequence goes on along the minus strand of JAWWEE010000122.1, from coordinate 18,737,932 downwards.
TGCTCAAAATATCATGCAAATATGTTACTAAGTGGCATTCATCAATGACAGAGGATCAGGAACACATGCCAAATCCTTTAATGTTTAATCTGGTTGGAGGAAAGTGAATGTACCAGGCAAACTTAAGCTAAAACCTCCCAAACACTCCCATATCTCTAAGGTTTTTAACATATAATAGGACTAATTCCCACTTGCATCAGCATGTGCATACTCCTCTGCTAGATCACTGTAGAGACAAGCCAGGTATAAAAGACAAGCCTAATGTTTTTAGCCTGATTTAGTTTTTTTAAACCTCTGATCAAATGCAATCAAATCCAGCTAAGTGGGAGAAATCTCAGTCTAAGTTGCATAAAATTAAATTAGATTCAATACATCCAGCATTGTGCTGATGTCCTAGTGGACTGTAGAGCCTCAACAGCATCAGGTATCTTTATAAATGTTCCCAGTCGGCACTCATAATTAGCCATGAGGCAGGCATCTGCTTGGTTCTGAACTTCAACTCCAGTTCTTGCTGAATTACTTTACTACAAACTATTTTAATATTGATGAGGGAAGACAGAGAAATGGGAAGTTTCAGCAAAACACCTGTAGCCTGACTAACAATTCACATGTGGAATCATCTCTGGTCATCTAATAGCACTTGTGCATCACAGATTTTGTGCAATCCACCTTGGCTACAGAAAGAAATCAAACCATTCTCCTCCTCTTGAATGACTCAGCAGGGAAAAAGTCAGAGACATTGCTAAAATATCTATCAAACTCTGGTACTCTGAAGAGGTTCTACTTCATAGAGACAGCTTGGCAACCCATGTCACCTAGAGCTTCTTCTCAGAGATCTATGCTTATGAGAATTTCTAAAAGCCCGGAGGCAAAAAGTTAAGTCTGGCAGGAAGAAATTATCAAACTCTCCTCCATCTGCCTATCCCAAGGCAACCTGAGCTGGATTCCGGAAACCTTACTCTGTTCTCAGCAGCTCTTCTCACATAAGGACTCTGGACACAATCTAAATAACCACTTTTTATAATTTTACTGCAGCGTTCAGAATCTTCTTTATCTGCCTCTGCAACAGGCAGCCATGCAGAGTTTGGTCTATAAACTTACTTAATCTCATGTTCTCTTGAACTCTCCAGGACTATAGATTGATGTATAGAAAGAATTTGCTGTTCACCCTTTGGGAATAAAGGTAGCAGTTTTGTTCAGAAAATGACTATATATGTGTACACTCAAAATAATATATAGGCTACTGATATAATCTACAAAAACAACATCAGTAGAAAAAGAAAAACTGATCTTGTGACTCTCAGATTTTGACTGTGAGGGTCTGCATCACTCCTTACAACAGTATCTCATCATGCAAAAGCACCTTACAGGTAATTTTTTCCTCAGCCCTTTGGCTCAAGTGTGTGCTCCAGGAAATGGGCATGCCCCACTCTCCTGTGCTCTCTCTGCTTACTGGTAGCCTCTTCCACCCAGGCATGCTCCTGGCAAGATCTCCTTTCTCCTCCCCATCCCAGTGGACCCATCTCTGCCAGACAGCAGCAAGCAGGACAACATAGACAAGTACATCTCTTTTGACCGCAAAACCTTTGTGAGGCAATACTAGAAATACAGATTTTATCCAGTAGCAGGGCTTTGCCAACCAGCCTAAACACCAAGCCGTGGGCTCTGCAGCCTGATGTCTATGTTTTGAGCAAGAGCAGGGGTGATGCCAGATGGTGACGAACAACAGGACACAGGCAGCCTTGGCACAGCCTTCCCCAATACTTTCTATGTTTGCATCAGACAGCGGGTCAGGCTGTGACTATTGCAGAACCCCTTTGTGTGTACCCAGTCCTCTTTAAACAACCAGCTTCCATTCTCTGCCTTTAGCTCAACATGTCCCTATCATCTTCTCACACTCCAGAGATCACAAAGTCCCTGCTGCCTCACAGACCACATGAGTAAAAGAGCATTCTGCACTGTCTCCTATGCAGCCATGCCAAGAGAGGTGACTGGACATGAGTCACATGGATCCTTAAACTTTTTGTCTGAAAATTTCTAGCCCAGTCTTCTGCTAATATTTACACAACGATGATATTATTCCCTTTTATCTGTGTTATGAAGAAATTATTAGAAGAAAATAAGAAACTGTACTGTTTTTGTGTCTATTCAGACTTTTTTCCCCCAGAAAATCTAAGCCTTCATGAAGGAGGAGAGAGAACCCTAGGCAAAACAAATCAGCAAAGTTACCCAGGTATACCTAGACCATTCTATACTTTTGTTTTGTTTTTTCTTCCTCTCTGCTAAACTGAATTTATAAATTGAAGAGAAAGCAGAAAAGTAATCAATGCTTTCTAGAGCCATTATTGGAAACACCTAATGATAAACAACTCTGTTAGTAGAAAAACCCAAAGTCTTAACACTGTAGCCTTCTGCAATGGCATTCTCATGCTGGCTTTGCTGTCCCTGGTCAATAGAAAGTTAGTTTATGATAATTTAAAAAAGATTACAGTGTTGGTTGTGAAGAATCATAAACAGTGGTAGAACTGATAGAAAAAAAATAAGGCTGGGGAGCTAAAGAGAAATAATGATTTTAAGCAGCCTGAATGTAACTTTTTTATTCCAAACGAGACTTGCCCATTAAACACAATTTTAAACAGCACATCCTTGCCATCCCAATATACAACAATTGAACTCCTAAAAAGATATTTTCAATAGAGAGCTTTATTTAGCAAAGGACCTGATCCAAAGCCACTTTATGTAAGGGAATTTTCCTGCTAAATGGAACAAATGAAGCCATGAAACAAGGACAAACTACTAGAAGTAGACAGAAAACTACGAGGAGATATAACAGCAATAATCAAGTACATAAAAGGTTACAGGAAAAAGGAAGGGAGTAATCTATTCTTCACTTCCAGAGTAGACAAGACAAAAAAATCAGGTAACTTGCAACAAGAAACCCTTGCATTTCACAAGAAAAAAACTCCCACCTTGTTAACAGTAAAGCACTGGACTTTGCTACAAGATGGAGTTGCCTCTTTGCCCATCTTCAGAACAGCTACTAGATAACTGAGCAGTGGCTGCGGCACATCTGACTCTGCTTGGGCACTGAAAGCCCTTTACCTGCTTCACTTCTGGCAATTCTTCCATGCCCACTATTCCAAATTGCAGCAGTTGATTGCAGGACGAGAAACCCCAAATCTTTCCATGATCACCAGTACCTAAGCTTCCTCTGTTTCACAGGGAAACTTAGGGGTGATAACAATGCGGTTATTAGCATTAGTCTTATCTTGGAGTGTAGGAGAAGGATGATCCCTATGGAAAGAGGGAGCTACGGGAACCTACAGGTACTGAGAACAAGTAGTAAAATCTCTGCAGACCTGTTTCCAACCTGAGAAGTGCTTCTCCTAGTGTAAAATACATGAACCCAGTTCAAGTTCTTCAATCAGCCAGAAGCCATACACTTAGGGTAAGTGTAAGAATGGAGTATATTCAAATAGCTCAGAGCTTTGAGAGACTACAGCCACACTGCAGAATTTGTGCCAGGTTTACAAGCTGGGCAGAGATGAGAGATAGAGCTGCCCTATCTTTTCTTGAAAGCACATGCACCAGAAGACCTGAAAGGACTTCTAGTCTTTTGAGCTGTATTGCACTAGATTGGAGAGAGATACCTCTGCAGAGGAACAAAAAAAATCTGCTGGATGAGGCAGATCAAAAATATGACAATAAACCTCCCCTTAAAAATAACTCACATGCTTTTGTCCTAACTAACTCAACAGACCTTCCTCAATTATAATTGAGTCTGGAAATAACTCTTACCTCTGACTAAGAATTAAATGTGGTTACAGAAACACAGCTTTCCCACCAACCCTGCTTTCAGTGTGAGCAAAGACATTGAACAGTGTGCTTCATACCTCCTCTGGAGCTTCAGGGGATTCCCTTCCACTCTTGCCTATGTCCCCATGGTCTGCCCATGCTCTTTTCCCTGAGACAAGCAGGGTCCTTGCCACGCCCACAGCTCTCCCACTACGCCCCTTGCTGCTTCTGGTAGATACACATTGCAGGAAGAGCTGTGGCCTTAAAATTGACATTCATCTAACAGTAAATGAAGCACACAGCAATATATTCAACACTGCCCAGGAGATTTAGAGGCCTAATTGTGACTGGAAATGAGACAATCTCTGCACAATGCCACTTCTGCAAATAGGACTTGAACCTCAGGTGGCATAGGCACCCTTGCATATCCTATTCCACATTAAACAAAAATAACAGCTGATTCATAAAGCAAATTTATGTCTGGTTTTATGGTGCTATTTGCCATTTGGGTGCCAGACATATATATTTCATAGAGAGTTGATAAAGAGTTAATCTGCATGTTAATACACAGTAACTCAGTTGTTATGGAGTCCAGCCATTGTGCAGGTTGCTTGCAAGTTTGGCTTGCAGCCGTCTACAGCACCTTCAGCTGCTGAGCTAATAACCTCTGTAATGCACACCATCCACTACTGGAGCCACCTATGCTTTCAATCTATCATTTATTACCTTTTCTAAACTATAGATAGACCCTTAATATAAAGAATGACCATTTTATGTTTGCTTGCCTGAATATATACGAGCACTCAGCCACATCATTAAAATAATTTTACTGCTAAGGCATACCTAATATTCCAAACAGATAGAGCAGAATTTAAAGTAGGGGAAAAAAAGAGATGGTGATTCCTTACAAAAGGGTTTGGAGATGTGACAGGAAAGAAGAAAATGGATTTGTACAAAATAACAAGCCCATAAAAATATGAACCTTACAGAAAAGTTTTCTGAGCTTTGACTGAATCTCAGTTCACTTTTAGTTTTAATTATGATTTTCCATTATCCTTGTAATTTCTGTGTTCTCCTGGCCACAGGAGAGAAAGTAATGAAATACCACCACTAACGTACCACGTGTTTTTAGGTCAATGCCAAAGCTTAAACGAAGGACACGCTTGCTACAATCCTAAACTGCCTCACGTCAAGAAAAACTGATAATTAAGGCTGCTGAGAGCAAAAGGTGAAGAAAAAGGCTCTATGTTAAAAATCCTATCCAAATACAGGCCTTTTATTTTTGTAAAGGCTCATGTTCTGGAGTCCTGGGATGAGAGAAGGAAACGTCCTTTCTTTTCCACAAATTTATTTCTCATTTTATAATTACAAAGAGAGGCCAAAATCTGTGACTCGAAGGGAAATGAAAATGGTTCAGTGTCCACAGTGCTTTAAAATGGTTTTCCACAAATAAGATGCATAAATGTTTGGGTGGGGTAGCTTTGCAAACAGGCACAGAAACATGAGAACATGGTAGGGTCTACTGCTTAGAGAAACAATAGACCCTTTTTCTAGTCTCCCTTCACCTACCTTGACATAAAGAGTCCTTCAATGCAGCTAGAATGTTGCTTTTTGTCCATGGCATTCTGACACTATTCTGGCTTTCACTCAAATTTGTCCCTGGCATTAGCAGACAGATTTTTGTCTTACCTGAAGGCTGGCCCATGAAATTCCTCTTGTTCAGTGGCATGGTTGTGCTGGGCATCCAACTATCCTCTGGCAGAGAAAGTGAAGCTCTTTTCTTTCACCTATAACAGTCTTGGTGGGAAAGTCAGTTCCAGCGATTTGGCCAATCTTCTTCTGTGACTGCCCCCGCCTTGCAGCTGGAAAAGTGCTGAGCCTGAAAAAAAGACAAAAGGCACTATTCTGAGAAGCTGAGAGACACAGGAGCTGACTTGGAAGCCCTTGGTGGGGGCTTGCACACCAAGTATGTGATTTGACAGTACCTCCCCTTTGCCCTTCAGTTTACCACCTGCTCTGCTCTGATGGAAGGATTCAATTCTTTTGCAAAACACAAAGCTGTGAAACTTCAGAAATTAAATCCATGCAATGCGATCCTCTTGCCTCCTTTTTCACAGAGCTGTCAAAATAATGATGTATTCATGGTGTTTTACTTGATGTGTGAAATTTCCAGCACACAGATATGAATCAAAGCATTCTGTGCTATTTATCCTCTCAAAAGGATTTTTAGCTGCTTTCTTTTAATAGATGGAAACTATAATTTTAGAAGGTGGGTAGTGAAACTTCTCTTTACACATGAGTGGACAGCTCAAGGTGATAAGGGAAGTGCTTGGGAAGCACAGCAAGCAAAAGTATTTTATGTCCAGTTACACCGTGACCATTCCATGTCTTGTCTTATTTAAGGGAGAAGAATCTGAAGTGGAAGAATGCATCAGGATATGTGCATACAGCCATGTACTAGCATTGTTGTCCTCTGGAAGATGCATATTAATTGCAACGTCACAATTCAGCAGTGTGGAAGTGGCAAATTTGTGCCATTATTATATGTCTTTGCCTTAGATGTGGCACCTAGAGCTAAGCTGTGCTGCCCAGCTTTACTGCAGTGAAGCAGCCACCTTGTTCAAGGCTTCGCTTTGGGCTACCTTCAATTCACATATTAAGCAAAAAATACTGCAGCAGAATTGGTTCAGACTGACACGGTTAGTAAAGAGGTCCATTTCTGTTCCTCACAGACCTTTAAATCACAGCTAAAACCTGTTAAGACTGGCTTTGTTTAGGAATGTATTTACTATTTCTTAATTTATTTATGCATCGAGTGCAGTCAGATTAAAGTGGGAAAACATCAGGCCATGCATACAAAATGCATGATGAATTACAAAGTTGGGCCAAAGTTCCCAGCTGGGTAAACTGGCACAGACACTTTGACTTTTTGGACTTTGATGGATTTATAGCCAGCTCAAGACCAGGGCATATTGCCACAGACATTATACTCTGTGGGAGAGTTTTTCCTTTGGTATTTGCTCTGCTTCTAGAGCTCATCACCATTGTCAGCCATAGATGGGACAGTGCAACACTGGTGCAATCTAAACAGCATGTATTAACACTGAAATGAAGATGGAGCGAGCCAGCTTTTGGGTACCACTCTACTGCAGAGTTGTACTGCAGAAATGAATCCACATCAAACAAATAAAATGTACTCAAAACCTATAGGAAACAATCAAGAAACTGCTTTGTTAGATGGTTGTGTGGGTGTGTGTGTGAACTTGAGTATTTTAAACGTCTTTTATAGAATCTGGACTTCAATAATAAATGAAAAGGCTACAACATAAGTGATTTAAAGTAACTCTCGTGACTTTTCTACAAACAACTACTCATAAGTGTAAATATTTTTGGAAATGTGCAATTCTTACCAACAATTTATTTGCTATCCCAGAAAAATCTTTTAACACAGCTGCAGAAGATGGCAACACTTTTTCAAGATCTCAAACCTCTCAAACAACCAATTATGTTGATTGAAAATTGGTTATTTCCTTCACCAATTTCCCACCAATCAGGATAACATCACTGCACAGGCTTCTAATCAGGATTCATTAGGGTGGATGCAGAAAAAGTTTTACAAGGTCTCCTTGTGGATTACTTCACACTATTCTTTAGAAGAAGAGACTTAACTTTTAAAAAATAAAATAAAATCAGCTCATAAGAGCAAATTATATATGAGTGATATCCAGGAAAAAATGTAATTGCATTTACTGGAACAGATACCTGAGGATAGAATTTTCTACAAAACGTCTATCTCTTAGGTGTAGCTCTTTACAGAACAGCCCTGTAAAACGGAAAACCAAATAACTTCATAGGACTTCTCAGTCACATCACAGAGTTCAAGAGAACTAAATTTCACCTACAGAATTTTGCATACAACAGAAACACAATCAGTTATTTACTCTAATTAACTCTCTTGGCTTTGTATTAACTTAAAGAAGATCTTAATGAATGTCATAAAAATCTTATGTATTTCCTCCCTGCCTTCAGAGACTTGAGTTTTAACAAAAAAACTTAGCATAACATTTAACTTCAGACACAAGGGAAACTACTGAAATGGCTTCTACCTGAATTTATTGGTGCTCTTTCAAATGCCAATGCTAACAGCTATTTTTCTTTCATAAAAGATGGGGCAAATATCTTGACATGCTGCTGGAACTGGTAAGCAGCTCCCAGGCATGCCTACGGCAGCAGACCAAGTTAATTCTGTGCCTGTCATCAGACCTTGCAAAATTGGATGTCATGTGCTGAAGGAAGTTATGGCATCTGCAGGGCATTTTACTGCTGGAGATTGTGTCTTGCAGCAATGTGACATGAGACACACTGGGAATTACCCCCAGTGTGCACCTCACATGATTTTGAATTCCTGCTTTCTACAGTTTCTAGTGTAGATGCTTTAGTATGTTTGTAAGCCTGTATGACCTTGAAATTTTTGGAGGTTTAGTTCTCCAAGCATCACCTCTCTAACGAGACTGAGGTCCAGGCACTGAGTTTAGCAGTCTCAACTTTTCTGGCTGCAAAAGACTTGACTGCTTTTCACTCTTTCACCTTTCTTTAAGACTATCCAAAACTAGACAGTAAACTTTGCCAGGACAGGAATTACTGACTCATCCTAAATGGACATAGAGAAGATTCATTATAATGAAGACTTCCCCAGTAGAAAATCTATTTCTTTATTAAGTAAACTGGCTATTAAAAAAAATTTCCATAGGCATGCCTTAATGATGAACTATTTTAATTAATACAGTGCATTTTCTGATAAGGTATTCTCATAGTATTTGATACTGGCTTTGCTCTACATTTTCTATCTCTAGTCAGGCTGTTGCACTTTTTTTTTCTCTTTTGTTTCTCAACTTTAATTAATTTGTCACTTTTTATTTTTTTTTAATGTGTCCCTTTCCTATGAAAGCTGATTAAAAAAATACAACTTGTGAAGTTAAAGACATAATCTAAGAAGTAGATCACAGGTATGAAAAGTACCCAGACAAGTATGCACACAATGACAGCAAATTAAAAAAAGATTAAAGAAGGTATTTATTATCCCTTGGATGCCAGGTATTATAGTTAAAGTACTGGCCTCTGATTATCAGTGAGAAGGCAGATCGTTCTCCTCATTTTAAGCACATTTATCAGACTATTCTTTCCTTAAAATCGAAAATCAAGGTTAAAGTATGGATGTACGGATGTACATCAGTGCAGATATGTCAACATTAAACCATTTTCAGCTTGACAGATGTAGCCACAGAGTCATCCCCTCTCTTGGTTGGCATGGCAAATTTTGAAAGGCTGAACTTCATGGCTTAATAAGAGAAACTGTGAGAGAGCAGAGGATGAAGAAAACAAAAAAATGGAGAAAACCCTTTTCCAAATGCAACAATTCTCTCTCTCTGTAGAGAGAGTTTTATAATCATGCATTTCCTAACTATGTGAACACCTTCTCAGGAGCAAGAAGTACATATGCTTTCTTTTTTTCAGCTGGTACAGTTTGAGACTCGGATTGAGCACATGACCCCAAAACTGCCAGTTGACTCCTTCCACCCAGCACAGTCCCAAAGCCCTTCAGATTCACAGATGCTATCACTGCAGTATTACCCTGTTGATTAATAGGGACAATTTAGGCTGATAATCTTACTTCATTGCATTCATAAGAACTGAGTCATGGGGGTCTTTTCATCTGCTTTTCATCTCTAAGAACCTGAGAAATTTCACCACATTCAGTGCCTTAATAGATGATGTGGCTTAGAACTACACTGCACAACAGCAGAGCACCCTGGAGATACACTCACTTGTCATAATATATAAAACTTCTTCCAAATCCATTGTGCGTGGCTTTACACTGTTCAGTGTGGACCTTGAAGGAAGAAAAGAGTCTTTGCTTGTCTCATTGCTCCCAGGATGATGTTTGAAAGCTGGCAAATGAAATATTGGAAAGGAGTCTCAGAGTTCTGTTATGTATTTGTTTTTCTCTATGAAACAGAGTGGAAAATGGCTTCACAGAAAGTTACTTCAGAGCAGAATTATGAATGCTATTTACAGAATACCTTAGGCATTAATATTTGACTTGTACAGGTATGTTTGCCGGCAAAAAAAGATACACATCTCTTGTACAATATTAATCAATACAGCATCCCAAGATATGAAGTTGCAGAGTCAGACACCTGTGCGAAATGAAGAGAAGCTCAGTTACTAACTTCAAACAGGTCCCTGACAGCCTGGCTGACCAGCTCTAGTGCCTCAGCAGCATCAGGCACTAAAGTGAGCTTCAAACCATCTGTAAGCAGCTATGCCAATACTAAATACCCGTAGTCTCTTTTTAGGGAAAAGAAATTAGTGAAGATTTTTCCCCTTAGCGACTTGAGTTTTCATTGGTCTTGATTTTCTGGACACATCATTAGAAAATTAAAAAAAACAATACCAACACATTTTAAAGAAGATCATTTTTTTGAAGTGTCATAGAAGGAGTAGCTCTTTCTCACATGTTTGACCACATGTTAAGCACACAAAATGGAAGGTGTTTGCTCTGTTTTTTTTGCTTTTCTTACTATAAATATACATAAATTAAATTACCCTATCCAGCAGCAGCCTAAAACTTTTGACTGCTGTTACTGCCACAAGAAATCTCCTTCCAAATGGCTTATGAGTGAATGATATACATATATTTAACCTTTGTATATGGTAACACAAAAGCTGAGTGGCATTTTCATTTTATATCTGTGGAAATATGGCAAGACAGGCTCAAGCTAGTCCACATACTTTCTAAATGTACTTAACTTGGGCATCTCAAAGATGAAAAATTCCACTTATCTTTAGGATTTCTGAGAGCATCTCATGTAAGTCACCAGTTAAATCCTGCACTTCTTTCCTCTCTGAATGCAACCATTAACATTATAGTAGTAGTTAAGAACAGAGAAGGGAAATAATGTTATTCAGGTGATGTTTTCTCCTAAACATTGTTTCACTTTTCAATGCTCAACTCACATTCTCTGCTTTTTCGTGTTTTCCCTTTCATTCATATATGGTGTGTATGCGGGCAGAAGTTCTGATATTTAAAAAATATAAACTGAACTCTCCTTCCAACCTGAAAAGCCAGAATGTGGGACCACACTGACATGGATATGGGCAGCTGGAGGACTGTAACACAGACAGCCATGTGAGCCATGAGAATAACATCAAATAGCCAGACCTACAGGTGATATTCTAGAATTTCAGGTGTCACACTCCTGCTCAGTGGCTGGTGGGGGTCTTCTCCTGGTTAATTAAAATCCCAAGATATGGGAGGAAGGATGCAAGCAGAAAACCAACATCACCCGTTTGTCCCATTACATGCTCAGCTCAGATCTTCACTGGCAATGGAATGGTGGGATCTCCAAGAAACGTCACCATCTCCTGCCTCTGTATGATTCTAATGTCTCTGAAAAATATATGCCCCATGGCTGTCAGTCAAGTGAAGATATATTGAAAGCAGCCTGAAGGCTTGGCATGACTAATTCTGAAACAACGATGAGTAGCCCTCTGCATTTCCCAGTCAAGGCAAAGACACTTACTTTGTTCAAGGCCTCGTATAACCTCACCTTCTTTCACACACCCCAAAATGGGTTGTCAGGCTTCTGCCTTTCTGACTCACTCCAGGTTGTGAGCCCAGATAACACCTTGACTCTTATGTGCCAACTAGAGGTATTTCCATCCCCATGCATGTGTTATAGACCATCTACCAAACTAAGTTTCAGAATCACTGTGTATTTGTGAAAACTCTCTTAGTTAGTTGTAGAACTTGTAACTTGAAAAATGTTGTTATAAAATGTTACAACATACATAAAAAGTACTCATTTAAGAAGCAAAGCTGTAAATGTAGTAATTCCTAATAACCTGCATATTTTACTTGGATTCATTTGGAGCTTGTAAGAAATATGAGAAGCAAAACCTTTAAAAGTTTGATAAATACCTTTCCAAAAATCACTTAATTAGGGGAAAAATAAAAAAGCCTGTACAGAAAATTTCAGGCCGGTAAACAGATCAGTGGGCTGTACAAAGGCATCACTATGCTTTAGTTCCAGCACACTGTTACAAGCTGTGCCACAACTGCATGGGTATATTGATTTCAGCACACAGAAACATTTACACATACATGAGGTAAACATCAATGTCTAATACACAAAAACTGTACAAACACACGTGAACACATATCAACAAATACACAAACTGTCTCACTCATATTTTCCTTCTCTTGTATGTATTTTTAGAGAGAGCACTGGTATACATGTACGGTGTGTATGACATGGTGACATTTGCTTCTAACAGCATGAGCCTTTTGTTCTCATTTTGCTTACCTGTCACTTCCTCTTAATCACGCAACTGATGCAGTTATAACCTAATACAACTAGAAGGCACTGCCAAATGCTTAATAATTTGCAGACTTCTCTTCCTTCTCTGCAATCTTGGAGTGCAAGTGGCACAGAAGAAGCATGCTTGAACTCTCTTGACCTGGACAGCTGCTTGAATAATGGCTCAAAAATTAACACCAACAAAAAAAAGTGTTGAAGGCAAACTTTTGGCATGTGTCCTTCTTTGTTCCTTTGCAGATTTCGAGTATGGTCTTAAGAAAATTAATATAAATAGAGTAGACTGAAATGTAAAGATCAGAAACAAAGCACAAAATTGTGTATAAACAAACTTCTTTCATACAATGAACCTACAGATGAAGAAAACTTTTTTGATGTTAAAATAATTTTGAGGGTCTGAAAAATGTTCAGACATAAATAAACATGAGCTAGGATGATTACTGTAATGCCTTTACCTCTGGAGCATCAAAACATTGCTGAATATGTCTGAGGCAAGCAATGACAACACCAGTAATGGTAAATAAAAAATCCTACTCTCCTCTTTTATTCTGGCATTACTTCCACTTATTTCAGCCCACAAAATTATAAGCAGTTCAATTCCTTCTGATAAAAATACTGTTCCCAAAAATATTAGTTTTACATTTTCCAGGTCTGAAATTCCACACAGGTACCTAACTCCACACCTGCAAAATGTCTGGAAAGCTGCGTACCCCCAGTGCCAGTGACAACATCTGTCCCAAATGCACCTTGCAGATGGCCTTTCCAGGTGAAATGCCAAATTCTAATGCCACATTAGGGACATTCTAATCCTCTGAGCCTGCCTGTGGATGACAATGCACAGGAACTCCCCACACCTTTTTCTAAGCTCTTTTTTTCCCCTACAGATAATGAGGATACCAGGGGCAAGTATAGATCCTACTTCCCATAGCAAGGAAATGTCACAGAAAACCCTTGGGGGCTATCCTGAGAGCACCCTTATATGCCAATCCATTACCTGCAGAAAGCACTTGGGCACACAAAGGAGATACCTCGCAGATGATTTGGTCCTATAGGAGAGTGAAACTAAGGCCAAATGTCTAGGAGTGTCAGGACAGGTACAACAGAGCACATTTCACAAGTGTCTATTCACTTAAAAACATTATTAGACACCTCATTTGGTTTAAATACGGTATCAGTCCCCTGTTCAAAGCTGGATGCCAATTTTTCTTTTCCCAAGCAAGCCAGACCTCTGCAGAGCAGGTATTCAGGCATGTGGGAACATGCAGTCAGGGACCCTGCAGCCATGGAGGCTGCAGGGTTACTCTGGTTGCCCAAGCGCTTGATAAAATTTCTCTTTCTTGTGTCTACATGTCAGTTTGAGCATCCAGAAGAAGAATATCAATACCCTGTTAAGGCCATATCTGAACACCCCCGCCCCCTCAAAAAAACCAAAAAACAAAACACCTCTTCAGATCTGCTAAATGATGAAGAGCTAGAGGGGACACAGCTAACTCCAAACAAAGTAAAAGGTTAAAGGTGCCATTGCAACTGCCAGTCATGCTCACATGCAATTGCTGATATCAATCTCCATTGAAAATTGGCTGCAGAGCAACAGAGGCAACATTTCTGGCTGCAGAGAAACATAAGCAACATTTTCAGCTGCAGCTGGCACTGTCAGCCCTGTCTGCTTCCCCTGCCCTTTGCTGTACTTCATGCGATGCCTTTAGGAATGCAAACAGTAGAACTGCATATAAGCTGTTTGTGCCACTCTATCAGTTTTAAAATGTGTCCTAGGGAACCAACTATACTAACAGGAAAAGTACATATATGAAAGATGGATCAGACATCAAAAAAAAAAAAGTGTGTGCCTCCTCAATCATCAGGCAGTCTGAGAGGGATCAAACATAGCTACTGTCCTTCTGCCACGAACCTGGACAAAATTGGGATCAAAATACTGTTTAAAACCATTCCTTCCTTCTAAAGCAGAGTCTACTTCTTTCCTTTACTTTCCATTACTTTTTTTTTCTCCTATTTTGCCATGCTCTCTTTTATGGCTCCTTACTTTTTAATGAAAAATGCTTCCTGTGCTAAGCAGGAGGACAAGACACAGGTCCCACCAGATCAGATGCAAAGCCCAGACTATACTGGCAGGACACAGCAAGGGCAGTGTTGGAGCACTGGTGACTGAAAGCCATGGGCTCGGACTTGGACCAGGCATGCAGTGTGTCTCATACCAGCCACTGCTGAACCTTCATCTGGCCCCTTATGTTTTGGACAAATTTTGCTTCTTTTGCTGAGAGTGATTATTGGACTCTGAACAAAAACAAATAAGTAGCTATATGGGTTCTCTTTTAATAAACCTGGCTCTTTTCTTTTTTTCCTTGCTATTCTGGTGTCACCTGAATGCAGGCATGGTTATAAATCACAGCAAAATGTGCTATTAATCAAGGAGCAAGGATGTTCTACATGAAGAATAGCCGTTCACAGATAGAGTGGCCTCTTGTTTTATTTGTAGTGCTTCTTCGTAAAGAGAGCAGGTGAAAGGAGAAACTCACAGTGGGTTTCTCCTTTAAATCCCAGCCCCAGGCTTTCCTAGTTTTCTCTATCTAGCACAGAAATTAAGCATACAGTAGTGCTTTTTCCACCACTGATATATGTCACTGAGTGGTAGCTATTGCATTTGATTAAGAGTACAGGCATAAAGCCGTTTACACTCACCTGGAAGGTCCTTTTACATGGTCCTATTGACATAAGGGACTGTGATATATTCAAAAGAAAAGCTGTAAGCAAAGTAATCTCTGAAAGACAGAATTCTCTTCAATTTTTTAAATTTTTCCTATTTGTGTGTGTGCATCGCATGTGCCTTTACACTTCGTGGAAAGCACTTTACATTTTAAAATATGGTTTTTTTTAAAAACACCCCAGTAGTGGTAGTTTATATCAGAACTTTCAAACTCCGAAGGCATTTCAATGGTAAAGCCATTCTCTGCAACTTACTTTATATTACTGTCTAAATTACACCTTCCTATTCTGTTGTCAATTATTTCCTTCTTCTTTGAGGATAAGTAAATGGCTTTGGTGATTTATTCCTGAACACATTTATAAAACCTGCCCACGTAATAAACAACAAAAGAGGTAGTGGTCATACTTATGAAAGGCCTGTGAACATATTTTTTAATTTTTTTATTCAGAAGTATTAAAAGCTATAATATTACTATTACTTTTATTTTATGGAATTATTTCTATAATATCCAATGTTTGTATGTGTGTCAAACAACTGAAAGTTGCACAGTTAATTTTTTATTTCTCAGTTGAGCAAGTGTTCATACTCAGTTCAGATAGATACACATGAATGTAAAGTTATTTTTCATATTAATCCTTGCAACTGTCTCTGAAACACACTTTTTGTCTCCTCTCCTGACAGAAAAGTCAGAATATGGTTACATTATAAATTTTCCTGGCATTTGCCTTTAAATCTTTCTGAGCAAATTTCATTAAAGCCATTTATTATGAGGTAGTTTACTTTGCAAGAAATTTCATATTTAGTTATATATCTTTCTGAGAATGGCCAACAAATCTGAAGCCTTATATGGATCTTTCTAAATAAACTCAGTGATGGTCTAATTCAATAAATGTTTTGGCCTGTAGTCATTTTTCCTGCAGATTCTCTTTGCCATTCAAAGATTATATTCAGAAGACTGCTAAAAGATGAGTGACATTTCAAAGAATCCTTAAAAATATATTCATCTATATTAACTGTATTAAAACAAGAAGTAAGCTCACGGCAACTGGCAAATTCACCATCCTCTACAACAAATAATTACAGGAGTGTGGAGTATATACAGAAAATCACATACCCTACAGCAAAGCAGGATATTAGATTTGCCTAGTTATACATAAGCCATCAACTGGCTTATGGCTACACTACTTATGAGTTATGCTGTCTTTCAAGATACAACTCACATTTTGCTTAATGCCAAATGACACATTCAATTTAAATCAAGATATGGCAGAGAAAAACGTTGTCCCTAACAAATGACTCAAGTATCTAATATTTTTTGGGCTTCTTATTCCGAATGTGGGGAATTTAAATGCAGTTCAGAAGCTTTCATTTCATACATCTAAGATTTCTTTACTCACAGTGTAGGAAAATCACATCACTGTAAATCTCCCAAGGTGAACTATCAGCTCTGCAAGTAGCCAGGGGAAGGACTTATTTTTAAAACAGGCATGATTATTGCTGATGACTGTGCTACAACTATGGAAAAATGTTCAGGGATGCTCTCACTTGTGGCACTCATTACATCTCCATCTATGTTCCCAGTACACCAGAATCAAGGCTTCAAGCACTGTTCTCACTATCCCATCTAAAGAAGGACACAGACTAGAAAATAGAGATACCAAAAATAATCAAGACTGCTTCAATTTAAGAAGAGGCTTTACTGATACGGATAGCTGAGGCTGGAGGGAAGATGGCAGAGGGGTATTTTAATAGAGGTCTGTAAGATCAAGAATGGGGGAAGAAGAATATGAAGCTGTTTTTGTTTGCAGTTTTTCCTATCAATGAGATGGATGCATCCAAGGAAATGACAACACAGCAAGTTCAAAAGAAACAAGAGGCACTCCTTCCATACAGCACAATGGGATATTATAAAAGCTGAAAAATAAAGCGGATTAGAAAATGGATTAGCCAAATTCCTGCAGTCCAGGTCTCTCAAGCACTAGTAAATACATCGGCCTGGTTGCAACCCTTGATCTAGGCAGACCTTTGGCAAGAGACTGCCAGAAGTTGGGAAGATATCCAAGGGACACGTCATTCACAACATGCTATGTTTGTTAATTCCCTCCCTGAGCATCTGCAAGGGGACCTTACTGTGGGAACAGGATGGGGTAAGAAAGATTTTTGCTCTCATCTGACATAATCACACTCTATTCCTCAGCTGCCCGCAAAAACTCTGCTTCAAAGCTGGTTCTGCCACTGTTCAGAGTAACCACTGTTTTGGGCCTGTCAGAAGTTGAAAAAATGCCAGCTTCATACTTCAGAGAAAAAAAAAAAGCATAAAAATTAATCTCCTGGCAAAATTAATAGGATACTTCAGCCAAATTCACATAGAGCAGGCTATGCTTAGACTCTGGTGAGGTCCTTTCAGGATTTTTTGAAGTTTCAGTATTTTGTGTAGGGCCAGGACACCCCACTGAGTAGTAGTGATGAGGAGAGTGTCCCACTCGCCCTCTTTGCACCTTTGCAGAGTGATTGCTCAGCTCTTACTGTGCATAATCTCAGGGAAAACCTTTCAGAAAGCTCCTTGGCAATGGGAGAAGCAGCCCTACATAAAGTATTCCTCTATGGGCATCAGAAGAGGATGTTAGTCTCCAAGTGAGATGGCATGCAGGGGTCGTTGCATGCCCCTGTTTCTGCAACTGCTTCAGTTTTAGATTTGCTGTGCTCTCACTGTGCTCCAGGCAGTCTTCTAGGGCAGGGGCATAAACTGAGATAGGCATTTCAACTCCTTACACATGCCTTAAGTGCTTTCCATAGTAAAAATATTTCTGAATCTGCCCTAGGGAAGCAACTGGCCCTACTTCTTTGCAAACCATTCTCAAACTGGTGTTTTTAGTTACTAAACTAAACTAATTTAGTTACTGATGTCAAAAGTTCACTGAAATACACTGCCTATATGAGCCCAAGCATCAATAAACTTTCCAGGTGGACTACAGCTAAAGCCATAGTTATGCCAAACCAAACCCAAAACCTACTGAAAGAATCTTTGGACGAAATTTGGTGATATTCAAATGATGTGACATGATTACCATAACACTCCCAATCAGCTTCAACACACAGGAAGACAAAAAACCCAAAGGAATACAAGAGTAAACCTTTCCAGTTCTTTGTTATCACTGGGGCTTGTTACAGTTACATTTTCAAATTTAAAGTAGACAATAAGCAGAAATCTTCCACTTTGTATCAAGGCTGAATTAAAAGCCATCCAGATATTTTTTAAACATTAGAAATCTCATTCAAAGTTTTAAGCACTGTGGGCCTATCAGCCATCTGCTAGTGTTGGATAGGATCAGTAGGAAAATAAATATTTTAGTATGAATTCAATTACTGGCTCTTTTTACCGCGGCAAAATAAAATCTCTTTATAATACTATGAAATACAGCCAGTTGCAATGGGTAATGAGCAAATTCTTGCACTTAAGGGACTATGGCTCAATTCCATTATCTGCCAATCAAGGTACTAATCACAGAGCAAATCGCCTGCTACTGAGGAGGAAGGAAACACACAAAAAGGAAAAACAACAACAGAATCCCATAGCTCAAGAAAACAAAAAAAAAGACAGGCAGAAAAAAGCAATTGCCCTTTAAGTGAAAACTATGCAAAGCAAGAGTGCAAAACTGGTAACAGCCCTAGAGCTGACAGCTTGCCTTAGAAGTGAAAGGAGATTCCAAACATTACCTTGAAGGAATAATACACGATTACAAACACATCAAAAGCACAATCTGCTGGGAAAGAGAGAACAAAGATAATCAAAAATACTCTGAGAAATGCATTTTCTAAAAGCAGCCATGAAATAAGTTCATTGGTAACCTACTCCAATATATCTAGCATGCACTTAGTGGAGTACATTAGTGACAGAAACACATTCACAAAAGAATATAGGTAAGAAGAGGTCAAATCTTAAATCAGTGCCAGTACATTGATTTTGGAGGAACATCACTGATATTTATCATGATGGGGTCTGACCCAGAAAAGCTCAGTAACAGTCTTCCCAGGAATCCCAAGTCCATAATAATGAAAAAGATGAGGTATTGCATACAGAAAATGCGTGTTAAAGCACACAGGGCACACACAGAAACCACCCACCCCATCGGCCACATGCAGCATGCACAGAAAGCACTGCCTCATGGACTAAACACAAAACATCTACTCATGAGCATGCAATATATACAGGGATGCAACTCACACTTTTGGATTCTGCATGGGAAATGAGAGCTTCATACATGCAGCAGTTTCCATTATTCTCCAGTGGCATTTTCCACAGAAGCTGCAAGTCCCTGTGCATTCACGTTAAGCCTGTTCACATAATGTTTCCTTCTTTCTGTTGGCTTTTGCAGATTTTTGGACAGGGTATAGATCCCCAAGGAGATGAACACCACAGGCTGAACAGTGTCAATGTTACATGTGTGGACCAGCAACTTCCACCTCTGTACCCACAAGTGTGATCCTAGCAGTGTTGCTCTCCACCAGAACTTATCTTTCCCTTACAGGCACCAAAGCAACTTGGAAGCACAGACTTGCTAAAGTATCCACTGTTCCCTCAGCTCTTTCTGTACTTCTTCCATGCAGGTCAGAAAGTCTCAGCTATTCACGATTTCACAAAAGCTGGTAGTTATCATATATTTTTTGTGACAAGAAAACTGAAGACAGGATATCCATAACTGAGAGGTGCTTTCTCTTGAAAGGCACTCCTAGGTCCTGGTGAAACAGCTATCGAGCAAATCTTGTGACAAAATTCATCTGTGTCACTTCTCTAATAAAAATACAACAGTTGCACAGTTCATTTTACAGCACAATTGATAAATCGATTGGACCGTTTCCTGCAGAGCTAATAGTGCCAGACACAACTTCTCCAGACTTTTCCAAGAGAAACTGTAGCATCAGCACTACCTACTCAAAGAGAAGACCAAGCAAGTTTGCCAATAAACCTGAACAAGCCAAAGGAAAAATCCAGCAGCAGGCAAGACACTCAAGAAAGCTTTAATCAAGTTGATGTGCATGCTGGACCTAGTGGGAATCTGGGTCTAGTTCCTGGCTCTGCTGTAAACTTCCTTTGTGACCTTGGCTAAGCTCCCTCAGCAAGCTGTTTTCTCAGTTGGTAATGAGACACTGCAATAAGAGGCTGAATGCCTGTTGTGACAATATCTTGCTTGCAAAGCAGGGAAGATGAATGAGAAAATGTTTTCTGCACGGAATATCCAACTGTACCATGAACTATCCCTTGACTAGCAATGTGCAGCACAGAACACATGTTGAGGCTTTGAAGCTAGTCATGGTCCACTGACTGTATTTTAATACAAACAATAATGAACAAAAAAACATTTTTCAAAGAGTCTTTTTCTGGCTGAATGTAAAAATTACAAATGCAACAGACAAAGTCACAGTGTTTTTTTAAAACATATCTATAAAATTACTTTGAAGTAGGAGAAAGTGGTTTATTATTTCAAAGCAGTACAGCCTTAAACACTGGGAAAATATTCCCCATATTTCCCCCCATTCTCTAACAATGGCAATGAATGTCATAAATCTCATTTTAAATCTAGTGGTATGTACACATAAAAAGTGTTACATTTATTCTGAGACCACAAAAGATTACTCTGAATGAGTCTCAGGCTAAATATATTTATATGCAGTGATAAAGCCTTGTTCCACATTAAAATCATGCAGACAGCTTATGAATTCAAGGTTTTACCAATGTAAATAAAAGAAAGTCCTGTTATTATAAAAATGGAATTGAAAATAGAGCAATGATGGAATAAAACTTTGAGGTAAATTAAAGACTCGATAAAAGTTTCCCATCTTCAATGAAAGGTACAGTGACAGAAGTGAGATTGTAAATCACTTCATGTGGCTACATTTTCTAAGAAACTTTTAAAACGAATTATCCTTTGAGAGTCACAGTCAAGCATACATACATAAGAAAAGATTATATTAAAGAGGAAAGTAACAAGGTGTTGCTTTTCAATATTGCTGCTCACGGGTTTGCCTGTGTGATTCCCACTAAACAAAAGAGCCACTCTCTTCAGATCTTATTCAGCTCTGAAAGGTGCTGGCGTGATCCTAACAAGAACAACTGACAATGGCAGGCTGCCAAGGATGCTTGGTCACCAATGCAGCCCGTGGTGAGAAGGGCTGCAGGATCTCTGCAGGCTGCCTTTCTCTTTCTCCCTTAGCCCATCCTCTAAGCCCTGAAATGCTTGGGAGAGAAAAATCAAACCAATTCACACTGACACAGAACCTGAAGCATTGCCAAGCAGCCCCTGCATGCAGCTTCAAGCTCCAGCCCTTCCCAGGCCCAGTTCTTTGCTGCCCCACATGCCACACTAATGTATTTCAACTTTCAGTGCTCTGATCCAGCCCCTATACACGTCAGTAGCGGCATCTTCCCTAATAATGACTCTTACCTGCTCCATTGCTGGTCTCCTCAACTGGTCACTGCATCTATCCCAGCATACTCAGTTACTTTCCCTCCCTTTCTTTTTCCCCACCATTCATCTTTCAGCTCCATTTCTTCCTTTCTGCCCTCATGATCTGGGCTGCTGTTCCAGCTCCTTCTTCAGTTGTGACCAATGCAAGGTTTTCAGACTCCAGCTATCCTTTATTTCACTCTCAGTAGAAATCCTATACCCTCCCAATCCTCCTGGAAAATTATAAGTCCTGTAGACTCACACAGGACAGTGAAAAGATCATAGTGCTCCTCACGGTTTGGGCTAATCCACATCTGGTCCTTCCCAAGAAACTCATGTCTACACTCAGAGGAAAGGTGAAAGGAAGTCTGCTCTGAAACAATGTATTTACTTCTGCACTATGGAAAGAGAAGAAAAGGCACAATAGGAAATTAATTTCATCTGGAAAAGAAAAGAGCTACGGTGGCAAGTATCCCAGTGGCTAATTCACTAATGCTCCTGAGGTACCCTTGTTTCAGGTGAATTCCTAAACTACAGTTTGTTTGGCCTAGAGCTTTTTTGCCTTCAACTAGCCTCTAATAATTTATAAAAAACTAAAACTCTAACAAGAAATAATGACCATTTCCAGATTCTGGAAATCAGAAGACAACAGCTGAACATCTCTTAAACCATGTGTGCCGGTCCCAAACAAACATACTTTTTTGAATGAAAAAACCTTCTTACTGAAAAAGCCAATGAAACTAACGTGCTTCTGGAAAAAAAGACTTTGAACTGTCTGTGATACACAGGCCAGAGGTGGCATGAGGGAGCAGGACTTTCTTTTCTGCAACCTTTATAGCCACTGCCTCAGCTCCAAACTGAAGGATTGAGGCAAGAGGGCTGAGCATCAGAAACATCTGCAAAAGCAGTCTGAAGAGACACATCAAGAACAAAGGAGAAAGTAGAGAAAAAGCAGACCAGAAAAGGGGGTGGGAGAAAGAAAACAAAAATGAAGACAAAGAACAGCAAGAACAGTGCCAAAGGGGGCAGATAAAGGGAAAGAGGAGAGGAGCAAGACAGAAAATCCATCTTGCCAGAAGCAAACATTTCTTATCAGTTAGAGGAAAGTGGTACCTCTGAAAAATCCAATTTCAAATGTCAGAAGAGAAGTGATAGGGAAGGAATGAATCACCTACATAAAGGTACAAGTTCCTTAATGATTGAAAATCAACACTTGGAGGTGCAGAGAAGTCTGAAGGACATAGGTTTTGAAATGAAGGTAGGGATAGCTTTAGGAGTGGGAAATCTTTCATCATTTGAGGTAAGGTAGCAAGAAGATTGAGCAGCTCTAAAGCTCTATCCACACCTCTTCAGGTTATCCAGCTGTAGTTTGTCATTGACATTCACAGGTATTTTTACATGCAAGAAAGAGATTCGTGATCTCAGCCTAATGCTAAGTGAAAGTCCTATTATGCAGGTTTAGAAAAGCCAACATCTATTTCTCCTGTTCATCAACAGGTACATCTACTTGGTGATGACATAATCCAGGGGATCTGTAGTCACCCTGTGGCACTTACTTAGACTTCCTAATCCCCAGTGCTACAGACATTGCACACTGGCAACAGCGTTCCTGTAAACTCCACCAAGGCTCTTCTCATGGTGCATTAGGAACACACTCCCCTGCATTCAGCACATACCCTGCACTTCCTGCACTTGGCCTCTGAAAGGAGGAAAAACCTCACAATTAAGTTCTAAATCAGGCCTTAAAAATGGTACTTAAGCACTTTCCTAAGGCTAGGATTCCCTGAGGATGAAGGGATCATTTCAATATTTTAATGTTATTTCTTGTGCACAATGAATTGTAGCTATATAGAGGGCATACCGCTACCCAAAAAGGGCTGGATATTAACAGGGAGAAGAACAAAAGAGAGACAGGCTAAGAATAGTCACTGAAATCCCTTATTACCTATATTCAAGGTAGGGAATGCAGACCTTTTCTGGTGAACCTTTTACACCCAAAAATAACAGATATCAGAAAAAACCAGCACGGAGAATCAGTGGCATTCAGTAACTGTACACAGATTTATCAAATAATCAATAGGACCTCAACACACTATTTATCCAATAACAAGTTTTTGTGGGTTTTATATTTGTTTGTTTTTAAGAAAAAAGTAATATAAAACTGCAATTTTATGAATTTACATGAGAAGAGGAAGGCATATTGAATGAATTGCCCCTTACAGAATCAATCTGCAGGAACATTTTAAGACACCGTGTACCAGTTAGTTGGGAAACAGCTACACAGTTTCTCAACCAGCCGTAAGACCAAAATACGACCATGAAAGAGAGATAAAGTTTTTATGCTCACTGTCTATACTTCAAAACTTATAGCAGTAACAGTGTTGAGTTTGCTTCCCCCCCACACACACTATTTTTCTTTGGAAATATAGCAAAACACCAGAAAAATCTGCATGTGGCAAAAATCCATGTCACCACAGCATAGACTGCTGAATGGCAGCAAACTGGCTGCCAGCCCTTCGGAATAAACACATGCACCATCTGCAGGAGGCTGAAATATCTCTTCTGGCCTAATTTTTGGAAGATGCCTAAAAAAGGGACAGCACAACTTGGAAAAAACTCTTTGTCCTATCTATGGAATGGAATGAAAGATGAATGGGATTTTGCCCGTGGGGAAATTCTGTGCTCAGCAACACAAAATACTTTTGGCTGCTAGACAGACACCAGCAAGGCGATGTTACGAAGATGACAGCCAACTGTGCCCTTTAATTGCTAGGCCATCATGTAACATAATTTTGCTATGTTATTTGAAGCATACACAAAACACAACTAACACAGTGTTTTTTAAGATATTGATGCAATAGCATTTGTTCCTTTTAAAGCTTCTTTGACAAGATAGGAATACTTCATGCTGGGAAGGCTGCCACCATGGGTTCATGGTTTTCCAGAAGTGTAAAACTCCCTTTTTCTGAAACTGCAGACCTGTCACACACCAGACTTGAAATTTTATGACAGTTTATCAATTTGAATTTTTTTTCTTTGTTCTGTTTTTAAGGAACAGAGTGGTACTTCCCTTACTGAATCCAACATAAGAATTAAAAAAAAATTATACTTTTCACATAAGACCCAAGGTTCTGATTATTGTGAGTTTTAATGATGAAGAAAGCAGATGCTTTTCTGTCAGGCTGATAGGGGTTCATTATTTTCAGAGGTTTAAACTAGAAAGAACAAAGCCACTAAAACAAACCAAACCAAGTTACCCAAAAATATAAAATGTTAGAATGAGCTTTTAAAAGCTGTCACTATCTCCTTGGAATTATAAGGGAATTTAAACTGTGAGTTGTCACTGATTTGGATTAATGTCTCCCACTCAAAATGACCATAGTGCTTGTAATTTACTTGCAATGGGACTAAAGCTCTGCAGTGGCACTGGATCAATTTACATCAGTGGGAACACTCACTCTTACTGTGTTTATAAGCAGCTACCATTCATAAGACAGTGAAAGTGCCCACATTGGAAATTAGACAGAAAACAGGGGCTGCTCTCATGAAACACAGCCCCATCTAATACATTTGCTGTCCTATTTTTCAGTCTCCAAGCTTGCAAGCAAGTGACAGAAACCGTAAAAATGTGTGA
Organism: Xenops minutus; assembly: GCA_035221455.1. Classification (NCBI taxonomy): domain Eukaryota; kingdom Metazoa; phylum Chordata; class Aves; order Passeriformes; family Furnariidae; genus Xenops; species Xenops minutus. The sequence goes on along the minus strand of JAWWEE010000122.1, from coordinate 18,712,957 downwards.
CAGATTACCAAAAAGGAACATGCGCTTTGCTAAGTGTTATGACACAAAATACAGGTTACTTTTAAAGGTTTGGTTTTAATATGAATTAAATAAGCTTATTTAAAAACACTTCCTCATCACTGTCAGTAACTCAGTGTTCAGTATCCATATATGTTCTTGACACCTGAAGGACACAGTGGTGCTGATGGTTTACAGAGAACATCGGCCAGGTGAGGAATGCTTTATGTTTCTTTCGAAACACTCTTTTACAAATAGTTTCCCATGTGAAGATTAGCATATTGTTTGAGCCAAAGGAAGCACTGGCAAAAGAATTCCCTTCAAGAGGATACCAAAATACAGCATGCGCATTTACCTTCTAATAAATATCCTTCCTACAGCACCAAATACAATAGCTGTAGAAGATACAGAATCAATGCTAATGAGATAAGACTGTTTCATCTTGACCTAACTCTCACAGAAATTTCTGTCACCCCCACAGAATCAATGGGAGACACTCAGAGGCAAATATGGTGTTGTACCACATTAGGATTGAACAGCGTGAAAATTCCCAGGCCAATTAGTTTAAAACATAACTTCTACTAGTAGCTCTATGGCCTTAACAACAAAATGATGCTCAGCTAAGTTCCACAAAGCTCTGCCTTGGTCTGGGTGTCACAAAGGAACAAGTTCTCCAAGCTCTTATTTGATAACATACTGATACCAAATAAGAGCTCCAGAGAAAATGCCACAGGACTCTGCACACCACAACTGGGATAACAATTCCTGTGTTGGCACAGCCACTATGGTAGGAGTTTCCACTAGCATAAAGGCAAGTAACAGGAAACCTTTTAAGATGATCAGGGAAAAGGCCACCTTGCTGCAGCAAGAGAATGAAATCCTATGAACTTTCTTGCTGTAATGCTGCCTATAGCCCAAAGTATTAGTTCTCTAACGGTACCTTGAACTTCTTACAAAGTTGAAGAAACTTGGCCCAAGAGCTAGTACTGCTGCTGCTTTGCGAATAACAATAACTGTTTTCTAGTCCTCAGTTCAGGTTTCCAAATCCTCCAATCAGAGAGTTTCTAAACAATACTCTAATCCCCAGAGAGTGCTTGCAGGAACTGATACTTGTACACTTTGAAGCAGAAAATTTCTCTTTATCCACTTTCTAAAGCTTTCTGAATACAAAGAAATAAAAATAAATAAATAAATTAAGGTCTGGCAATCAGTGACTGAGGAAAGCATTTTGCTTCTGGCTAATCCAGTTTATAGAGAAGATGGTCACTTTGCAATCTCAACTACTTCCATAGATTTGTTACATTAACCTTTTATTTTCTTCCACTTTGGTAGAGTGCCACTTCAGTCCTGATAAAGTTTGCTTCTACCCCTTCTCATTGACTGATCACTGTAACTAATGGCTCTCTCCTTGTCATAGCAAATGCTGTCATAAAGAACTGTCCTAGGATTTTGATCTACTGGGAAGTAAAAATATAACCTAGAGGGACGATTAAATCTTCTCTTTTCCTAGATAGCTTAAGGTACTGCTTTACAGAGAGATACCCCCAAGCTAGACATCTGTTCAACCTTTCAGAGTAACCAATGCAGCACTTATTTTACTTGAGGGTTCCAGAATAAGAACATATTTCTCTTAGGATGTCTGTGTCTTTTCTTCTTTTCATTATGGTACCTGAAAACATTTTAGGGTGCCACAAGCACACCCAACTTGCAGGAGATGAATTTCTTAATCCATGGTAAGGCCAGTCTGCTTTTGAAATACTAAACAGCTCTGTCAATCTTAGCAATTTCCCAAAGTCTACATTGAGAACATGATCTGCTAGCAACCAATGCTGTTTTAAAACTAATGGGCTGTACTACACCTTCTAACCTATTCAGAACTGATGCAAAACCTCCAGTAAAGCAGTGGATGATCCACCACATGTTGTATGTAATACTGCAAACAAGCACTATGGAGAGAAAAATTCTACACTAGAGGTGAGAGGGATGGGGAGGTCAATAAATTCTTTTCATCTGTAATTTCTGTAATTAAGCAGAACACATTGCTCGTTCTTATGATTCCAACATAATCCTGGTCTTGACTGTACAGGATTTGCAGATTCTGACTGTTTTAATAACAATGCACCAAAGAAAGCTTTTTCTTTACTTTCACAGACAAATCCAGAGTCCACATCAGGAGGGAAAGAATCCAATGGTGTGTGAGGGATTTTGGCCTCATAATTATCTTTTCAATTCTAGCATATTCCTTTATTTGAGTTTTACTTAAACAGCTTTAAAACTGGAGCTAAGGTGGGAGGGAGGGGCAGAAAGGAAAAGAACACACATATTTTCTGTTGCAAAGAGAGATGCAAAAACCCATCTAATACCATGCAGCTTCGGTAGCTCCAATATATACTAGCAGAGATACATGCATCTATTAGAAAGGAGGTACAGAACCAGAGAATGACAACACTGTCTTCTGCTAAGTATTTACCAGTGCTAGCCTTTGCTAACAGATGTTCATGGTATCCAATGAAAGCAAAGCCCTGAACAGATACTTACCATCATATTAATGACTCTCCTGAACTCAATTTATCTTCCTTTTCCAGACCTGAATGAGTTCTGCCCTTTCCTTTTTTTTCTCACTTTCAAATGAGCCAAGTAAACCTGGGTCTTCATTGTTTTGAGGGGTTTAAGAGCCAGGCTCCCTAAGTCCCATAGCTCTGGAATTCCCACGCAACAGCTTCCACCGAAGGCTGCCCAGCACCATGACCCCTTGTCTCCTCTAAATGATTGTAGTATCAGTGACTGGGGAGGGAAGGGAAAAAAATTTCTATCTTAGTCATGTTGCAGCATGAGAAATTCCACAAACAATGCATGTGTCATTGAGAGACAGTTGGTAAACACCAATGTGCTTTGAGACTTTCTGTTGATTCCTGCAGATCTTCTCTCTCACTATACAGACAGAAATTCTAAGATCTGTTTATTGAGAATTTCACATATGGGATAGCCTGTCTTTAATAACACCCATAATTCACTGTCAGAAGAACAAATTTTCTTCATGCTTTTCTACACTCTAGCAGAAGTGTAGAAATAAGGGTTTTCCTTTATATTTTTCCTTCTTGCTATACCAAAGAGATGGCAAATCTTTTCCTTAGCGAGAGCCAAGACTTCCTTCTAACACCTTTGTCCATGATAATAGTGTAGATCTGCTACAGCATAGAAAACTAAATGGTTATAGGCCACATACAATTGGATGGCAGGCTGCTCCTGGGCCATGACCAGGAATTTTCCATCCTTACTGGTTTGTAAGGCAGCTGAGGACTTGCTGTAATGGAAAACGCTGTTTTGGTTCTAAAAAACACCAATAGAAAATGAAACATTTGACATCTTTGAGAACAGAGCGCTCTTCACCTGCCACTGCCAAGGAGTTTGCTCACTGTGTTTCAGTTGTTTAACAGCTGCACAAACATTTTAAGTAAAATGTATGGCATTATCTTCTTTGAAAGTTGGCTTAATCTGATCAATAAATTATCACAGTTATGATTCACAGAAAAAATTCTCTTGAGGTAATATCACAAAGTGATAGCCTCTTTTAAGACCTTATCCCAGATTCTCCACAACTCCATGTGAATGCAGGCTGATGCCAAACACTGGCACCTCTAGAAATGCTTTAAACAGTCAGTGGTCCTTCCACTTGAATGGTAAATGCAAAGAATTTCTACTTAGAGAGTGCTAAGATGCTTAAGTATTCTTAAGGAGCCTACAACATTAAGCAAGTTACTTGAGTAAACTGTAAGAGATTTTTGGAACCACTGAAGAAGTGGCAGACTATGGAAGGAGAGATGTGCTTCTGTTGTGATGGTTCTGCAGCCAGCAGCCTGCTAGACAGAAATTCTTACTACTCCAGGAAGGGTTTGCCTTGGGAGCATCAGTGTCCTCCAGCTTGAGAGGTGCAGGGTTTTTTGCCCCAATTCCACTGCAATCCAATACCCAGCAGTACTTATACTGCCTGCAAAGTTTGGTGGAATGACATTTGGGAGGCTTAGAAATGTACAATAAGTTAAGAAAACAACCTCTTTCTTCAACCTAGACAATGCTAAAAACAAAATGAATCTCCTAATCTTTTCTTTTCCCCCCCAATGGATACACAAAAAGCCTCTGAGTCCTCTGCTCTGAGCCTCATTTATTTGTTCCTTGGTGCAGAGTAAATTGCATACTCTTCATGCAAGGCCAATGCACTAACTCATGCATCATCTTCTCTTGCTCTCAAGAGCAAGACATCAAGGTAATTTATGCACTGAGTCCCAAAACCGCAGCCTAAACTTGATTTACCTGCTCTTTTGCCAGCTGCTGATTCTGGATCTCTGCAGCCACACAAGGTAACATCTTGCCTGAAGCTTGTCCTATAGAAGCATCACAGAAGGCCATGAAGCACAAAGGACTACCCGTAGTACTCCCATCTAGTACTGCTTTTACCCATTTCCTTCCTCTCAGTTCAAGAAATTTCATCTGAAGAGATTCCACACCTTCATACCTGTGATACCCTTTTTGTGTACTGGTATGGCACCTAACAGCTCAGATCTCTACTGGTAGTTTTTCATTGTAACTAATACTCAAAGTTCGGCTGGTGGACTGCAGAAAACCACAAGCTACTTTCACTTCACCTGAAGATATCATCAGTCCCATGCAAATGAGGGACAAATATATTTGTTTATCTACACAAGCAAGGACTTTAAATTCAAAGGAAGTGACAGTAATTCAGATAATACACAACCACTGTGCAAAATTATGTGCTGAGGTGCTGCCATTACTCTTTCACTAATCTGCAATATGCAGAAACTGTGAATTTAATGAGCTTCATAATTATTTTGTTCTCAAAATTCCTTCCTTTTTTGGTAATGACGTTATTTCTAATGATATTTTTTACACCGTGTCCCTAGTCAATCATGTAAATTCTCTGAAAGATGTACCTGAAGTAAAATAGTAAAACCCAGAGAGAGGAGGAGAGGTTGATTTATCTCAAGGACTTTGCACCTTAAATAGTCAGTAAAATATTAAATGTCCCTATCAATAACAGGTGGACCGTATTATAAGCTTCCTCACAACTGAAGTTCTTAGGGTCAAGTTGACATCTTCCTGAAAAGATGTCAAGAATTTCATTTAATCCTTTTTATAGTGGTGATCATCAATCTATCTTAATGTTTATTGGAGAGAAAATAATTGTCTTTTCTTTTTGGCAATGGTATTTTATTATATGCAGTAGGATAAATAACTGCAATTCAAAGCAAAATGAGATTAAAATGTCCCTCTATTTTTTTCTCTTGGTTTCTTTTCTTCTTCTTTTTTAATTTCATGATAAAAAAATTATAATTAAATTAAGCTTGATTCTTATTTAAATGTGCATCTTAAAGTGAAAGCAGAGAAATTACTTTCGTTTTCAAAGTTGTTATATCCCAATTGATCTTCCTCACATTGGCATTATTATCTGATTGTGAAGATATATGCATTTATCAAAAGCTGGAGCCATCTGTCTCAATTCTATGTAATTTCATTACATATTCATCATTTATCTAGTCTGAGTATGTGACATGAGACCTTACTGACTAGCAATTCTATACTTATTATCACTTCACACTGTGTTTGGATGGACACAAGGCTGTCGACTTCCATTAATCTACTTTTGATGTAAAAATCATCATCTTGGGATAAGCCTCAGAGCTCCTGCATAATCAGTCCACACTGCTACATAAATGTAGAGACACCAGCATTTTTATAAAAGAGCCTGAAGCATTTATTCGTGCTTGTCTTTCACAGCATGCAGATGTCACCCTGCAAATGCATCTGGGGAATGGAAGTATAAATCTCAGCAGACTGGCACACCTGGGCATGCAGGCACTCACTGTCCAAAGGTTACTGCGACTCTGCCAAGTGTGACTCTCAAGAGTGTGGAGATGGGCAGGAGTTAACGGATGCAAGTGGCGTTTTCTAACTTCAGTCACAGTTTCTGGAAGGTCCTACATAATTACAGAGTAGAGGCTGCAGCAACCCATCACAAAGCTAAAAGTATTTACCTTCAGCCTATCAGATTAACTTGAAACTGCTTGTTCACTTCAACAGACTTTGGAGAAGCCATTGTCTGCATGACAATATTTTGAAAGCTTGGTAGTGTAATGAGCCATCTCCCCAGAGAAGAGCTCACAGCACCAAACCTGACAGAGTTCAAGAAGTGTTTGGACAATACTCTCAGGCACATGGTTTGACTTGGGAATGGTCCTGTGAGGGGCTAGAAGCTGGACTCGGTGATCCTTCTAGATTCCTTTCAACTCAGCATATCCTGTGATTCTGTGATCTTCTGAACCTCTTTATTTGCATAATGCAGCCATTCCTTTTGCTCCATGTGTGCTTTGAAGGGGAGAGACATGCTGTGAGACAGGTTCTCCAGGGGCACAGGCAACTGGCACCAGCTGACAGCCTGAACTCTGCATGCTTCCCCTGTTCATCTACTGCATTGAAATGAAGATAATAGAGATAATAAAAGATGGCTCATTTTTCATGTGGGCCTGAACTCAGATTTTGAATATTAAGTAAAGTGATGGTAACCACTGCACAGTCAATTATTTGCCTACTTCACGTGAATTTAATTTGAGTGTATCCAATTCCAGGTTGCCAACTCTTTTTGTGAGTGTTGTAGTGAACATGCTACGAGGCAAGAGAATGTGCTTAAACCTATGGCTACTGCAGAATACTTGCATAAGTGGAATTGCATTTTGTAAACATGAATATTCACACTGCAAATGTCATTTTAAGAAGAATCAGGCTCATCCTATCTGGAAACAGAAAGATAGGCTATGATTCGTCTCTCAAAAGGATATATATCAAAACATGTCTCAAACTGCACATTAGGCACACTTGAAATTTATGAAGCATCCACAGGGATGGTAAGAGACAGGATTTTATTCCCAATGGCTAACTATCAGCTCTGCTGCTTTTCAGAAATTGGTTTTCATTGCTGTTTTCCCATCAGTTAAATGGGGATGAGAGCACTCACCTTCATCTGTGAATTGCTCTGATCTCTACCAGGCAAAAAAAGTTCTGTATCACAAATCATCAATGGTAACAGTCAGCTCAGTTACACAAGTGACAAGGACTGATTAACTCAAGAGTAGGAAAAAAAGGCTGCAGTTGACTAATGCACCTTGTCAATAACCAGAGGTCTGCTTGAATAGTTCAGTGCACTGAGACAGAGCCTGAACTCCCAGGACAGCTGTTGAACCCACTGGCCAGATACTCATGGTGGCTGACATCCTACTTCTGTTGGGTGCAGAGATTTGCACAGGGAAGGAGACAACACAAGTTCACATGTGGTAAATTCACATCCCACTTGATGGAGTCTCCCCACCCATCTTCATGCAGACAGACCTTATGCTGACAGCTTCTTACCCAAAGCAATCATAGATTCACAGAATCATAGAATATTTTGAGTTGAAAGGGACCCACAAGGATCTTCTAAGTCCAACTCCTGGCCCTGTGTAGGACAACCCCAAGAGTCACACCCTGTGCCTGAGAGTATTGTCCAAACACTTTGTGAACTCTGTCAGCCTTGGTGCTGTGACCACTGCCCTGGGGAGCTTGTTCCAGTGCCCGACCACCCTCTGGATAAAGAACATTTTTCTAAAATCCAACCTAAACCTCCCTTGATACAGCTTTGTGCCATTCCCTCAGGTCCTGTCACTGGTCACCAGAAACAAGAGATCGATGCTTGCACCTCCTCTTCCAGTCCTTCCAAGGAGGCACAACACATTTTAATATGTGGAAACAAACCATGTCTGGGAAAATCCAAGTGATGCTGAAAACAGTGGTAGATTGTACTCCCAAACCACAGTGTGGAAAGTCATATGAAAGCCCTCTGAAAGCATTAGGTCAACAGTGAAAGCAAAGTCTCATCATCATCTACACTAGATGGGTCCAAAAACTAGGACTTGAGTCCCAGAGAGAAGTATTACCTGATGGTGCACAAGTTGGTAGGATGTGGTGGAATGTGGATACATATAAGTATGAGATGTTTGATCCCAGAATTCAGTCAGAGAAGACAGTGCTATGGGGTGAAAACCATCACCATACCCAAAGCAAACGGGCTGTTCCTGTGGAAAGCAACACGGGACTGCATACAGTCCTTGAGGTAGCTCTGAGCCTGCTAATACATGTGCACAGGGTGAAGGGGCTCAGGGCTCACTAGCTCTGCAGCAGTGCTACCAAGAGATCTCAGCTGTGCATGCAGACCTGGCAACAGTGCAGATGACGCCGGCTTCGGGCTTTTAGCACCACAACACTGTACAGTCTACAAATGCTGTAAATCACTCAGATGCCTTGCATGGGTAAGAGTTTTCTCACCCACAATCTTTCTAAAACCAACTTCCTGACCACTGAAAGCCATTAAACACTCCATTACATCACAAATTAACTGTAACAGCTAGTTTGGATAACTAAAGTACTTTTCCTTTCCTTGCTGTATAGGGAAATTGTTCCTTTCTGTATTTTACCAGTCTTACTCAGTTCCACTGAATGGTCCTATTCTGCCAAATAATGGTTGCCTATACCTTAGCTCTTTAGCTAAATTTTCATGTCTGATCAATTTCTCCTCTGTTTAAGAGGGGCTTCACTGTTTTTACAAAATGCACTGCAGTCCTGACTGCATAAAGCATATTCTAACAATTAAATTATTTAGCTCAAAGATCTGGTTCATTTTAGCCCACTTGTGCCAGTGAATATACACTGCATTTGAAATATCCTTCCTTTACAAAACTCATGGATTCTGGCAATAAGCCTTCATGTAACTGTAACGTTTCGATATGTGTTGGTCAGAATTAGGACAAGAACATGTGCCAAGCACCTTTGGAAATTTGATAATTTGTAATTTTATCTGCTAGTACTCATCTTCAATTTAATTGCAATCAAAAGATTTTAGTTTCCCCTTTGCCAATAATTCCTGTTAGTTCTGATCATTATAGAGAATATTCCTAAAAATTAAGCCACCTACACAAATCTGTCCCCAAAATAAGAGGTAGAAGCAAATTATAACATCTCCCTCTCACTTCATGGGTATCTGTATCGTCACTAGATTTATGTTCTAATGCTACATTATTACCTATTACCATAGTTGTTAAAACCTTACTTTTCATGCTAATGAAAATGATGAAAGACAGGGGGTTTGACATAAATACTGTAATAAGAACCATATTAATGTGACAGATGATTGCTCCTCTGTGACAGACTATGAAATCCAGTGCAAGAGTTACAGAAGGTTCATTTACATGTCTGCTCATCTGTCTCTCCCTACAGGCAAGCAAGGGACTCATGCTCAATATTGGAATGGGATGAGAATCAGAAGATGGCTAAAAGGCACAAATGGTCATCCTAAAAAGAAATGCATCCCAAGACATCGTCTTCCTAAGTGACGATAAGCATAAAATGTCAATTACAGGACCTAAGATCAGAATCCTAGCACCTCCTTTCAGGCATCTAATTACACACCTCTAGGCAAAACTTCCAAAATCTAGGACAGAAGCAGCTCTAGCAGCAAGATGTGATTTGTACTCCTAAGCCACAGCCTTCTGTTTTGAATTTGCAGCATTTTTTCAATCACTAAATTTGACATGACTGTTGCCATCTTCCACTCATGCTATACCAATACCCAATTCTATCCATGGCTCTCCTAGTAATTTTTCACAAGTTGCATGTATACTCTGTTTCTGAGGAATATGTCCTAATCATCCTCAAAGAGAGACGTGAGTAACAGGCAAAAAGAAAGCCAAGATAGTTTTATATTCCTAATCACGAATGATCAGGAAACGGGCACTGAAAGGCAAAGTGCAACCACTCACTGGCAATCTGTCTTTTGGAGTACGCTGTTTAGTCACAGCAAATACAGAAATATCATGTCATACAAGAACCGTTTTGCTGATCACATTCAAGCTGATTTTAACCCAAACACCGACTTGGATTAGATTATAATTTTACTCCAATTTACACTGCTGCTGTAACAATAAGTTTGGTGCCAGAGACAGACAACTTCACCATGGGACAACAATTGTCCCTACCTATCCTTACAAAAAAAACCCCAAAACAGCAACAAAAAAACCCAACACACCCAAACCCCCCTCAAAAAAACCCCAAAACCCAAAAAACAAACAAACAGAAAAACTACAAAAAAACCCCAAAACAATTCCCACAAAAATCCAACACCCCTGTAAGTTAAAACAATGATAAATTCAGACTTGTTTCTATATCCTTTCCACCAGTAAAACATTTCACTTACAGAAAAATTTATTTTTTTAGAGCCTCTCTCATAGCAAAGAGAAAGAAAATAGCAATCACATAGATAATTTATTATTAAAACTCTCATTTACTGATAACATGCAGACAAAGATTGCTTTCCCCATTCTGAACAAAGTAAACATGGCATCTGTTAGAGGGACTCTCTGAAGGTTCCTTGTCTTTTCCCATCTTTGCTATCTCTCTATCCCCCCTTGCTTATTTTTGATTACCTTTCTCTAAACTTGGTTATATTAGCATACTTTTCTATGCTTCAAATGTTCATGTGTTTGTTCTTTGGCCCTCCTTGAGCAGGTGGCTAGGACTGATTTCTAATTTGTCTTGAAAGGTGAATTTATTATTCTCCTCAGCAAGGAAAGTAACTAGAAAATGAAAAAAAAAAATAAAAAAGGTTATCTCTCATCTGTTTCCTATCCTTGAAAAACCAAATGAAGTGAAATTTCTAAGACTGCTTGTGGCATCACCTTTCACTCTACAGTTTAGCACATTTTGCTTTAGCAGCAGTTCAAAAGTTCACTATCCTACATCTGATGCCTTCTGCTCGCTACAAATGTCTGCAATACAGCAAGAAGTTAAAAACATTAAAATATTACAGCACAAAGGGACACCCAGATCCCATAAAGTTCATACTAGCATGCTTAAGCTTAAACAGCATCACACAAAATTCCCACATACTCATTTGCTGTGCAATATATGATCAGTTAAAGTTGAAGTTTAAGCTTTTCTGATCTTCATCTACTTTCACCAAACATGTTTGTATTTTTAAGTTTTCCTCTGCAGAGTGCCAGATCTGAAATTTTAATGTTTGTGAAAAGGGGCAAAGGCAAAATATTTAGCAATAAATTAGCATCTTCCAAGCTTCTAGCAAAACCCTCAAAGACTGACAGTGAGGTTGTGAGATGCAATACATACTGTCTCCTTTCAGTGCTCTGGGGCAAACACTGAGACACAGAAACTGGCCCCAAGACTGTCAGAAAAAGAACGTTTTCCAGTAGAGCTTATTAGCACTATTTGCATGAAATCAGTTAGGTAGGGAAGCCTAATAGTAAGGGCCTTCTCTTTACTGCAAGTATGCAGCCACTGTGCCATGAAACAAGAATGGAAACTGAGCAATGATTACAGGACTCTGCTTGCTCAGGGTCACAGAGAACATCCTCAGATATCGGTCACCCAGCTCCTTCTGCACTGCTTAAGCCGTCAGGTCACATGCCTTGCAAAAGGAGTCGCATTGCCTGTGTTAAATACTGTATTTGTATGGCACCTTTTGTTCTAGTCTAATTCTTTTTTGATTACAGATGATACTGTCTTTTGTGTCATGTGCTTGCCTTCTCTATGGGATGCTAAAAATCAGCAAGCTTTGATAAAGCTATGAAGGACCTTTGCACAACTGCAGGGTTAGTGTGGGACTCCTGACTCTTGTGCATTGGGGAACAGAGCCCTGACAATGATTTATTTGTCAGTGCACTATACTGACAGCCAAATCAGCCACAGAGCAAGTAAGAAATAAAAGGGCAGAGGGAAAATATTTGGGTTTGAAGTTGTTCTGAAAATTTCTCATAAAAAAATCAATTACAAACAAAAAAAAATGTTACATATGTCTAAGGCTAGGTACACTGGCCTGAAGCAAGGAGCAAAGTAATTTATCTTCAAGGCAGTGATCACAGACAAAAACAGAAATGCTCTTTTTCCCCCCCGCCCTTGCAAATCCTAAGCAAATTGAGTTGCTAACTTGATTTCACAACTTTAAAGAAACCACTCAAATTATTGGTCCTATAGGTTTGTGATACCAATTTTCAAACTGCTTCCAAGGTTCCCTCCTCAGACAGGTTCTGTGTCATGAGTTTAAAATTGCAACTAAAAAAAAAAATCAGCTCAAAAATAACTTTAGAAAATAGCAGAAAGGAGGGATGCTGTTTGTGGAAAGCTGAGGCCACAGCAGACTAAGGCTCAACTCCTCTGAAACATTCAGCAAAGCACTTTCTCCATTTTCAGCCACTCTCGGTAGGTACTGACTACATGCTCTTTCAGACATGGATCTGACTCTCTGCTTATAGAGATGGGGAAATAATGACTTCTACTGCCCTTTGGAAAACTAGAAATAATGAAAAATCTTCCCTTGGTGGTGAAAGCAACCCAGGCAATGTGACTGGTTGCAGACTTCATCTCTAAATGTCTTTTCAATGTTTTCAGCCTCACCAGTGAAAAAGCATGGTGTCTACTTTAGTCAGCATGTTACACATCTCTGCCAAACACCTTAAGCCCTGCTATCTCCTTGTTTATGGTCTGGAGCTCTTTGGAAGGAGACATAACAAGGAATAATGATTTTCTCATTTTTAAAGCAAAATATGAAACCAGCATAATATTATTTTGCAAAAATTAATACTTACGGGGAGCTTGACATTATTTATCTTATTAAAAAAGATTGTCTTCCCAATTTTCAGCCAAAAGACTTACATAATGTGCAACTCAATGAAGCAGTTGTAGTTCTCATTATCAGTTCTTCTTAAGCTAAAAATTCAAACACCGAGTGACATGACTCAGTGTTTACCCTTCCAAAGCACAGGAGCTAAAGGCAGAAGTGATCCATGCAAGATCCTTAAAGAAGGATTTGCCCTGAAAAATGGTCACATAAAATCAGGATCTTACTCAACAGATTGGTTCACCTCATGTATCCAGACACACCTGCTCGTTTTCTTATGGAAAACTGATTTTTTATCAGTGTTCTCTGACAACTATTGGCACAGCTCTCCAGGAATGAAATATCCTTTCCTGGAATCACACGAATCCTTTCTATTTTTCTATTCATCCCTCTGCTGCCAGCTATAACTATTCTAAAATTACAAGTTGTACTGTAAAATTGCAAAACTTGCTTTAAAGAAAAAAAGTCAAGGACATGAGAAAAGAAAGAAATAAAGAAGAAAAGTCCTTCTTTCTTACCTTTTTTTTTCTAATCTTAATGTTCAATATAAGGTGATTTCCAAAGATCTCTTTGGGGCTACAGACTTTGTTGACTTTATTTAGAAAAGACAAGATCAAGGGGGCAAAAAGGTACTGCAAGAACCATAATAAATTCAGTAGAGATGGGAACACTTCTCAGAACAGTGTACACCTGCAGAGGCCTGATCTGCTAATCCTGAAGATGTATTTAAGTGTGGCACTGAACAAATAACTTTTAAAGCACAGATTCATTTTGTAAAGAAACTTGCTCCTGTGATGTGGCCTATGTAAAACAATGAGTTAAGGTACCTGTTCAAGTAAAGGACTTGGTCTGGTATTTCTCAGCCACGAAACTTCTACCCTGAAATGATGCAGCAGAGACTGTTGGGTCTGATCTCAGCCTTCCACTGAAATGGCGTGCCTAAAATAGGAGTCTGGGCACTATACACCCAGCAGTCCAAGGAGAAGAAAAAACATCTCCACAGGGTGAACTGGCTTTCAAGTGGCCTCTGAATACTACCCTACCTTCTGAGAGCAGCTGTGGAGAGAAATCAAGGGATGATGGCTCCAAGGCTCATTGCTCTATAAACACAACTTATAGTAAAATCTATTGAAATCAACACAGCCAGAAGCTTACCTTGCATAGCAGAATTTTCTGTGCATAGAAATACTGTAAAATAAACCTTTTTTGATGTGAAAACTGTTTATATAAAAGGTAAAATTACTATGTTTATATGCAGGTCATGACAGAATGTTTTTGACTAAAACAGTTACAGCAAATTTTTACACCATAAAATGTTTTGCACATCAGACAGAACCGTAAGTTCCTCCCCTTTCATGTTTGTGAACTTCAGTATAGAAGCTAAAAAGCAAGCAATTTGAACAGATGTGGTGCTGATGGGACTCTGCTCGTTCTAGAATTACATGTTTGCTATCATAAGGGAGACTAAAGAAACAGCTTTCAAGATGAAATTCCTTCAGCATGCTGGTATATAGCATGTGGAATGTACAGTTCTTGTACCACATTTCTTTTTTTTTTTCCTTTAAATAGCAAAGCATTTGTAACACACACACAGAGAAAAGCCCCAAGAGATGCAGAGCCTTGAAGAGCAACATGGAATAGTTTCTGCTCAAAGCATCAGTGAGCAATTTCTATCACCCTCACATAAAAATGGGAAAAGTGTAATCCCACTGAGTAGAAATATGGAAATACCTCCATTATTGGCAAAATAACTGCAAGAGTACCCTCTCCCCACAGCAACAGATCTTCCAAATGATACTTCAGCATCTTAACTAAATATACCTGACCTGCCCAACTATTTACATTACATGGTACCTAAACTTTCCAACAGACAATGAGATTGTCCAGTATTGTTAGTGTAAAAAGACGGGGCATGAACTGACTACATTCTGGTTAACATGGCCTCAAAACTGGAAGATTTGGAAAATTCCCCAAAAGTGATTACTTGCCAGGATTTCTAGGTGGGCACTGCACTGGTACAAACTTATACCTACCAGAAAAGTACAGAGAGTGTGGAGATGGTCCTCATTTCTAATAATTAGTGCATTGTGGTGACCTGTCTCATTTGCTTCCAGTGAGTTGGACAAATAGACATCACAAAAACTCAGAATGTTAAAATCACTGTTAAATTATTCACTGTATCAGAGGAGATGTCTCAGAAGAAAATCTGTGAAAACTGTACTTTGGTTTGTAAACCCTTATTACTGTAGGGTTAGGAGGAGTTCTCCATCTTAACATATAATTAAACTTAATGGGAAATGTTTAATTAAATTAAGAAACGTGAGAAAATTCCCTCAGGCAACAAGATCTGTGATTACAGTATTGCAGTAAGCCTAAACAAGGCTTAACATATTGTAGAGCACACAGGGCCAAAGCTTTTGGACTATTTTTAACATGTTGCAGAACACTGGTAATTAGTAGTAGGAAATGTTAAGTACGCTCATGCCAGGTTCACACGGGGAACCTCATCAAGTAATAATTGAACAGCTTCCGCTACTACAGGGTGATACACAGTTTTAGGAAAACACCAGCCTACGTCATTAGCATCTGGATTCAGACTTTGGGAGCCTGGAATTTCTGGATCGTAAGAACGAGGCAGAAGGCATGTCATTATTACAAACAAAACAGATCCAAACAGAAAGCCCACTAGCTTCCTAACACTCAGGCCTGTCTCTTAACACTAAGAAGGTTTTATATTTCAACTTTATGATCTCCCGAAATTTCTGATGAAACCTGTGTAGAATATATGTATGTATGAGTTAAAAATGCCTAATAACTGTGAGATGGAAAGGAAAATGTGAGTTATTTGTAAAGCAGTGCAAGACTCAAAGTCAAAATGAGTTATTAAATTACCCATAAAAAAAAGCTAAGCAAGCATATTATGAACTGATATATAACAAAATCAATAGTAACTAGAAAATCTACAGTTAAAACGTCTGACAAAAAATTCCTGTAAGGCAACAAGTTTCCCCTTGGGTCAAGTGGGTAAGTTTCCCCTGATGTAGCTTCACCAGACTACAGCTTTCTGTCCTCGAATCCTGTGGATTGCACACAGACCCAACGTCATCTCATCTTCACCATGTTACATGCTGAAATCACCTGTGAACCACTAATTTCTGTGATGACTGAAACCACCACCACAGCAAGCAAAAAAACCCAACCAAACCCAAAACATATCTGAAACCTAAGCAAAACATTTACGTGGGCAAATATACATTTAGCACAGAGATAATCAAAGATTTGTATCCCACTGAAAAACTGCATTTGCTAATGCTCCACAAACCTAGAAAAGTATTGCCAAGCAAAGCTATTGCTATGGACCCTTTGGTCTTTTAAGGACAATCATTCATCTCTCATTTCACCAGAATTCTTCTTACTCTGTGATTTCACAAGTAGTCATAAATCACTACAACATCAAACAAACTCCCTACTGTTCTAAATGCAAAGATAATGAAGAGCATTTTAATGAGACACATAATTATGTGTCTATAAAATTCTGGAATGGCTTCTTCTGATATTTTTCATTTGCTCATCTTCCTCCTATAAGCTGTTTGGGGTTCAGGTTTAGTGTTTTTGGCTGCTTCCCCTAAACACTCTATTAGAAGAGCCTCCCAACCCTGAGAACTACCTTTTTCTATACAGGAACCTATTTAGCACCACTTCCTCAGCATGAAGTTCTAAGGGCAGCTGACAGTGCGTGAAGGCACCTAACTCAGATGGACAAATCTCCAAAATGATGAGTAAACAGAGATGAAGCATGTGGTATATCTATGTGCATCTGAAGACAGAAAAAAATGTAAAGTATTTTTGATAATCTACTTCTGTCTTCTCCTTTTACCATCTCCTTTTCTGGTTTCCTATTGACTTGTTTCTTTTCTTCAGTGTGGTAGGTAAAGGAAAGAGATGTTAAAACATCAAGGATATGTTCAGGTTTCAAAACTACTTCATTTAAAAAGCAGTAGAATGTGTTTGCAGGGAGAAAAGGTATCTGTCATCTTTAAACAAAAATTTACAATCATTATCTCTAGTTAAAACATTACACTCGAGTTACTTGAATGTACAGTAAGCAGGTACAATTATTTTGTAACAATTTAGAAAAGAGCGAATTAAATTTAAGGTCTGCCTCCAGCAAAAATACCCTAAAGTTCACAATTTTCTGCAGAATTACAGTTTCAGAACCAGCTGTGCTATACAAAAGAACAGGTTTGCTCCTCTAGGTTTTAAATAAAAACATAAGCATTTGTATTCTTCACTTGGACAAATTCTGTACCCTTCAATCTTTTGTCCTCTCCCCATACCACACTCAAATAGGAGAAAAAGCATGAATGCTCTTGAACTTGGGACAATATGGTATCAAGATCACAGAATGTGCTGCAAAAGCCTTCTGAGTTTGAGCCTGCAGTAAATCTTGAGTGACAAACCCACTTCACCCTCAGAAACTCTCTTCCAATTATAAAATCCCAGGAGCAAAAAAATTTAGCAAGTCCATCAAGTGTATTAAGACTTATCTCCAGATCTTTTGGGTTTGTAGAATCTCAATAAAATGTGTTGCACAAACTGATGCTAAATTATCACTTATTAAAGTCAGACATGAACAAAATATTACAGTTTGCATCCCCAAAGGTCTACAGTCCCCTGTCCACATCAGAGGTACTGTGTGTGCTTCTAGAGTGCAGTCAGACTCCCCAGACACAATGCAAGGTTTGGTGATGTGTCAAGCAGAACCCATGTTGTTGACAGATTTCCACAGCATAAACCTGAGTTTGCTGCCATCGCTTTCGTCAGTCTTCTCTTTGACTAATGTATTTTACCATCACATTTTGTAACGTGCAACACAGACATAAAACAATACACACTCCTAGCAAAACATAAATGGTCAGGGGTGCAAGAATAGTCTGTAATAGACTGTCAGCCTCCATGTCCTTCCTGGCTTTGGTACCTACATGCACTAGCTAAATGTTAGGTTTGAGACATTGTGCCACAACTTAAAGAATTGCCAAATTATTCTACTGACACAGCATAAGAC
This sequence comes from Xenops minutus, assembly GCA_035221455.1. Classification (NCBI taxonomy): domain Eukaryota; kingdom Metazoa; phylum Chordata; class Aves; order Passeriformes; family Furnariidae; genus Xenops; species Xenops minutus. Next base: position 18,695,165 of record JAWWEE010000122.1, on the reverse strand, counting down.
ACCCCTAATGGTTCTGGACACATTCAGGGTGTTGTGCTGGCTGGAAAATCATTACCCTGTCTCAGCTTTTAGCTCATTTCTTATCATGTTCCCTGCATTATTGAGCTTAAAATGTCCTTATGGTTCCCAAGGAGAAGAACTGGTGCTGCTTCTTGTCACACAAACACTGAAGTCAGAGTTATGGTAAAGTCTAGTCCAAACACACCCCTCATTAAAATGTTCATCTTTCTATTAGCTTTAATAGCGATCAGATTGATGCATGCATGGGGTCTTGTCTGATGGCAGTGTGAGGTTTCTAAAAAGACAAGAGAAAGCAGCAGCATCTTTTTAAGAAAAGAAGTCTGTGCCTTGCCTCATAAAACCGTGGGCTTCTAAAATATTAACTCTACTCGACAGTATATTTCCAGTTTGTGCAGCTTTAAGCTTAACTGTCTGTCAGAAAATTATATAAATCTGATTGCCCCTGTCAGAGCCAGATATGCTTTAGCTCTCAGACTTTCCAGAAATGATGCTACTTATCCTTTAGAGATGGAAGTGGTGTACTGCCAGTACAACCAGCATCTCATTATGGAGCCTGATGCAGTTAATGATGTTTTGCACAACACTGCATTCTTTTGGGAGCACACTAACAGCAGAAGAGGCAGCAACAGCCACCTGACACACAGGGGAGTGGACCTATGAGTGGTCTGCTTGGAACCATGGAAGGCGGGGTGAGAGATTGCTGAAAGGTCCAACCTGGACAGACAACTGTGTTTGTAAACCCAGAACAGCTCCATCTGCTTAAATCGGGAAAATTCCTGGAGAGGGATCAGCTGAACCAGAGCACATTCCCATGATGGCCATGGCACAAACCACAGCCTCTCCAAAAGCTAGGCCTAGATAAGACCTCCACATCCTGGCTAGCACCACTTCTGCTCTGCGGCAGGATCAGCTTGATGGAACATTTGTCTTTCAAGTAAAGTCAAGGTACACTTGAGCATGTATATACACCACACTAGGAGTGTGTCCCCTCCCTTTTTACTATGTTCTGCACTGTATTGGCAGCTCTTGGATACAGAAACAACTCAGTACCTGACCTTTCATTTTTTTCCCCCCATCCTCTTCACTAAAAAAAAACCCCAAAAACAAACAGGGCTCCACATTCACATATTTGGAGCAAGATGGTCCTGTTAACTTTCCTGCTTCCTCCTCTGAGATGAATGTTTGTATATATTCCCATGGAAAATTTGAAGAATTTCTGTTGTTTCCGGCAGGGAACAGCCCTATTCATGTTATGAAGACAGAATCAAGAGGGGGAAAAACAGTAAAACAAGATCTAATTTGTGTGGAATTTTCCATTTGGTTCAGCAAAACATACAACAAATATTTCCATTCAAGTTCAAATTACATTTTTTCCCCCAATGCAATCTTAGGTCCTGTTGCACATACACATTTTGACAGCCTTTAATTAAAAGAACCATATGCTACATTTCTACAGTGTCTCAAATATTAGCTTATGTAGGCCCCACAAATTCAAAAGTCTTGGTAAAAAGCTGATTGAGGAACCTATACAAGCAAAATGATTTACTGCAAGACTGTTTGACTTACAAGTCTGTCTTGTCAGAGGGATCATCACATATAAGAAGGGCCCTTTAAACAAACCAGTAAGTAATGACAATGGCAACACTAATAACCATTCTATGTAAGTTTCTTCCTAGAAATAAAAATAACATTAGTTTTTATCACATGCTGGCCTTTTTAGCATAATTTTTGTCTCTTTGAGTAATGACCTGGGTATAAAATAAAACTGGTAATTTGTTACACTCAAGTTTTCACACTCACAACTGCTATACTTTAAGCTGTGTCTGCTGAAACCTGTATTTTGCGTATGCCTCAGAAGTACGCCAAGGTATTACTTTACTGCTTCTGAGAGCTTTAACGTCCTCAAAAATGGTTAAGGTCCCCCAATAACAAGCAATACCACATGAATTCTCCACATGCTGGCAGAGCATCTGCTCAAACCAATTAGGTCATTACTCAATTTCTCAATTTTTCCTTTAAGATGAGAGAAAAAACACAAACCTTAAAATTTTCCGTTATTATTCCAATAAAGCCAATCCCTTTAGCAAATAAACATAGGGAAATTAATGGAATGAGGCCTGTCAACAGGACTTTTACATTAAAACAAAAATAAATAACATCAAGATGGCATGTAGTTGTGAGAATGTCCTGGGCATTTCATCTCAAGAATTCTCTACTCATTTTGAACAGGTTCTTAGACTCATTTTAGGCTGCATTTAATCCTGCAATTCCTAGTGCATTCTAGTGTAATAACATTGAAACCTTGATTGTTATCAGCATCTCATTTCCCCACCTTAATTTAGGTCTAAAAATAATAGTTGCACAGCCTTAACAGCTCAAATATTTCCCCATTAGCAAAAAGCTAATTCCTGAGCTCATTCCAGGGGCAATTAAGTTGGAAAAGCAATTAAGGTTTCAGAAATCCCTGACAGTAGGAAAGGTTCAACCTAATATTCACAAGTACATGAAAACAAAACATATTTTAGGGTTATTAGAAGAATATGACCTCAGACTGTGACCAAGAACTCACAAAAGCAGAGTTATTAATAGCCTTGCTGTGTGAAGTGTGTTTCCACCTCAGGTGTCGTGTAGGTCCTGGAAAGCAAACTGTCAGCTCAATGTTGAATTAGCCCATGCCACAAGGTCAGCAGAAAAAATTTGTTGCTCAAGAGCAGCCCTCTAAATGGGCTGTGCACCACTCAGACAGTTCATTTAGCTGAAGTTCTGCAACCTGTCCGAGAGCTCCTATCCTTTTGCAAAGCCACCCAACAGATGTTCCCTTCTTCAAAAGGCCTTGCTAACGACAGAAGCTTTTGGTCCTCAGTCTCACCATCATCACCAGCTAAGCTACACCACGTGCAAATATTGGGGTTATGCCAGTTCATCCCACACTTTCTGACTCAGATACTCCTTCTCCCGAAATAGGATGAAAAAGAGAAGGGCCTTAGAAGAGGAGTGTAACAAAAATGAGAGGCTTTTATGCCAGAAATGTAAGCCATCTTCCAACAATAATCTGCATGATCTAAGAGATGGGGACCAGAAATATGAGGTTTAGTGGGAAAATCTTCAGGCACTTCGGGCAATTTTTTTCTGAATTTTCCGACACCTACACACAGAGTAATTGATCTTAAACCTTGTGTAAACTCCCTCACCAGTCAGCTTAAAGTAAATTTGGAGGCTGGATTCAGTTAAACCCCCTTTCCTTGAACCTTGGAGTCAGCCTGACCTTACAAGGTAAACTGAGATGGCCACGTGAACGAGCTTTCTTGCAAGAGTGTCAGAATTTCCCATTAGTGGTCAGACTAGGAAGCCAATGAAATATGCTTCACTCAGCACTTTTGCCTTTGTGCAGTAGGTTCCAGCCAGCCCCTGCAAGGGCAGATGCCCACAACAACAAATTAAAACCAGGAGGAGAGCAGCTTTGGATTTCATCTGCAATGACACTCTTATAAAGCACAGGCTACAGAGGCATGTAAATTCAAGAACTCATAGCTTAACACATCACAAATACAAAGAGAAGTGTATCCCAAGCCAAGTTGCTCAGCAGTTCATAAAAACCAAATGTGCATGGGAAGAGAAGAATATTTGCAAGAGGGGTGGTTGTTTTTGGTGGTTTGTTTGGCAACAAAAAAAACCCCACATATCCCAAAACCCTTGCTGTTTGTGTCAGTACTTGCTGGCAGTTGTCTCTAACCAGAAACTCACGAGTCTACCAGTACTTTCCCTGTATGTCACACTGTCACAATTTTGCACTGTTGATGGTTCCCTTATTGGCTTCAAGATTACTGAAAGCCCCTCCAGAACCAGGCAGTTATCATCTAAAAATAATCATCACCAGCATGCACCCGTGCAGTGAGCCACATTAGAGCACATTGCAGAGTAAAGAAATGCCATCTGTGAACCCAAGCCAGTTTATGCCAGCTGAACCTTCAACACCACTGTGACTCCCTGTCCCAAAACATGACTCTTGGCACCCTTTACTGTAGGGTTTCCTTTGCAGCACTCGTAAACAGCATTTAGAAACAGAAGAAAAAACCTCATAGCCTAGATGATAGCATATAATGAATTAGTTGTGCTTTTGATCTTCTTGTTAGTTGTTTTCTAATTCAGGAATCTTTGCTGCTGGCACAGCTGCACACAGATTTAAAACATTCAAATGCATGCACATGCCATCTCTCCTCATCTTGTTTGCAGCTAAGCTGCAGTTTTCCATATCTATCAGCCCCAGAAACACAATCAGCAGAAAGGCACCTCCTTGCTCTCCGCACGGGAACAGAGATGTTTGAACATCTCCTGGGTATGCATGGATGGCCAAGAAGCACAGATCTTATTGTCACTTCTTGCTCAAGTCAGGTTCTATAGAGATGATTTGAATGAAGACACCAGCCTGTATGGCAAGATAATAAAATTGATGAATAATGATACATCTTCTGTGATAGCAATTTCATTCACTGAACAGATTTGACAGTACAGTAAGGTTATTATGCATTATTTTTAGTACTAGAAATCAATAGTACTATTGTCCTTTTCAGTTCAATTTGATTTAGATGAAGCTGAGTGTGCAGAGGATAATGAAGAACACTGCCTCACATTAAACTGGAAACAGAAATCATGTTCTTAGCAGGGTGTGTTTTATGATAAGGTGATTGTTCTGTGAACAGCGTCTTATTTCAATATTTTGGATATTTAAATAAAGTGTGTACTTGAGACAGATGGAAGTCTTCTAGGAAATATATTTCCCCAGCACAAAAATAACAAATGCTTCTGTGAAGAGAGCTACTGTCAACATGATTCTCGAGGGCCTGCTGTAGAGAAGATGGACACTGAACTCCTGAGGGAGGAAGACTCCACTGAAGAATAATTGTGTGACCTGGGCATCTTTCCAAGCTTTAGTTTATGCTCCTTGTTCTAGCAAGGGCTTGAGCCCTGGGCTTCTATCATGGGAACAGCTACCCCAGTCTATCCTAGTGCCTCATTCTTGGTGAAAAACTTTGCAAATATGCAACTCTATTTTACTAAAGAATGGATTTTTTGATATATTCTTTTAAATGTCAAACATTTTTGAAAGGAAGAAAAACCACTTTCTCCTAATCAGGGGAAGAAGCAGGACAAACTTTCCTTATAGAGCTCTGTCAGAGGACTTCAGTTTTCATCTGTTGATGCAAGCAACTAAAAAGGTCACGGTTCCACCCTCCACAAAAATAAATGCTAGTTACCTCCTCTTCTCTTCTCTTCTGAACAAAATAGATAGAGCCACTTTGCACTGTAACACTTGGTGACAAATTGCCCAATCATACCCTGCTTTTCCCAAGTCCTAGAAGACCTACTTGATTCCTACTCAGGCTTTGCTCCCACCATCTTTTGAAACTGCACCTGTGCCACACAAAAATCTGCTCTGCATGAAAAATAAAAAAAAATGAAGGACCTCCTAGTAATGATTACACCAATCTGGCTCCTATTTCATTAGATACCTTTATTAAATCAATTAAACAACAATAACAAAACCTCCCTGCTGTGCATTCCTTTAGAGCTGCAACTCATTTCCCAACTTCTCCACCTGAGGTTTATAAAGACCCAAGAGAGCCTAGGTGACACTCGAGGACATGTGGAAGAGTGACAGCACATGCAATGCTTCTGGCAGAAGCTAGCTGAATGTGCACACCCTTCTGTGAGATAGTATGACACTTAAACAGGGTCTTTCAACAGCATCCATTGACCTGTTTCATCCATGCAGACCAGTCAAGTAGCAAGAGGACGTTCTAGTCCAAGAGCTCTGCCATACAGAGCCTGTGGGGATTTCCACAGACTTTGAAAAATCTGGAAAAGGAATAAAAGGTATGGTCTGTTACAGCTAGGCTGGCACCTTGGATTCAAGGCTCACCTGGAAGCCATTCAGTGTGAGCTGCAGCACTCATTCCACGTGTTAAAGAAGCAGACAATAAAGACCCCTTGTGCCAGTAGATGGCACTCGCTTAATGACCTACACACACTGAACAGCCAATTCTGCAGTATTCTGCACTATTTCTGCAGAAAATATAGAGCCTGCAGCTCTTTTCTGTCTGCTCTGTGGAAGCAGCGTTTTGTTGACACAAGACACCCAGCTCTCCCTAGACCCTTCGTTTCACACACAAATAAGTTCAACTCCTCTCTGTATTGACCTATGCTGTGCTGGTTGATGCACATCCTGCCCATCTGCAACTCACTCCTTTGCACAGGCAGGAGGATAATGTCCAGCTTACCAGACGTCCGTCTCCTTACATGTTCATCTGCAGCACACAACTGATGAGGGACCATTTTGCCTTGGAGACGAACAGAAGATTGAGGAGGTTGGACTTGAGGGAGAAGATGCACAATTACTGTTCAAGGGAGAAGGTGGCAACTTGTAGAATAACTCCTCAACACGAGACGTCTGAAGAAACTCTTGCTTCTAAGAGCAAAGCAACATGCTGTAAGTTTTGAATCACACATGGCCATCAGCCAATGCCAGTACACCCCAAAGGACTCAATTTCTTCTCTGCAGGAGCCCAGCGCCTACACACCAGGAGTGTAACATCTTGGCAAGGCACTTTGTCACTTTACTGATACACAAGCACAAACTACAAGAAGATTTCAGTTCCATCACAGCAATTCAAAACAAAACAGGTAACCAATGCTTTTGAAAACATGACAAAATCAGAGCTCTTCAGTAAATGAAAAAAAAAAAAAATTAGCTTTGCAGCACTCATTCTCTTTAATACATTTGTCAGTCCTACTATGGCTTTTCTCAGACACTCAACACACCATTGAAGGGCAACTACATAGCATTTTAAGTCACAGAGACACTGTACTTGAAACATTTTTATATTCTTGCTGGCATCATCCTAATTAAGACCACTTCTTCCCTCACAAGAGGCAGCCTTGACTATGGGCACCACTGGATGCCTTCAAACAGAAGGCATTTCCTCTGAAAGCAGCATTCCTGTCTCACAGGATAGCAGACATCTCACTTGTTTGCTTACAGCACCTTTCTCCTTTTGGTATAGAAAGTAGCAAATGATCCTCCTTTGCTTTGATCCCACTTTGCTATACTATCATGCTTTAAATTACTTTTGTGGTAAGTAAGTAGGACAGGAGAGAAAAAAAGTAAAAAAAGAATGAAAAAAGGCTCTTGGAAAATAGGACACCATGAGTGCCTCAACTAGAATGAATATAAACTAGGCATCCAGAGGCAAGAGGAGGTGACAGTTTCCACATGCTCGTGCTTTTTTGTTTATTCCAATAAATAGGCTCACTTTGAAATTCCTGCCCAAACCGAGGTGCCCAATAACATACCACAAAGCTGTATCCCACCAATTATGACAGCTAAATGCTCCTTTAAGGAATATTGTGATGAAACACAACTCGGGGCCCATGGAACTGAAATTCCTGGTCTGTCATAAATAGATGAGAAAATTTATTCATTTCTCAGTTTGGAAAAAGCCAGCCTCAAACCAGAGAGCTCATTTTTCTCCATCGGAGACTGAAAACACGTATTTCTGGTAGCTATAAAGCTTTCAAGTAATGAGGCTTCAGGCTGCATTACCAATCAAAATCCATTAAATGATCTACTTAATATAGCATAAAAAATGCATAAGCATTCAAATGAAGTTTAACAAAAATCTAACCCACTTGGAGTTACTGAAATTCTGCTAAGGCTTTAATAGAGCTTGAACTTATTCACTCCAAGTCAGTGAAAAGCTACAAACAATGTTGTTTACAGCAGGAATGAAAAACTTTTTCCATTAGACAGCAGGTGCCAATTTGAATTTTCCACTCCTGTGAATATATGATTTATGGTTGGAGTGACAGATTCAAAATCTGGCCTGGAGAGTGACTACTGTACGCAAATTCCACTTTGTGGAAGTAACTTCAAATTCTAAGTACTGGCAAAGGCTCTCACCCTCCCTCAATCTGCCTTCTGTGCATGTATAAAATGCCCTCTAATGAGCACAGATTAGATCACAAGCTGAGCATGTCAACAGCAAAATTGTTGTGAAAAGGCAAATGTCTAAGTCAGAAAAAGAAAGCAAGTCTATGTGGTGCAAAACTTTATCCTTCTTCCCTGCCCCACACTAGTTTTAGCACTGTTTCTACTTTTCAGTGCCATAATGCAAGAAAGCCAGTCACCAATGTCAAGCAATCCAAAATAAGTTATTAAAATCAAGAAGAGTTGGAAAACTTTCATAGAAAATACACACAAAATGCCACTGTCAGATATAATATCCACAAGTATTTTGATAAAAAACTATTTTTGCACACGCATTTTCCATATGGAGGAGTATAAAAAGTGATAATCCCAAAATTCAGGCAATGTTTTTAAATATAAATGCAAGCTCATACAAAAAAAAAAAAAAAAAAACCACAAAAAACCAACAAAAAAACAAAACCCACACAACCAAAGAAACAAAAACAAAAACACAAAACAAAAAACCCAACAAAAATCCACCTATTTAAGACCTTTACAGCTGCCTATAAGCACACAAGTGCTTGAACATACAGAAAAAGACAAATATGAATGGAACATCATAATAAATCTTTGCAGTGGACCATGCTGCTGTTGAAAATACAAAGAACTAGCAAATACAAAGAAGACTGCTTCTGCTGTTCAAACAGTGCCCATTTCTGGATAAGCTACTACTTTCTCCTGTGTAACTGTGTTGCTTTGTCTTTGAGGTATATGATAGGGCAGGGACTTTGCAAACACAAGAGAGCACAAAACACAGGTATTTTTAAAACTGCTTTTGCAGCTGAGCAAGCTGAAATACTGTACACACTGTCACTACAGAAATGGTTAGTCAAACCTCAAATTCTGGAGCAGTTTCAACCTTATTTTCTCTAAAAGTTGCTTTTCACTTCTTACTTGCTATTGATTTTGAATGACCTTAGTGCCCATTTGTGAAAGAGCAATGATGCCTTTCATCCCACATCCATTTGAAATAGCTGATATCAGCAAGCTTATACAGCTGTAAAGCAGATACATAGCTGTGCACTTTTATTTGTGGGTTTGTGCATTCAATCAAGTGGCTTTTCATGGCTTCATAATGACCCTCTCAAAAATTCTTTGTGACTATTTGTCTGTAGAGAGCCCCATGCTAGAAAGCAGAGTAATTTGTCTAGACCTCTGGGCAGTGTCAGAGTGATTAACAGGACACGGGTGGAATAAACAACTATTATTGAGAAAATGGACCTTGTTAGTAAAGCTGACTGCATCCAGATTTTGGGATCTCCTTAGCCATCGCTAAGGCATTACGTACCTTTATTCCCTCAGTAGAATCATGTTCTGCCTTCCACTGCCAAGCAGTATCCTCTTTCCCCCCTCATTCCCTCCATCTTCCAAGCAGCCCCAAGATGAGAGGAGCAGTTCTGCCACCCACAGCTGGCCCATCTAACCCTGCTGTGGCAGCAGCAGTATAGCTTTAGTCAAGCAGCTCCAGGAGAAGGAATCTGGAGCTTGTTGAGGTTTAACATCAGCTCGCAACTAAGTACCATGCAGCTGCTTGCTCACTCTCTCCCCACACACTGCTAGTGGGGAGGAGAATCAGAAAGAAAAGATAAATCTTGTTGGTTGAGATAAGAACAATTTAATAATTGAAATAAAATATTATACTAATCATCCTGATCATACTATACTAATAATACTAAATTATTGTAATCATAAATTTAAGAATAAAGAGAGGGAGACTAAGAACACAGTCAAAATGAGAGATGCACAATACAGTTTCTCACCACCTGCTGACCAATGCCCAGTCAAGCCCTGAGCAGTGATCAGCAACTTCCAGGTAATTCCCCCAGTTTATATACTCGACCTGAGGTCTCTGGTGTGGAATATCCCTTTGGCTTGTTCAGGTCAGCTGTCCTGGCAGTGGTCCCTCACAGCTTCTTGTGCACTTGCTCATAGGCAGAGCAGGGGAAACTGGAAAGTCCTTGACTTAGGCTAAGCACTACTTAACAACTAAAACATCAGTGTGTGGTCAACATTATTTTCATACTAAATACAAAACAGAGTGCTGTACTAGCTACTAGGAAGAAAATTAACTCTGTCCTAGCTGAAAACAGGACTGGGCTCTAGTCAGTGTCTCCCAGAAATTCTCTTCTGACACTCTGCCCATAATGGCAGCAACATAGAGGAGGGATACCCTCTAAGTTGCTTCTAGGAGTACAATGAACTAGGTCTTGATTTCTGAATACTTTTAAATTATACACTGAAGGCTTTCTACTCTTTGCCTTCACTGGCTGTAAGACAGCCCTAAATCCATACAGGTCACTCAGTGTGGGCAATTTGGAAGAACTAAAGCTGTTTGCTAGATCCCTCTATTGAATGGCTTATTTCCCTTGTCCCACTACACAGTTTCTGTACAACATATGACACAGATTTGCTTTTTCCTCTTAGTAGCTCAGACCAAAAGACTTGGATGGTAAGTTGGTCTCAGAAACCATTGACTTGCAATCTTCTTTGCTGAAGGTTATTTGTACCCACTGAACGCAACATCCATGCTGCAAAATTACACAGATGAAACCTGTTATGTTGACATTTTAAAATGAGTTTTCTTGAAGAGGATGAGCAAGCCAAGAAGCACTTAAATTAGCACATCACTGAGCTAATATACTACAATTTCACCAAAGCAATTAAAGATGGAACAATATGATAATCACATTAAGGTCAGGAGTAAGATGAAATCAATAAATCAAGAAGTTCAAGCTATTAAACCATCAATAGATGAGAGTAAAGTCAAACAACATATATTACAGTAAATGTAAACCTTTTTGTTCAAACCTTTTGGAAGAGGCATAAAAAAAATTCTAGTTTGACCCTATCCCCACTTTCAACAGTAAGTGCACTGACCTCACTGAGGAAAAGCACAGATGAATGCTTATGTCCTTCAACATGACTTGAATGTTAGCTCTGGTATAACGTCCTTGCAAGCAGCTTTAAGCAAGCACTGTGTTATAAAAACTTTTCTGCCTCCTCTCGCTTCCCGATCTGATTCCAGAAGGTTTGCTGGAGTGCTACATTGTTGTGGATGGACCCTGGCAAAGCCAGGAGAAATGCATTCTGGCACTAAACTCACCTAGACAACCAGCGATAAAAGAATGACCGTACTCTAATTTCTTCTACTATGATTATCTCAAAGTGGTTCCTCCCTCTTAAAAACTAATTTGTTGTCCTGCCCTGTCAGCTGGCCTGCCAGACAGAAGTTCTCACATACAACTACATTAGGCTTTGGATAATATCTAGGAGGAGCTCTCAAATACAACCCTCCTACTCAATCTCTCCTCTCCTCTTCACTAAGGGATCAAGATAGCTTTAGGGATACAGACTGCATTAATATTATCCATTTCTGATTCATGGGATAGAACTGTCCATTCTTTCTAATAAAAATGAACAAACTTTCCCCAGGTAAAAAATATCTCTGTATTAAGCTGTCACCATCTTCCATAGCTCACTAGCAAAATAGCAACAATTCCACTTGTCCAAAGAAAAACGTTATTCATAGGTCTATTTTACTGTTAAACATCTCCGACCCTTGATATTGTTCATACATCATGCCCTTTGCATCAAGTATGTTAGCTGATGAACAGACTGACACAGAATATATACAGCTGTATCAGATACAATCCCTCTATAATGAACCATGTCAAGGAGACTGATGTCAGCCACTTTCTCTGAAGCATTCTGCAACACAAGCTAACTCCTCCAACCAAATAAACTCTCTGCAACCTGTAACTCTGTTTAGTTTAAAGGTGCTGTGCCATTGCCTGCGTCTTGCTTTATCAGTTCTTCATTCAACTTCTCTGACACTGTAAGTCACTTAGGATACTTATTATCGTCTTTGGCAGCACAATGAAGAATTTCAAATCATACATAGAAAGAGTTTTGGGTAGCACTGCTTTTTAACACAGCAAAATCTACCACTCATTAGGTCACAGGACACCATTTGATCCAGTGAGCTTTTACAAGTTGCCAGTCTCAGAAACACACACCTCACTCAGCCATTGCTTTGTTCCACCAGCACCTCAGTCGCAGTGGGACTCAGAGTCCCGCAAGCAGGAATATGTCAACAAATTATAGACTGTTGCACACAAAAAGGGGTAAGTTCAGATGACACACAAAAACAAGCCCACAGCATGTGAAGGGAGTCCAGTTACCCACCAGCTATTGAACCACCTAGAAGGCATGTGCAGTGATGGTTTGAACTGTAGTGATACTCCTCACTGTGAACTTTCATTCTGGGACAGATCTTTGATATACCATTTCCTTTCAATCCCCCCCTGCAAATGGTTTTATAGCTTATAAGTTACCACAGGAGTAAAAACAACATCTTGCTACAGATGAAAGCTTCATTTTATTAATTTTACTCTTTGTTTAACTATGCATCACTGACCTGATTTTCATGCCATTGCTTGCTTTCACAGGAGAGTTAACAAGAAGCCCTATAATCATTGCTCTGTTCTGCAGTACTGATACTTCTGCTGTATTGCTTGGATAAGGGTACACATTGCCCCTTGGACCAACTGCAGCTGCCAAGTAAGTACACCCATTAATCCTCACTGGAAATCAAAGGGATGGACTTTTGCAATGGTTTTCTTGTGATAATTAAAAACGACCCTAGGAGAACACGCTGATGAGTGGGGTGTTGGTCTCCCTTGTCATCCTGGTCCCCTTTGTATAACCTATAATTAACAAATGAGGTATATAGCTGTTTGAAAGTAGTTTACAGAAGAATCAATAGATTGGGTAAGACCAGTGTGCCCTCAAGTCCATCATCTTGTGTCTGGTAATGTCTAGTCACAAGATGCTCAGAGGAAAGTGAAGGAATACTGCTGTAGACAAATTTGGCTAAACTTACATTCTGTTAAAACACTCCTTATCCCAAGTATTTTGTTTAACCTTGAAGCATGTGGTAAAGTAAGTCTTCCATTCTTAGTTCTGCAGTGCTCGTAAAGCTTTAATTTTTAGGACTGTAAAATTTTGCTACTTTTCCAGCATTTTTGTAAGTCTACAACAGCTTAAGGTCTGGTGAAGATGAGAATGCACTCCTTATTCTTGAAGTAACTCACCCATTACTTGTGGTAAGCCTCTGCATTCACAGTGGAAGCCACTATCTCAGACTACTTATATTCTTAAGTCACTTTTTGAATTGCGTGCTGTTTCATGAATGCATTACCACGTAGAGAACTGCTAGCTGGCATATATTGCCTGTAATATAGGCATTTCTGTCTGCTACAAATATGCTGCAAATTATCAACATTCCTCGTTTCTGGATGAAAAATAAGGAATTAATCTGATGAAAGGCACATGATGCTCTCGGTGACATGTTCCATCATGAAAGATTAAACAGAGGTATCCTATGAATCAGATTCCTTTTAGTCAGAGATCATCATACAAATTCTTTCACTGAATAAGTTTACTCCACCTGGACTACACTAGATTTCTGTGACCAGATCTACTTGTTCTGGTCATGACATGTCCTGTTTCTGATCATATCAGAACCAGCTGTGTAGTTATCACACAAAGTAAATGCTATACACCTCCCATTGACTACAGAAATAACTGTGCCTTTCAGCAAATCAAACACAAGGCTACAGATATTAACCCTGCAAGTATCCAGCAGAAATATTTTTTAATCTAAGGTGAGACAGGCTCATAAATAATTTACAAGGAGTTATGACTTTATATTATCTGAGTAATATATCTGGGGGGAAGGACTAGAATCAGTGGTGTGGGCTATTCCCCTCTGAGAACTGTAATAAATTTCTTACGTAATAATCTGTTGTGAAAAATATTCTGGTTGTCACGCTTCATACACTGGAGGCATTCTAAGTGGCCTGCCACTGAGTCCCCATTGGATGATAACACTGTCCAAATTTCTCATCATTTCACACTTTCACTCCATAGCTATGTGCTTGTTACAGCCTGCTACTATAAAAATGATTTTTAATGGAAAAGATCTGACAGAAACTTTATGCTTTCTTGACAAAATTTTTATTGGGCTGAATACTGGAGTATTACTGACATAGCTTTGGACAGGCAGCTATGAACTGAGGAATTGCTTTGGAAGGAGGGTAGGGAGGAAGTTTTTATTACTACCCTTATATTCTGAAATTAAATGCCCTCACAGTAGAGGAGGGACCTTGGATGCTGCTATCAGAGAATGGTATGATCCCTTGGGGCTTATCAACACACTTGCATTATCAGGGAGAAGTGAAACCACATATTTTTTCTCCAGAAGTTTAATACACCCCAAAATCTTATGCCCTTTATCACCAGAATACATAAGTACCTCCTAGTCTTGTAGTCATCCTCAGCTGACACCTGCAAAGTAGGAAGTGGACAGAGACTAAACACCCCATTCCCTGCCCCCTTCCTGAATGTGGGATTCAGGCTCATTGCACCTCCTTGCCATCAGCAACCTGGGGTACCTATGCAAGGCTAAATTTCATGTTGTAACTATGCAAACTGAAGCCAAGCAGCATAAATCACCCTAATTACTGATAGCCACAGTTACTCCCTCATCTTTGTGCTCTCCTCACAGCAGCATGCCCTTGAACACCTCTGTGTGCTGACATAACTCTCTCAGACCACCAAATAAGAGAAAAGACCAAAAAAACAAAACAAAAAAAAAAAAAGGGGAAAAAACCCTAAGCCCAGCAAGCCATTTTTTCAGCAGTCGGGTCCTGGCAGCCATTAGTTAACTTGGCTCAGCTGCAGTGAAACCAGGACCTGCCCTGTGAAACCAGGAGAGTACAGAGGTGATTTCCAGGAGCCAATCTGCCTGGTCAGCCCAGATTCAGTGTCTCTGCATGCTCCCAGTGACAGATAGTTCAGGAAGGAGCTGCCTACAGCAATCCATGATCTTGGCAGCACAGGACGATCAAAGACATGTTCATCTGTTTCCCATCACATGTGCCGAAGCTTCCTCCCCTGCAAAACCCACTGCTCCAAACCCTTTGCTCGGGATAGGTATCTAGGCCACTCTTCCTGCTGAGTGCTGAGGAAAAAGCCATGATTGTCCAGCCTCTTAACAATGCCCTGTTACACCCTCGCATAAGGAGAAACCAGGACTGCTCTATGAACTCTGCCTTAACATTTCTACTGTTTCAGTAAGCAGCAGCACCACAAAACAAGCAGTTTTACTGCAGACAAACTCAGTAACAAACCTCAGGGAGTGATGCACATTTCTAATTATAGTCTGACCTTCAGAACTTTTGACTAACTCCGGAAGACTTCTGAGAAGTAGGACATTTGTTTAGTTTCACCAGGAAATTTTTAATGTTGAAGTCTAACATTCAGATGCAGCCTAAAGATGTTAGGTCTGGATTTATGGAAGTATTTAAGGGCTTAAAGATGCAGATACAGACAGTAGCAGAATTTTGAAAAATGCCTAAGTACCTAATATTATGAAAATCCTCAG
The DNA here is from genome assembly GCA_035221455.1 of Xenops minutus. Lineage (NCBI taxonomy): Eukaryota > Metazoa > Chordata > Aves > Passeriformes > Furnariidae > Xenops > Xenops minutus. The sequence continues at coordinate 18,679,674 of JAWWEE010000122.1, read as the reverse complement.
AAACTCTTACTAGCTAGATATCTATATCTCAAAGCGCCTAATGCTGAAATGACCAAAGTTCACAGTCCCCCAACACTCTCTTACAAATACTACTGAAAATCTGGCCTTAAGGAGCCAATGGCTTTTTAAAAGACTTAAAGAGTTTGACTCAGACACTGAGCAGGATTTACACAGCTATAGGACATGTAGATATTTTCCTGTCTTAAATCTGGCCCTTGGTGTACATATTGCTGTTGCCCTGCTTTTTTATGGTTGTGCTTTTCCATAGCTGATATTGTGTGGTATAAAAATGCCAATGCTACTTTGCTAACATCTGTAAGCTGAAAAAAACCACGCACTTAAAAGAGCTTTTTGATAAAGCCAGATCAACAGTAATTGAAATTACGTGCTTAGTCAAAAGTACTGCATCAAGCAACAGACTGTGCAGAGGCCTCTTCACAAAGTATATGTTGACCTAGTAGAAATCAGTAGCTATTGAAATAAAGAGTAATAAAAATTTATAAGCAGAATTTACAACTGCGAGCTGTCCCTCAAGGGGCTCCTCAGTTGTATGAAAAGTAATATTTACCAGGAAAAATATTTCAGAAATTTCAGCTGAAAAAAAGAGCATGCACCGCTATCCCTTAATTCAGAATACAATCTTTTGCCCTAGAGACTTCTGAAGTATCTCCTAAGACTTGCAAAGACTCACACTGCTCGCGCTCAACATGGTTGGCTCGGCTTTGCAGGGTAAGGATAACACACGGTCATTTGATTCACTCTGTGCAACTCAAATGGCAAGAGGACAGTCATTTATCTAAAAAATTACTTGATGAATATTAACACAGCTTCCCCAAAAAACCACTTACTAAAATCATTATTTCCTCTTCTCTCATGAGCTATGGCACAAACCTGTTTACTTTGCTTGCCATACTGTGGATTACAGCAATACAACATTGTTGGCAGTTAATAGAGGCACTTCGATATCAGTAGTAAAGCTTGCTCATTCAGTATCTACAAGTAAACAGGGGTATGTTACTGCATTAAAGGGCATTAAAAAGGAAATTGTCAACTGCACACTGCCCACTGAAAGAGCTAGGCACTGAAAATTTAAGGCTGGCTCTTCCTTCTCCTAATAACACTAACAGCTATGACAACAACACACCATTTACATTGTCTGAAATAAAGCACTGGAACAGCACTGGTAAAACAAAAAGAGATGTAACAGCATCTGATCATATTTGAAAGACCTTTGCTCTGTGTTAGTCTTGTTACAGGTACTCACTGGATGTCAAGCCTCTTTGCTGTGAGTTAGTGGTTTGAGGTTTTATGGATACAAGCAGACCAGTCAGGCAGCAGCCACTTGGACACCTGTCACCAGGAGCCCAGAGTGGTGAAAGCCCTAGGCCCAGATTTACTTTCCTGACAAGCTATGTCATAACAGTTGCTTCATGCTGCCAGCATTTATATGTCACTGTCAGGTCTGTCTGGAAAATGAAAACTGTATTTCATCACAAACACTGAGACTCTGACATTCAGTTCTGTTCCACGAACAGGATGATATCAAGAAGTTTCATGGAAAAATTCTGAAGCAACATGCAACCTGAACCTGCTTTTCCAGAATAGCCAAAGCAGTTTCCTGGAATATGAAAGACAAAGGAAAACACATAGGACTACAAATGCAGCTGAAAGCAGTCCTGCTAAATGCTCACAAGCTATTGAACTAACCAGCTGTGTAGAGGGGCCTCCTTTCTTTTATTTGCTCTGGCCAGAAATATCATATTGAATCTGAAGCAAACCTGATTTTGGAACAATTCTGATTCTGAGTCTCATCAGCCCCCTGGATTTGAGATAAGATTTTCTCCTGTTCTAAACACCAACTGGAACCATTAAGAAATGTTCCTGAAGAGACTCAAAGGCAGTCAGGAAGAGAAACCAAGGCTAGCAAAAATCTCAGCAGCACTATAAAAAGCAAAAGAACAGCAATTCAAGGGAATTTATGTTTTCATTTATTATCATAGTACCTTTCTCTACTCAGAGGGAGATTGAAAATAAATGACATGCTCAAATGAAATACTGAATGGATCAGGTTTTTGTGTTGTGAATATAAAATCACATCTGCTTTAAAGTACTGTGGGAGAACTAAAGCTTCAGATGAAATTCGGTTTTCATTTTCACATGAAGATCCTGCTGCAATAGCAACAGGATATACACTTTGGAGATCAGAGAAGACAGTTCTAGGATGATTTACTTTAAATCGCTTAACTCACCAATAAGCCTACAGCCAATCTACTGGCTGAGAATTCAGACCTGTTAGAGAGTTCTGTACTGTTAGGTTTAAGCTACAAAGCACCAAGCTGTACAACCCATGTCTTAATTCACAGATGGATCAAAACCTGCTAAAAACATGGAAGAAACTATACAGACATAGACCAAGCTAGGATACCCAGGATACCACCTCTGACAACAGACAGTAGTGAGGATTAGGAGTGTAGATGGGGTTACTCATCATGTTTAAGACAGATTTCTCTTAATAGAAGCCATGTGCGGTTTAAAAAGTCTCCTGAGCCAGAGGTTACATGGGGACTGCACTGTTTGCTGGTCCCATAAATGACAACAAATTTCTCTAATGCCAACCCTGTAGCATGCTGAAGTGTCAGGCTGCATGCAGCTTAATTGTACTTGGTGTAGAGAAAGACTTAATCATTTCTTTCCCCAGCTAGAGAGTCATAATCAAATTATTCTCTTCTCAGGCCATTCAGCATAGTATGGAGCCTTTTCCCACCTGGCCATCTGGATAATACACTAATAGAGGTTATTTGTGCGTGTTTCACAGGCTAGAGCCAACCTCACCTAAATACCAGCCTCAATGTCAAATAGTGAAAGGGCTGAATGATGTGGAGGGGTGATCTCTGCAGACCTTGAGCAATGGGCCAGCTCCTTTGTGGCTGAGGAAGAAGCTTGAGACAGCAGGGCATGGTGTGAAGGGGCAAAATGTTTCGTGCTGATTTGCAACGGTAAAGCTTCTGTATATTGTGGCCACACCATGGTAAATGTGGTCCCACTCCTCCTCTACTGGTCCGATGAGCCACTTATTACTCTGTTTATGCTTCAGCATAAAGCCTTGCCCTTTCATGACTCACAAATGCCCTGAAAACCCTCCTGCTGTTGACCCAAGAGAGGTGACTCACAAAAGCTGTCTAAAACAGGTTGAATTTGATGGCCCTCCAAGCCCTCTGCAAGAGCCATTTGCTGGGGAAGTTGACAGGTTTTCAGAGATAATGGCGATTAATGCAATGACAATTTGTGTGTGTAACTGAGTCACCAGCTGATCAGTTTCATTTGCTGCTGCTGAACATCCACTTTCTAGAGTTGCTAAGTGTATTATGTTGTTTCAAGGTTTAGTACATGTCATCATGCCACGAACTCCTGGGTCAGCATTGTACTGTGATATGAAAAGGAGCAGCACAGAAACAACAGTCAACACAGGCTTACAAATTCAGCCTGTAAATGCTCCCAGGAGAAATTAGCCCATACTGAGCTTTGGAGTAGGATGACATGACAGCTACTGATATCCCAAAAGACACCATTTGGGGGATCTGTGCCCTTCTGTCACAAACTGCTATGTGTGAAACCCACAGGAAGGATTAACAGTCCCTGAAGCACTAACCATTAGCAAACAAGGACTATAGACTGCTTGGCTTCTGTCCAATAACCCTTGAAACCATGCTTAAAGGGATGGAAATCCAAGAGACATTGTACTCCTTAAATCCTTGCTATTTTCAAGGAAAGTCTTTTCCCAGTACATATGAAATCCCACGAAGTTTCTAACTTAAACTTTTCAGATAACTTTAAACACTTGCTCTCTTCAACCCTCTTCCCCTGCCTCCCACTCCCACCCCAGCCTGCCACCTCAAAAAGCCCCAAAAACCACTCCTGAAAAGTTTCTTGACATAAATGACTCTTTTTTAAACACATCATAGTTCAAAACACCCAGCACATTAAGGGGTCTAAACAGATGCAGAGGGAGCTAGACAGGGCGGCCAGATAGAGAGGTGGGCTCACAATAGGCTTGTAACATTGATGCACCACCCCAGATTGTTCTGATTTAGGAGTAAAGGTTTTGTTACTCTACCATGATGCATAACCAGCTATAACCACTGTCAGGACATAAAAATACAGGCTGTGGGCAAAAAGGAGGAAAAAAAAAAAAAAAAAAAAAAAAAAAAAGGAAAAACTTACCTACACTCAGGACTGAAAACTGTTATTCAGAATCGCTTTATTAATGAACCCAAAACACCCATAAAGAGTCAATGGTCTTTTTATTCCTACTCAAAATTTTACAGGAGTAGGAAGCAGAAAACAGAGGGTGACAGCATAAATTAACTTTTACCTACCCTACACTGCAGCAGAAGGTTGCTTTCCTCAATTTCCATTTAAGAAGGCCCCCACGTAACCAACTGAGCTTACTGCCTCATTGTGACCCTGAGATGCTGTGGCTGATTTAACAACATGAAAGAGAAAATTATGTGTCTAACTATGTGCAGCAGATCAGTAGCAGAACTGAGAGCCCAGACCACTGCCTCCCAGTTCTCTCCTAGCAACAAACCACTGGCACTCTCGCTGGCTCTTCCTCCTGCTTCACGTTCTTGTAAAGAATGAGCTATAGAGTTCTTGCACTGATTCACACCCATCTGTATTTAGTTATTTTTTTGCCAATGCTTTGCATTGAAGAAGGTATGTCTGAAATTTTTTATATAATGAATCAAAATCCACCCTTGTACTCCTTACCAGGTAACACTGACTGGGAAGCAAACCCACTATTTTGATAAACTTGATGTGTTTGTACTTAAAAAAAGTCCACACAGCCACACCTGGTACATTACAAAGAGAACCTCTTTTGCCCTTGCTTTCTGCCAGGTAAGCAAGAGTTCCCTCTTCCTTAGCAAACAGTTTGTGTTATGATCAGCATGGGACATGCATATATGAGTTTTATAGCTTTGGTTATTTACTTCTAAATCTTTTGTTATTACATTAAAGTATCACTGAAAGATGCAATTTTTAATATTTGTGTTTTATATGATTGCTTCATCTAAATTAAGAACACTTTCTTGATTACAATTTCAAACTATGCAAGAGAAACTTCACACTACTGCAAATACATCTCCAGCTTTTATGAAAATATGTGTCTTTCACACACTACACATACAGTAACAAGACATTCTGTAGCAAAAAATTCACTGTCAGGTGATAACTGTGAACACGGTCCAAAGACTATATATACTAATATAGCTAAGTACATGGTATCAGTTATATTACAGCTCAGTGAAACCACGTGTGCAAGTGCAATCCTTGAAATTAGAGTAAATATAGAAATATTCTAAGTGAAATTGCATTATGGGAGTAAGGTAAGTCACTGCCATATTCATTTGGAGGTGGTAGCTTGAACTGCCAATCCACTGGCTACAAATGCAAAAGCAGCAGATCCTACAGGGCAGATCCTACCCTCTCCTGTCCGGAAAAAAAGGTCTACCACATGCCCTTGTCTTTTGACAACAACCTACACAGAAGATATATCCCCTGGCAGATGTCAGAAGAAATTTCATCCCCATCCTCCAGCTCTGACCCTACAATGAACTTTCTGTACCTGTACCAAGTCCTCCATCACCAGATGCTGGCTTGGAATGTGATTTTAATGAGGTCTGAGCCCCTCTGTATGCCAAACTGTCTTTCAAGGTTACATGATAAATGTCATTGCCAGTGCTGTGGATTGCATTCCTTAAATTACATGACAAAACCAGGCAGCATGGAAGGAACATGGTCACATCTGTCAATATGTGTGTTTATAATTGATTCAATCCTATTGCTTTTTAAATTTTCTTATTCTGATAAGAAGGAGAAGACCCTGAATCTATAAACATCTCCTTGTTTTGTATGACTATAAACAAGGGACTAAAAAACAGAGTTATCAAATGCACTCCATATTTGAAGAGCTAGATAATGTACATAAAAGTCCCCTTATTTTAAATCTTTAGTTTCATGGATGATATATATTGTTTAGACTGTAATTAGACTGGAATTGCACCTCCTTCCCCTGTCTATTCACTCAAATAAAACCAGCATTTGCTGTGGTTGCATTCATACTCATTTTCTGCTCCCTCTCTACAAATACTTCTGGCAAGTGAATTTCCTGGCAAGGATGTTATGGAAGCAGCAAGTTTTAATTTACCATCAGAGAACATAGACAGAAGGTGTATGTTAAACTCATAAACACATCTAGCAGAAACTTGCGTTAAAGAACTATTTTCATTATACTCTGGACTCAGTAAAGTGCTGAGGAACATTCTTACCTTTAAGCATTTTATGAAGTCCCATTGAAATCTCTGTTTTAATATTTTCCTGAACTGGAACCTCCATCTGGGGAGAGAAACAATACCTTGCTATAAGTGATGTGTCTAATAAAAATGAATCAGCACAGCTTGCATTTTGATTGCCAATTACCTGCAATCAACTGCTTAGAAAAACTCAACGATGAAAAAAAATGCTTAGAAATAGTCATTAAAAATATTTGTGAACAACTTCAAGTGTATACAGGAAAGAATGTCTATAAACAAGTTCAATTGAATAGAGGAAAGAAAACATAAAATTATTGCCAAATAAGCCATGAGGTGAGACTTCAGGTAATTTATTATGTTCTTTTCTATCAGCAATTTACTTAGCTCTTACTGTAAAGCTATACAAACAAAAAAAATCAGTTTGCTGTTTGAATCACTAACAATGCAATTAATACCACTGGCTAGTTTTGGAACATATTACAATAAAATGTTTTATTTGAATGCATCTATATTCACCATCAAAAAACTTCATTAAGTGTCTGTTACAGCTGCTACTCAGAATTGAAGTTAGGCAGAATGTATCATAAATACTGAAGAAAAATTAAGCCTATAAAAAGCATGGCAAGTAATAGAAAGGGAAGCAAGATAAATATTCAAAGGCATTTCCATTTCATGCACACTTCTGAAAAACTATGAGAGTGGAAGGTACCAAAAATGCTAAAACAGGCATAAAAAAAATAACTCTGACCCTAAAATCTGGCCCTCAATCAAGCTGAAAGAACATGCTTACTCAGCATCTTTGTTATGAGAGGATATTTAAAAGGTTCAAAGACAGAAACATTCAAGTTCCAGTGAAAGCTGAGAGGCTTTGCAAACCTAATTCTCATTTGGGTCCTAAAAATCTTCCCCTGCTTATTGAGAAGTTGGATAAAAGATTAAAGACAAATTAAAAGTTAAACTGCCCAGTTGCTGCAGACACCTCTTTTTCAAAAAGCTTTTTTGAAAAAATGAAAGTTTTTAAGAGAAAATTTCTACTTTAATAGAATTGTTTCAATCTTTTTATGAAGGCTAAGAAGAAATGGAACATTTTGATGGGTCTTCTAAAGTGTGAAAAATAGGGGCTTTTTTCATGGAAAATAAGTACCACTGCTCAGGGATACTGGATCATCTACTAAGGACAGTATCTAAGCAAACAGCTGCTAGAAACATGCCACTGTTCAGTTCAGGGGCATATCCATCTGAAAGTCACTCCATCAGCAAGACTGCTGCCTGGGTTTTCCGTCTGCTCTTGCTAATTGAGCAACTTTTATGAAATCACTTCACTTGCACCCAACTGCAAAAATTTAGCTGATATTAAGGGCATATCCCCTTTCTCTCAAAGTTACTAACAGAGATCCACTTAACATGTATACACCGTTGACAGACAGAGAGGAATACTTTAGTAAATGTAATGTTGTGGGAACTGTGTCAACTGTTTCAGAAAGTATTTATCCAATGGATGCATATAAGAGGTATATTCAGATGTTTCTTGTTCAGTCACAAAGCAGATGTGAGCACGGACAGAAAGATTAACAGAAAGGTTTTATTGCTGACTCCAAATATTTCTATTGTCTGATAAATGTAGCAGGTCATAGCACATTATAATTTCATTCTGAAACCACAGTCAAATTCAAGGCATATTTTACCAAAAAAGTCAAAAATACTTTCACTGCTGCTCCTAGTGACTCTCCTGTTGTTTTCTTAGTTTGCCACCATTTATTCTTCTATTATTTCTTTTCTAAGAGAAAAATATGATTTATATTAACTGACAAAAACTTTTACTTCTTCTAAGGAGCAAAATGAATTTAGGAAGAAGGGGAATTGGATAATGGCTGTATTATTCATAGGAACGCATATCTAATTTATATAGTGCTGCTAGTATGCCATCTAAATTTGCTGTAACTCCAATTAAGCCCATTTAAGTAATGAAAAGAACTACTCTACTGTGTCTGAATATTAATTTCATGGTCTGTTTTACATATCAGAGAGTAAAAACATATTCCTAACTCTTATAATCATTTTACAACAATTACTAGCAAAACTTTTCAAGTGCAAAGGTCCACCCAAATAATATTGTTCCTAGATCCTATGTTCAGATAAGTACTGGACCAGACCTTGTGACAAAAAAATCACACAAAGATTAAATCTGCATGAAAGTATTTAGCTGTCTGTCTGGAGGAGATGGATTTTTAGCCGCATTAACTAGCCCTCAAGACCCAGAATTTTCTGCAAAAATCAAGCCCTGTAAATGTCATTAAATTGAAAACCCCTAAAATCAGGTAACAGCTTTGAAAAACTTGGGCATTTGAAACCCTTTATAAAATACAAAATAATTAATAAATAAAAGCTTACTTCAGGTTTTTCTAAAAGGATGTTAAAATGAGGTTAGACAATCTCAGTTCAAGACAACAAATACCTTTCAACCAGTTTTCCAGGTAACTTGTGTGTTTTTGAAAGGGAGGGTAAGTAGACTGTAAAATCATTAAATGATATATTAAACCAATGTTTACTTCTGCATTTTAACCAACTTTAGAATCTATGGCATGTATCTATCTCATTACTCTTTATGCTCCCCAGACTGGTGTGTGTGCTCAGCTAAAAGCAAGCAACTCCCACACTTATCACCACAATGAAGTAGGTGCATAAGCCTTTGCAGAATGGAGTCCAACCTCATCAAGTACACAGAAGGACTGAAAAAAGAACTGCAGAAGGAGTGGTAAGTAACTGTGCGAGTAACTCTCCATGTAGTTAATGACTCCAGCCAGGTAGAAACCCAAGCAGCTGTTATTTGTATTGGTAGTATTCACACACACAAGCATTTGCACCTCTTTTTCCAACCCATTAATTCTTTGTTAAGTCATATGCAATTAATTCTCTTTTACTTTCTCAATTTTTTTATCCCTAAAGCTACCCTTAGCAGGCCATTTCTCCTCTTCCTAGATAGCAATAGGTAAAATAAATCTATTGAGCAAAGTTACAACAAAAACATTTTGGAAAGGTTGAAAGTTACTCTACCAAATATATCACAACAGTAAATGTGATATCCAGCAAGCAAGGGAAGAAAGAAACTAAAGATTGATGCCATGGGAGTAATTTATGCAAAGAGTTGGGAACTCATCACCTGCGTCACTTGTGTAACACAGAAACTGTCCATTTGACTCTTCTTAGACAGTCCAGCTCATACCAGGAGGTTCACAGGAAAGTGAGGTAATTTGAGGGTTAGTGCTGACACACTGCTTGCCCTTACATTCCTCAGGGAAATTAAATCATCAAGACTGGAGAGGCACAGGCATATATGTTCCTCATTGCTTAAGACTTGATATTCCTGGATTGGTACTTTTCCAGACACTGAAATTGTTAAACAGCAAGTAAGAGCAATTTTCTTTGAATTTTGGTGCCTCAAAAGATGCCCTTTTTGTGATTTGTACACTGTTATCAAAAAGAAATGAAAGAGACTAAAGAAGGGAAAAAACCGATCCCAACATAAGAGACCATATAAGGAAAGATGGCACTGTACAGGTCATCATCTAGAGATGAAGAAATCAGGGAGCAAAAATGGATACATGCCATATTTTTCTAGATCTTCTAGTGCATACAAAGGCTCAAGTTGTCAGGTCAGCTTTCAGTCTTACCCACTGATCTCAGAAATGTGCACCCTTTCTGGCTTTCTGATTAAGATCCCTTTCCTCTGCCTCAAATCCTCCCCGCCATAAACTGTTTGGCTTCATTTTTCTATTGTCCCCCCCAATTACTGCTTGTGTATGGATACAATTCTTCTACTACTTAGGTAGGCAGTTAGGAAAAAGTAGCTTTTAAAAATCAGGGGCAATGTTCTCAGACATAATCTCCCACTGGTCAGGGCCTACAGTCTCCAGCTTGTTTTTGTTTGAGGAAGTCTAACTTACAAAATGTTGCAGTTCAGCCATGCCTGGAGGGAGATTGCTCTAGCCCTCCTTTCAGACGCCAGGCTGGGAGGCTGAGCTTCTGATAAGGGCGGTACCTCCAAAGGACAATTTACAGAAAAAAAATTCTTGACAAAACACCAATTTTTATCAAAATCAGAGGACAGCAGAGTCAGCATGGAAGAGTATGGGGTAAAAAATACAGGTACAGCCCATCAAGAATTTGATCATTTAGAACAACAAGGTCACATGCCCAAATTTCCCAGTTTCTCAGGGTGAAGCTGGGACCAGAGAGCCAAGAAGGGCAAACATAGCCAATACATGATCATAAGACATAAAATATCTTAGTTTAAAGCCTAGAGGCCCAACCATGCACCAAGAATCTAAAGCTCTCTCCTTGTCCACCTAAGACATTTAAGCCTCTGCTGCTCCTTTGACTAGGCTCTGGGCTTGCCAGCAGCACAGCAGTGACTGTCACTGTTTCCATCACCAGCTCCAAGCTAATTCAAGCACTGTTAGCAACAGTGCAGCAGCAGACCAGAATACAGGCTGACAAATGGGGTGTTGTTGCAGTCAAGTCATTGCTGCCATTGCAGCTGCCAGAGTGAGCAGGTTGAAAACAACATCATTGTGACTATATGACCATCAGAAGCCTTACTTTATGCACAAAGGCACCAAAAACCACAGTGGATGCCTTAAAGAATGAATTAGCAAGATTCTGTCTGTATTGCAAAGCCTTCAAGCATTCCCAGTCATTCCCTGGATATTGCTACCCAAGAGAACTGAAAGGTAATGATGACTAATGTAGAGGAAACAACAAATCTTAACAGCATTAGTTATTAAATACCCATTAAAACTCACACTGTAGAAGTACAGGAGTAAACAGTTAAGATCACTCAAGCTGTTAAAAAATGTGACTGTCTCACAATTGTGCCAAGAAAACTTGAAACAACACTGCTTTGTACAGTATTAAAGAGGTCGAGAATCAGATACACACGTTCATCAGAAGATGAATGGATTACAAATAGACTTTTAAGATGGCAATAAAATCATTCATTACACTTTTTAAATTAAAAGATGGAGTGAAAAAAGCAGCCAATGTAATAATTGCTATGAATAGCCACAGCTGGCAAGCAGCTGGATTTCAAATGGGCTTTCTTTCCTAAATGCCAAAAGCACTAATTTATTGCTGTGACTGCCTGTGTGAATTATAACTTTTGCAAACACTGTCTATTAGCATGATATACACAACACAGTCCCTGCACGCTCTGAGCAGAGCACACTGTATTAATCTGGGGAATGGCAAAACAGAGGGAACTAGTATGACCTACATCATCTGAGCCATCTCTACAAGCACAACACTGACATACCATTGCATCCAAGATAAGCCCATTTCTGCTGGAAACAGAAGGTTTTGAAACAAAAGGTGACCTCTAATAAAATTAAAACCCTGCATCCGCACTGTGGGGAAAATCACCTTGTTCATAAAGACTTTGATTCTCATGCATACTACAGTTGTGCACACAAGCCCATATTCCCAGTTGACCTCAGAGAACAGGATTAACTTAAACCAGCAAAGCCACAATGATTTACTGTGATGTTTTCTCTCCTTGCTTTAGACATCTTTCTACAGTTACCACTACAAGTATTTATCACTGTCTATAAAAGTGAGCGGTAGCCAAAATGTATCACCTTCCCACCTTAATTGCACAAATTAAGCTCCATGTACCTGCTGGCAAAGGTCAGTGTTGTTGCAGCAGCAGTTACAGTATCCCCAGGAGCTAAGTTCCACCGTGTGTTCTGGATAAGGAGCAGAACAGATTGCTTTGGGCATCTCCAGACCTAAGGGGTCTTCAGTATCATCTGCCACAAATAACATCATAATAATGGTGCTGTAGCTGCAGCGGTCTAAGAATACAGAAGCATGATAAAGTTTGCAATTACAGATCTCAAGATCTATGTCTATACTTTCCAATAAAGCTCTCCTATACTTTTTCAGCTGTGAAGGATAATAGATTTAGCTGGCCCTGGACTGCATCAGTGCAAAGATTAGAGGAACTCTTGCAGTTCCTTCCAGTTCTAATTTCTGTGAATCTGTGACTTTGAAATCACAACATAGCCTTAACATTCGAGATGAGGAGTGTTTAATAGAGTATAGGATTCAGAGGTTCCAAGAAAAAGGCAGCACAGATCAAACAATTACACCCTCCTACCTCACAATATCCATGTATGCTGATGCAGGAAAGTTACTGTGGCTGCTGAGATGATAGCTGAAAGGCAGGGCAGGCACAGGATGTGCTTATATTATTCCATCAACCATGGCAGGGCCCGGGCATCTATGTTCCACTGCAAACACCAGTGAGAACATCTATTTAAAAACAGAGCATGTGGACACATTCGTAGTGTGGCAGTGCAGTATGTTCAGGAAGAATGCCAAATATAAAGCTATCTTTGAGGAATAAAAAGTACTCAAAATAAAAAGGAGTAAATAACAGGCATCTTCTGAAATTAGAGTCTGAGTTCACGTTTGGTCAAGACTGAAAAAATTCCTTCTTTTGATTGCTACAAACTGCCCTAAGAACATTAGTTTTTGGCTTGTCAGTGAAATCTGCTAACTAGTATAATAGTCCACCTTGACAAAACAGTAATAATTTATCATAATAATAGTCAACTGGTAACTTTTGCCCCAAGCCAGTGAAAACTGTCAATTCAATACAGAATACTACCCCTAGAGGTACTGAACACACAGAGACCCACACACAGAGAATCAGACAGTGTACTCTTCATTCTAGAAAGAGAAGAGCCTTGCACTGTTGCCTATTACTGCCTGTAGTACTTGCATATTCATTAACACAGTACCAGGGCACCCTGTGGCCTGCAGACTTTTTCTTGCAGGACTGATGCTTATATCACCACACCACTACTGAAAGAATTAAAACACAGGCAGACTGACTTGCTCACATTCACATGACAACATTGCCTGAGCAGGAAGTTAAACCTGCATCTCCAGACTACAGACAGTGCTGTCTAGCTTCCTTCCTTGGTAACAAGTGCTTGTGTAAAACTTGGTCACTAGGCTGCTGCGGTGATGGGAATTACTGCAGTGTTTACGCAAACCTTGGGCTATCACAGTTTCCCCTGTCTGGCCATCAATCCATCCTCCTGGATAAGAAATGGTTTAATATCTGTTCTGCAGTAGAGATCAAAACTACCAAGTAATCAGAAGGCAGATGCTTCAGTGAGCACTAGACCTACAGGGCTACCAGGAGAAGCTGGAAACACTTTCCATAGAAGGCAATACCCAAAGACTGAGCATTAAAAGTAAAACAGAAACACAGGTGTATTTTAAATTTGTTCAGTATCTTGAAGCTAAGGGAGAGAGAGAATAGCTTCCCAGACAGCATGACTCATTGGAGGTCAGCTGGTCCTGCTCAAAAAGAAGCTGGCAGTAACACCACATTGTTATAGTCACTTCTGGATGCATCACTTCCCCTGAAGGTTAACTTGGATACAGCTCACATTCTTCCCAAGCGACATTCCCCAAAATGTACTCTCAGTCTCACACCATCTCAGATCTCACAGGTGACTCAGACTTCCTGAGTCACAGGTGCATATATTAGCGGCATAAATTTCTCCAGCTATTTCTTTTAAAAATGATGTAAACCTTCAGCACTTATGTTGAAGCAAGAGTTCTATGGGAATCCACGATAGCAAGTCCATATGATATATGAGAACCATGGCAGGGGAAGGGAGGTTTATTTTTATGGAACTTGCTTTGTAGGCTCCCAGTTGTAAAAAAAAAAAAAAAAAAATAATAAAAAAAAAAATCCTTGAAGATGTTACCACAAAGGCTACTTCGCTAGCTTTAAAAGAACTCATATATCCTCTACGGTAAAATATTATGCTTAGCTGGTTTTTAATTTTTATTTATTTATTTTTTAGTTTTACACCTGACTCACTCCAACTTTCCAATTTCTAGCATGACCTAACATGTATATACAAGGCAAACAGAGTCTTTGTTCCTAATACTGCTTCTTAACTCTGCTCGTCCAGGTTTATACCCTGTGGTATGTGGTAATAAGAACGGATAAACCAATTCAAAGCTGAAAGTACATCAAAAGCCGTATACAGCCAGAGGATAGACAGAAATCAACAGAGTCCAACGAATCATATTTCTCCTGTCAGAATTTTCTTGAACCTTAGCTTATTGGAGATCTTACTAAGACTGAAACATGAAACACAGTCTGCAATCCTGTAAGAAATTGCCGGGGAAAAGGATCTAGACTGTATTTCACAATAACATTTTTCCCATTAATTACTACTAATTTTGTAATCTACATATTACTTTTTACAGCATTTTTTTGTTTGTTTCTTTTAGCCTAGAAAGCAGACTTTACAAGTGAAAAAAGACCTGCTCAGCAGCTTAATGACACAAATTTAGGTATTTCATGCATTTGGCATCAAAACAATTCTCTCTCCTTACATACTGAGCATCAACAAACAGAAAACTAGAAGAAAGACACATGCATTCTTATACTTCTTTTATATCATTTTCACAAGTGAATTTCTTGGGGACTAGGACATCTAGGAACCAAGCATATCAATGTTATGACACAGACCTTACAACAACAGTTTGAACCCAACCAGGTTTGAGAAGTTGCACAATAAAAGCATAACCAGGCACTGTACAGTATTTAACTTCGCAAAACTCAAACCAACCTGGTTCCTATTGAATACTGTGTGTGCTTCACTCAAAGTAACCCACCACCTCATCAGGGAGCCCTGGGACCATACGTGCCCACAACTTTTTGCTTAGTCTTAGCCAGTGTTGTACTTCCAGGAGTAAGTCTATAGTACCTCCAAGAAAGCTAAATAGAGTGCAAATACCTTCACATCATTTAAGATTCATGGCTATTACCTCTAACACATGACATGAAGATAGAAATGACTACAGAGAAAACATTCCTCTTCTCTGTTGCAAGCGTGCCCATTCTGAATACAGAATCATTCAAATATAGATAGTTGAGTCCATCTTTTAATAAGCAACACGTAAAACAACTGCCCAGTGCTTTTTAGCATATTTAGCCTTCCTTAATACTGGAGATTTGGAAAAACAAAGCACATCATCACTGCACCCAACTACATTTATGTCCTGTCAGAATCAAGATTCAACCATCTTCAACACATACTCATTAGCTCCACTTGGCTGTATCTGTTACATTTTCTCAACCCACACTTTCAACTATCTTTTCAACTCACACTTTTAACAGTCTTTAGGCATAGACTTTAATTCCCAAACATGAACACAGTAGTACCCAAGTGGGAAAGACAGCTCCCCATTTTAAGGGGAATTAGTAGACCAAATTAAAACAGAATGGTTTCCAAATTTAAAAAGCAGCCCATAATTTGTTGTGACTTTGTTCATTCAGGCACATAAATAAATTAAAAATACATCAGTTTTGAAAGAGAAAGGTTAAATTTGAACCTATATTTCCCATGGGACTCCTAGAAAGAGACAAGCAGTAACATTTAGCAAGTCACACCAGAGTTCAGTCACTCTGAGGAGCACTGTGTAAGATGCAGATCAAATCAGAAGATCAAGTTCCTGACCACATTAGCCAGCTGTTTTATAGGATCCAAATAGAGCATACAAAATCCCCCAAGTTAGTAAGCAAAATAAAGGGAAATAAAACAGGGGAGGCAAAAATTCAAAATGTCACCTCAAGCATTTACTCAGTTCCAATTTAAAGCCAGTTTCAAAATATGGGGACTAAAATTACATAGAAATATTAAGTAGGCCCTCAATTTAACAAAAGCAAAAAAAAAAAAAAGGAAATATTGGTCTGGAAAAGGCGTATTGCACTGAGGAGACCTCAGCTATTATCAGATAACATGATCTCTCCCCCATCCATTTCCGTTTCTGGTGTTTGTCATCTTCAGTTGATTAGTTGATTTGTTCTCCAGGACCACTTTTTTTTTTCTTCTTCTAAATAAACAAAACAATTTTCACTAGGTTGCCCTGTTTCCTTGCAGACTACAGACATTACCTTAATAAATTGATTATATATTCATATTAATGAGAAACTGTTTTATCTGCCTGTAATTGGTGCACTATGGACCATGGCCCATTCCTAATGTCACCTACACTGAATTAATAAAGCAGATATACTCAGCTTCCAAGGTAAGAACGTCAAAGGTGAGAAAGCAAAAGCAGGATTTTGTTAATGTAATCAGGAAACTGCACTGGAAAAAAGGGAAACATAAATTATGTAAATTAATAGCTGTTTATTCTGCATTATTAAATAAGACACTGCAGATTGTAAAGGTTTCTGGAATGAGCTAGACTGTTACTCAAGTGAATATAAGCAGAACAAAGTCCCAGCAGCTTAAGAAGCAGTGCTTTAAAAATCAGAAAAAAAATTCAGAATCAAAGGAGGGGAAAATGCCTCCTGCTGTTGGTTCAACTTCTTTTATTCTGCTTAAAAAAGTAACATAAACAAACAGCACAAACTGATGATGACTGACACAAGAAATTTAGGAAAAAAAAAATCAGAAACTCTGAACTGCCTGTCTGTTGCTGATGAATTGAAGAGGGGCATTTCAACAGATCAAATCCCTGACCAGAGCAGAGGATTGCTGAAGATCAGCATTACCTGACAAACCCTATTACAATTCTACATCATAAATAAAAATAAGACTATTTTTTTAAATGAAGTTTACCATGGAAAATTGTTGCTTTATATGAAAGAAAACCTTTTTTCCATAACAGGAGTTAAAAGTCTGTTTTCAATAGCCAGGAACCCATTTCAGTTTGCCAGTTTAAGCAAGAAATCAACATTTGCCTTATTTTTTGTAACCACTTAAACTTCAAGCATTGCACTTCTCCAGAGGTTAGTGTGGCAGTGGAACTACACCTCAATTTTTAAGGAAGCCAGGGAAAGTTCAGCAGTCCTACTTGGTCTGTGATTCAGTACTGTGGTTGCAGAGACTTTTTTCCTCAGATGAATCTTTCTTCACAGCTTTCTTGATGCCTGCAGGGTGCCTCTTCCAAAAATCTTTTGACATTCACGACTCCTCAAAAGATATTCATCCAAGCACAAAGCTTTCAGCAATTTCTACAAAGGGACACACAAGATGCTCTGAGCATCATATGAGTGACCAGCAGCCTGTGGCCTTTGGTTCATGTACCAGTGTTTTGGGGAGCGGTCTGCTCTTTCCTTTGTGATAGCTTACTAGCCCTGCTTAGCCTAGAAGCCTTTAAGGCCATTCTGTCCTAGGAAAATCCCTAATACCAAGTCTCAAGCACTGGCTTTACTGCCAGACAGAAACATGCCCTTTTGTTTCTACAGAAACCTGCTAGTTTTCCTTCTTTGCACACTCTTGCTTGCACACTCAAGGTTAACGGGCTTGAAAAGTTTCTGGTTGCTATCTGCTCAGAACAGCGAAGATTATTATTTGACTTGTCTTCTTTTGCAGCCTGTGGCATTTTCCATTGTCTGGATCATGTACTTGTTTTTTGAACCAAGAAAGACCTACAGGGAAACAGGTTTCTGGCAGCATTCATACATTTTCTTATTGTTTTAAAGTGGTATATGGTTTTGGGCATGGCCAGAACATATGTGAACTTTTTCAAATGTTATGTCTGAAGGCACCAGGTTTGAGGATATAATTCGTATTCAAGTGTCCTAAGAGAAGTCCACAATGTGGGCAGGTTCTGTTAATCTGTCCTTGCTCTTAACATCTGCCAACTTTTCAAATGCATTCAGAAAACAGAAGAAACTACATTACACGCAAAAAGCCATTCCAGCTTTCTCCTGCCTGTGAGAGTGTGGTAAACTAAGCACAATTCAATTAAAGTTTATAGTGCACTTTACCAGGAGGGAAATTTTGATGTAATAATAGAAAAAATCAGATAGGAAGGTTGTCATAATGGCACCAAACTACAGTCAACACAGAAAAGCGGAGGGTCTTTGCTGTGCCTGCCAGATCTAAAATACATTTCAAGCTATCCCTGAAGGCTTCTGCTTTGACCTATTATCCAGATAAAGCCAATCTCAACAGCAGGAGGAAATATTCTACCCAGACTCTGGTGGTTTAGATGCTTTGTCATAAACAGAAAGAATTCAAAGATAGGATTTCACTCTATTTTTCCCGTGAGGTTTTTCTGAATGAACATCAGGATTCTGAGATTAAAGATTTTAATTAAAGAAGTATAAATTAAAATCTAGCAATTCACTACCACTTGTGTTAAATCTCATTAAAAATATGAGGCTGCCCTTTGTCCCCACCCAGTACCTCCTGGCTTCCTACAGAGCCACTGCCAGAGGAGATAAGAAGTATTCCTGGACATTTTTTCCTCTACATCACTGTGTAAAATATTTATTCAGCTCTTTCTATAAGGACTTCTGCAGATTCAGGGACAGCAAGATCACAGTCACATACAAATGATATACACAATTAAACACAACCTTCCAAGAGAAGCTAAAACCCCACAGTGATTTATTGATTATTTTCAAAAGCAAAAGGACAGAGGTGGATGGGATTTTTTTTCCAAAAAAAAGGGGCAAAACATAGATGGATGTTAAAGAATGCCTGTTGCTAGTGATGTTCCATCCCCTGATAATCATGCCCCACCATGAGAGGAATGTTTGGAACTGAAGATCCATGGATAAAACACCTACATACATAAAAAGACAAGTCAAAGATGTGCACCCAGAGAACAACTTCCCAGAGGATTTTTACCCATGCTCTAACTTGATTTCAGCTTTCCAGGGTGACATAAGCTTTATCAAGCTTCCCTGAACAAGGAGGAGATCAAACACATTCCCATTATGGCAGGCAGAAGATAGTCCTGGAGAAACACCTGGAGGACCCCAATTGAGCAAGAAGAGCATACTAAGCTATGCACCCTGGGCTTGTGCCCCAGTCTGTGTGCTGTTGTCAAGGAGCTCTTGGTGAGTTTATCTGCATGTTACATCAACATAGCAGAGTTCAAATTTTTCTAGTACCTTTAAATGATTCAATTATCTTTTGGGGATGACAAGAGAGGGACTGAGAAGATGAAAATTTTATAGAATCATTAAATGGTTTGGGTTGGAAGGGACCTTTAAATGTCATCTAGTCCAACCCACCTGCAATGAGCAGGAATATCTTCAACCAGATGAGTTTGTTCAGAGATCTATCCAGCCCAACCCTTGAATGTTTCCAGGGATGGAAAATCTACAGTCTGTCTGAGCAACCTATTCCAGTAGTTCACTGCACACACAATAAATAATTCTTTAATCTCTTAGTTTACAACTATTACTACAACTAATCTCTTTTAGTTTACAACTATTACCCTATGTCTCATTGCAACAGGCCTACTAAAGATTTTGTCCCCTTTTTTCTTATAAGCCCCCTTTAGGTATTGGAAGACTCCAGTAAGTTTTTCCTGGAGCCTTCTCCTCTCCAAGCTGAACAACCTTAACTCTCAGCCTGTCTGAACAGGAGAGGTGCTCCATCCCTCTGCTTATTTTGGTGGCCCTCCTCTGGGTCCTCCTCAATCAGGCCCACATCTTTCCTGTACTTAGAACCCTAAAGCTGGATGCAACAGTCCAGGTGAGATCTCACAAGAGTGATGTGGAGGGACAAAATCATCTTCCTTGACTTCCCTCATTTGCACATCCTTTGGCCACGCTGCTTTTGATGTAGCCCAGGACACAATTGGCTTTCCAGGCTGCAAGTGCACATTGCTGGGACATATCCAGTTTCTTTTTCACCAGCATCCCCAAGTCCTTCTCTCATTCTGTTCATCCCATAGCATTTATTGATAAGATGGGATATCCTGACACAGGTGCAGGACTTTGTATCTGGTTTTGCTGAACCTCATGAGCTTCCCATGGACCCACTCCTCAAGTTTCTGTCCATGTCCTTCTGGATAGCATCCCTTCCTTCAGGTGTGTCAACAGATCAGACAGCTTGGTGTCATCTGCAGACTTGTGAGAGTGTGCTTGATCCACTGATGAAGACTAAACAACACTGGGCCCAACATGGATCCCTGAGGAACAGCACTCATCACTGAACTCCAACTGGACATTGGGCACTACTCTTTGGGTGTTAGCACTCTAACCATTTCTTATCAACTGAACAGTCCATACATCAAATCTGTATCTCTCTAATTTAAAAAGGTTAATAACATTCCATTTTGTGCCTTCAGTTTCTGAGGCTGTAAGAATTTATAAATATCACAGAGACCATGATGCAGTCTATCTGTTCAAAATATAAAAGTAATACAGTGGGTCAGGCCAAAAGTCTATCTGAGCCAGTGTCCTCTCACTGACAACTACTAAAAGCAGACGGCTAGGTAAAAAGGGTAAGAACAGATCAGACATGTTTAGTACTTCCCCCCCATCAAGAAACCTCCCCAAGACTCTGGGGAACCATTTGTTTTCTGCATGAATTCATTTAGTCTTCCACACAATTCAATGATATTTTTAGTATTCATAAAATCCTGTTACAAAGACTTCTAGAGTATAATTAAACCTCACATGAAACTATACTTGTTTCTTTAGAACCTGGACCATTGGTTCCTGTAGTGAAAGAGACTGTACTTAACTGAGCCCTGTCACCCTTCCCAGTGTTGTTACCCACCATCGTATTCCCACCAACATCTCTGACAAGCCCTAACCATTCCCTGAAACTTTTTCAGGCTGCACCACATCCTTTTTGAGATGAAGGGAGCAGAACCACATAGAGTTTTCAATATGAAACCACAGCTTCGTGCAGTACTGTGATTTTGTTTTCCTTTCTATTCTACTTTTAATGTTGCAAGTGCTGCTCTGCTTTTTGACTTCTGAGCTGATATGTTCAGAGAATTCTGTCATGAGCCCAGATCTACCTCCCAGAGACTTAATGGCCAGTCCAGAACCCATCCAATAATATGTGAAACTAAGATTTTTTTTCCCTCACCCATGCATCACTTAACATTTATCTATGTTTAATTTAATCTGCTTATCTATTGCCCAGCCACTGAGTCTCATAGGGTCCTTCCATAATTTTTCAGTCAGCCTTCATCTTTACTATTGTGAATAATGTTTATTGATAGCACTAATTCATGTTCTTATAAGTGTTTGCCCCTTTTCCATTTCATTTATGAATACATTGAGAATGAATAGATGAATATGAATCAGTATCAGTACTGATCCCAGCACAAACCCTTTGGAACTCCACTGGCAATTTTTTTACTACTGTGAAAATAGATATCAGAGTCCTATTTGCTTTTTATACCTTTTAAAATTGTCTGTGTTGCTAAATTAATGCTCAGGTACACAAGCCTCAGATGCAACACCTGCCCTGCTTTCTTAAAAGCTTTCATGTTTGAGATCTTGTTGAAAGGACTGCAAACATTTCACTCCACCTTCAGCTGGGGTGAAATTCAACTATGAATTTTACTTTAGTTGTGCTACTGGTTTGGAGCTTTTTAGGTTATTTTCTGAAACAAATCAATTAGATCTAAGAAAAGGTGTTCTAACTCATCAAATAGAAACTTGACTTTAATCTCTACAAGAAGTTTTTAAAAAATAAATGAAATTCACAAAGTCATGCACTAAATCACAGTACACACCCAAAACTATTGAAAATAAACCAAAAGAAGGCTGAGGCTGCCTGCAACTTCAGCAAAGACTTGTATTTTGTCACATATGCAGAAAACTGTTCCTTGCTTACTGCATTGTGCTTCAAGGTATTTCAAAGTGCATTGGATATTGAGCAATGAAACAAAAGCCAGGCTAAGTAGAGGCATTTATCTCAAGGGGAGTTGGAAGATTATTCCCAGTTATCAAAATACTTCAGTGAAGCAGAAATATACAATGACCAAGACACAAAAGACCAGTAATCAGTCTGATTCTCCTCCTACTCTGCCACATCAGGATTGATGCCAACAGAGCTAGAGCAGTACAGAGCTCCAGCTGTGTTAAATATCTGGGGTTATGGAGATTTTTTCCACAATCCAGGATTTAGTCACGATGTTCGACCTCCTCCTGCTGCCTAATTGTTGTGTTTAGTTCACACAGAAAACACATTATCTTCTATGCTCACACAACAACATTCATCTCCACATGAAGCCAAACAGTTAAACAGGGGGAGAAGGCTGACATGCCCCTCTCTCCCATGTGTCTGGAACCAGCTCAAACTAAAGTGTCTCAGCTTCAGCAGCAATAGCACTCAAATTGATTGGGGTTGGATGAGGCTGTAAGCAACTTGGTCTACTGGAAGGTATCCCTGTCCATGACAGGGGGATTGGAATCAGATGATCTTTAAGGTCCCTTCCATCCCCAGCCATTCTATGATTCTATGAGATGATAACAAGCAGCGCTTTGATATCAAACCTGAAGGAAGAACTCTGAAGAATCTCCATGCTGTAAGCAGCAGCAGCACCAGAAGGATGAATGGCTGCAATTATAACAAGGTGTCTTGGGTGACAATAAGAGCAGTCCAGTACAGTGTGGTTGAAGCCTATGGCAACACTGAGAGGGAAGCCAGGAACTGTCCTGCACTTCTGAACAAGATCACAAATTCCCCTTTAACTTCTGTCCTGAAGTGCATACGAGCTTCCAACACCAGATAATAATCTTGGGGTCTGCATTGCTACATTACATTTCTGGTTGTGCCAACCACACCCCACCCTGAAGGATTCAAAGGCGTCATACTGAACATCGAATTTCAGCCATCAGGGAAGTACACAAACCCTGTATTTTACCAATTTCAACACAAAGCATCATGCCTTTTTATTGCCTTACATAAAAAGGTCAAAAAGAAATTAAAATAAGTTAAAAAATACTTGAGATGGATATATGCAGCCGAAATTTCGTAACCAAAATCTGAAAAAAAAAATGCTGATTCAAATTCTCCTGTACTTGCTTACTCAAAGGAAATTGGGTTTGATTGTCCTCTTGCTTACACTAGTCTGAAGTGTCAAGTAACTCTATTAAAGTCAATGGAGCTATACTGAAACATATCCTCTGGGAACAAATTAGAGCTGTGATTTTCATGGCATGCAAATTTCCAATCTATTTCTTCATGATTAATCATATTTTAACATCTGTAGATAATTTGTTTCTTCCAAAACTACTACCATTGCACTGGCTATTACTACCCTTTTATAAACACTTTTTAGACAGTTTTTTCATCTACACCTCATCAGTGTGGGAGGTGAGATATAACAGGCTCTGTAGAATCTACGTTCCTGAATCCCTAAACTCTGAAAATCTTATACTGAAAAAATCATGTATTAAATTAATGAAAAGTAGCAGCAGCTCTCTTAAGGTTCTTTTCCAGCCCATCACTGTCAGATTTTTTAATATTTTAAAGGGAAAACCAGAAAATTTCAAGGCAGGCCTCAAAACTGTAATTAACATGAAATGCTTTGGGTATTTATAGCTGGCTATTCTCATTCAGGAGCCTATATTAATTTGACTTTTATTACATCAATCTCTTTTTTGTTAGGAAGGAAAAGAGAAAGTTAATCTTGGTATTAATGCTATCAGATACTGGGGAGAGGAACAGTCATAACTGCATCTCCAAAGATAGAAATAATATTCAGCACAGCCATGCAAATCCATACAACAAATTAAAGATTGCTGGTTAGCTTCACCACTGCAAATGCCTATACTTAGTTGTCATTACATGCTTATATTGTGCAATCTTGGTAAAATATTGAAGAAAGCTTTGTTTCGATTAGAAAAACACTCTTTAAAGGGTCTGCATAATCTGTCATTATAGATTGCACCACTCCCTTGAAAAACATCCAAGAGCAAACCATGAAGATCCATCTCTTTTTTTTTTTCTTTTTCCCCTAAAAGAAGTAACTACACAATAATTCCTTCTATCTGCATTTATATCCTTTCTCTCAGTCAGAAGGCTAATAGCCACACCAGTCCTTTGGGGGAAAAAAAAAAGAGGAAAGTCTGTCTCAGAGTATCTTCACATATCTTATTTCCTCCCTCTCTCCAAAAGCAGCAGAAGAAAAAGAAATATGCCTGAGATTAATTCTTATCACCAGCTTTGCACGGCTGTCATATTAGGAGTTCCTTAAGCTATTCTGGCTTTTCCACCTACTGACTCTGGGAGGTGGCAGTAAGGAAAAAGAAAAAACAAAGGCTTATTCACCAAAGAGCAATTAAATACAAAGTGGCAGTGTCTGCTTTTACTTGGAGCACCTGGCAGCAAAAGCTGAGACTGCAGCAGGACAGAAGTTTGCTTCCACCACCTAATTGCTCTCTACAAGCCTTTCAGAGAGTGACAGAAGACTGAACAATAGCTGGTACCTTAACCGCTCCTTTCTATCTGTATTTGTCTGCCTCTTGGCTTTCTCTTCCTTTTCCCCTCCTCTGGTTCTTTCTGTCTGCAGTTTCCACTGCTTGTGCAGCTCACCCTCTCCCATAGCCAGGCTAGAGCAGACACTGATGTCCTTCCACAGAGTGCCAGGCTGTACCAGCTCTTCTCCAGACCCAGGATCACATGTGCCCAGGGAACCTCACCAGGATCCTGGAGATCCTTCCGCTGAAGGCAAAGACCACCCTGACCTCTGCCATAATGATGCTTTTTATAGCTGCCCTAATCTTTCACCACTAAAGCCTGTTTGTAGCCCTGCTGTTGCTGGACCAGGCTAAGCAGGCAAGGGGAGATACATCTTGCACACCTTTAACCTAAGCATCATGATATGCAGCTCTGACCCATTTAAAAATTGCCCAGCAACTGTTAAATCCCTTATTACCATGACCTACCACTTATTTAAGTCAGAAACACAGCCACACCTTTTTCCCTGTCCTCATTATATTCCTCCTCCAATTCCAAAATTCCCTTCTCTGTACCTGATCTCAAATTTACGTGCTGAGTTATGACTGCTTACCCAAGTCCATTGCACATAGAGAACTCTCCAGGTTAACCCCTAATGCATGACAGGAGCCCCTGGGTCCTTGGATCCTGACAAAAGAGGCTATCATTTCTTCAGGCCCCAGATTGTCCTATAAGGCCAAAGCTCTGAAGCAGCCACTGGAGCTGCCTGAATCTCTGATGCTGCCTGCACCTCCCTTCTGACAGCCCTCTTTCACCTTCTACCTTCCACCTGAGCCAGGAACCTGTGTGGCAAGCCAGGTCTGAGGTCACTGAAAGCCAGCTATAAACTTGGTGAGGGAGGTAAATGTTCTAAATGCTTGTTGTTAGTTCATTTGCTTCAAAGAAAATGCCAAGCTGACAGTCTCTACAGGAGCTTGTGGGAGTGTCTGACTCCAAGAACAAAAACATCCAAGGAAAATCACATCCACAAAGTCAGAACCAAAGGAAGCCAGAAAGGGTTTAATCAGAGATCTTGAGAACTTATTCACAGCATTTCACTCAGTCCTAGCAAGACAACACCTCTCCTGCCTCCCCACACACCACAAGGCTCCCAGCACTACTGGGCACAGAAAAATCTTCCTACTAGCCGCTACTGTAAGACCTCATAGGCTAAATATTCTGCAGCATTGCTGGTATGAACAGGGAGAGGGGTCCCCACATCATTCTTGAAGCAGATGAAAGGGGTCTGAGATTTCATTTAGTCATCAGCAAACTTCTGAGAGTTACATATTGCAGAGCACAAGCAAAAGAAATGGTGTATTTTTGAGTAAACAAAATGAGGAAGTGACATTAGCTGTGCTAGGAGCTTCTATCAAGAAGAGAAGTCTGAGGAAGGGGGGAAAGAGGGTATGACACAGGTCTCATTCAATAGCATCTGTGTCTTCTCCATCTGTTTTTTGATCAGGACTGCTTGCTATTTGGGAATATTTCAAAACCCACTTTGGATGCATCCCAGAGGAAGTCCACAGTAAAGGATAACAGGTCTCAAAGGAAGACCTGGGAATGGGAACAAGACTAAACCACAATTGGGAAGCTCCCATGGACATTGTCCTGCGAACAGATCTAGAAGTTGGCCCTCCTCAGGTACCAAAACATCAGGGTAGGTTCAAGCACATATATAACAGCATCTCTCCAGAGACATTTCTATCAGTAGCAAGATGAATCAGGTTTTAAATCCGCTCCTAATCAGAGCCAAAAAATCTGCCACATGAGGCAATTATATTTCACTTTGTGAGCACAGATTTTGTTCAGCATTACCAGCACTGAGAAATCAAGACTGAAAGTTATCTTAAATAAAATATGGAGAAAAATTCTCAGTCTATGCCAAAGTATTTTTATGTTTTCCATAGCTTCAAAAACATATGGGTAGCTCATATGCCACTTTGGAAAGGTTAAATGAATAGGGGAGTTTGAAACACCTCAGATTTCTTCCATTTCATCTCATCTCCTTTATCATAATTTCTGCAATGACTCCAAAATCCCCCTGGCATTCAGAAAGTGCTCAAAAGGGCAAGAAATGTTTTAAGACGTTGCTCCTTGAAAAATCGATTGAAACCAAGTGAACAAATGCCTTTCTTTAGCTTGGACAGTTGTTCAGAAATGTTTCTGGCCACAACTCTACTTACAGATTCATTGTATTCCCAAGAATGAGCATAAGCAGCTGGTAAAATGAGATTAGTCAGGCTCACATCTCTACTTCTCATTCCAGTATTATCACTTGGCCATGACTTCTAGGATGGAGGTGACAGCTCACATTCAGCCAAACAATCCAGGCCTACAGATGATCTAAAGGATCAGATCCTCTGAAATTCGTTAGCCAAAAGATGCTAGCTCAGCACCACCTTTTTTTAGACAGTTCAGAGAAGCAGAATACCCCACTGTCTCCTTCTTGAGACAACGTAAATACAATTTAGCTTCTAAATAAAATCTCTCATGTCACTTAGTAGAAACATGTGCTGAGGAGAAAGAAGGAGACAAAAAAAAAGGGGAAAAAAAAGAATAAACCCACCTCACAAATGGATGGCAACAGAGATGTGATCACTCACAGGTAAGCACAAGCAGCAAAATGTATATAACCATTCAAGACTGTGAGAGATGTGCTCATGTTTGACACATTAGGTTTAAAACTAAAAGTTAAAAAAGAGACAGAACGCATCTGATGGTGTTTAACAATTTGAGGTAACAGCTAAACAACTGAAAATCACATGCATACATAGTCAATTCATTAAAATAAGCTATTACAGCCAAGAATTTCCTAATCAGATAATTAGTAGCTTCTAATGCAATTAAGTTTACACAGCCAGCTAGCATAATTAAAAAACATAACTGAAACAGAACCATTATCACAGGATAAGTGTCTTTGTCTGATTTTTATTTTTCTTTTGAAAGCTTTAGCCAAAATTGAATGTCCAAGGGAAACATGTAGACTCCATTTAAATGCTAGATGCATTTCCACGGGAGATCAGAGGTTGTTCTCAGAGTGGAAGATGAAAAAATTCATCCAAGTGATACAGGAATATTTTAAAACTTTATTATAATTATGCTGTTCTACAGTTTTGTTGGGGCTGTTGGCTGAATTTACCATCTAACTATCTGCTCTCCAAAGAGATGGCACCTGCTCTCATATTCCATGCCAGGAAAAAGCTCACACTACTAGAAGGTAGAGCAGGCAGACTTTGAAGAGCAGCTTCTTCAGCTGTGGGACATGTAAGCACAGGAGATGTGTGTCTAACTAGAGAGCACACACCATGAGCATCACATTCAGTGCTAAAACTTTACCAGCAAAAACCTCTCCACAACAGCAGCACAGAGGAGAAATCAGGCAGCTTCCATCACTTGGACTTGTTAAATACTGCTTTTCTCAATACCTGAACTGGCAACCGCTACTGAAATCTACAAGAAACAGGGAACAGACAGCCCGAGGGCTAATTAAAATTTCAGGTTCCTTCCTTCGTAACATACCCACTACTTGCATTCTAGGAGACCCTTGCAAAATGAAATCAACTGATTTCTACTGTCCTCTGTAGCTTGGGCTACAATCAGATTCAAATGTACAGTTGGTAATTGTTTTGGTGATTAGTTCTGAATTATATTTCTCTTGTTGCACAGGGAAAGCATATGTATTTTCAGGCTCCTGTTCCTCTCAGAGGTTGTTTCCTGGTACATCAGGACAATCCACCTACCTCTGACTGGGGAAATGACAAAAACCCTTAAAAAAGCAATCATGCAGGCAAACGATATTTGTATTCAAATCTACAATTGCAAGTCATGAAACAGTTTCAACCTCTCTCATGAAGTAGATTTTGTGGGGGTTTTTATAAAAAGGAGTCTAAACCTGAACATGAACTCATTTCTCTACACCTATACAGCCAGTAAACCAAAGATTTGAGGAGATGGATCCCATCCTACCCGTTGATGTTGGCAGAGAGCAATCTGACCCATCTTCTAAGTGTTCTGCCCAGGATCTCTGTAGAAACATTGCTGTAAGGTGCAATAATCTCTGCCAAACCTGGAAGCCAAATCACCTCGCCTAGAATAGATGCCACACCGGGGTGACAGTTCAATGACTTGCACACTATTTCCACACAGAAGGACCTGATGACTGAATTAAGGAAAGCAGACAGAAGCACCCTGGCTGCAGAAGAAGATCCATAAGCTTCTACAGGTATCTTTGCACTGTAATAAATAAGCATGCTTTTCTTCTTGTCTATTCGTGAAAAACAGTAACATACTTTTTTAGACTATTGAAATATAGAGGCTTATTTACATTCCCCTAGAACTGAATCAGGCCCAGCTGTCATCCAGGGTAGTGCAATTTAAAGCTGTGGAATGCTGTGCAATGCAAAAGGAAATAAAAGGGACCTCAATAAATATGCAGTGCTCAAAAAAAAACCCCACAAAAGCAATCCATCTCACTGGAGAAAGGGCAACCTGGGAAAATCACTTTTTAGCCTTTTCAAGTCACCCAGCCGTGGCAAGCAGGCTCAGCAAACCCAAATGAGGCAGAACTGGGCTAGACTGATGGACAGCATCACATTTTGCATCTATTCTATCACCTGTGTAGCCAAAACAATAAAAAAAAAAACAAAGGAAATATTTGCATGGGATTCACAGCAAAAGATGGGACCAAAATTGAAGTGACTCCAACACCTGCAAATATTTCAACTTAGACCAAAATAAAACAAATAAATTAAGCCACTCAAGATGGTACTCATCAGGTTTCTCATCACTTTTCTTGCAGAGTGCTTAAAGTTAAAGGATCCAAAGAGCAAAATAGGTCATGCAAACTCTGACACATAGAAAGATCTTATTCAAAAGGCTATCTAGGTGGAAGAACTCCCAGAAGTCACTAAACTTGGATGTCTTTCCTTGCCATAAAAATCTAGTTAGACCTGGGATAACACAAAGGCACTAGGGCAATCCTCTTTTTCCCTGTGTGGGGTAAAAATATGAACACTACTTCCTTTTTTTTGGAACAATACAGAGGCCTTACAAATGGTAGGGAATGAGCATAAAGTTGTAACACAAATCTTTGTCCATATCAAGTTTACTCCAATCAGTCCAAAAGCGATACAAATCAAGAGCAAAGTGCCTCTGATGACCTATACAGGACAGCACATGCACTGCTGCCATCAGCTTTGCTGCACTTACCACCTGTTCTCATGCTGTGTACAGAGAGATCAGTGACTCACCTTGCAAAAGCTGACACTGTTCTTCCTAGAAAGGGCTAGTTTAGGGAGCTGGACCTGAACACAGCCTCAGAGGCCAGGTGGCTTTCTGGCCCTCCTTTGACAGGGTTGGTACACTTCAGAGGGAAAAAAAAAGAAAAAGCCAAAACAAAAAAACCCAAACCAACATGTAATTGACATAATTACTTGGTCTCAGCAAAGTGGCTGTCTTAGTTAAAAGCAACAGGACCCTGATGAAATTTAATTTCATTCCCTTTGTTCTGGCTTCATCAGCAAATGTACCAAAGGATGGCAAAAAGCCAACAAATTTTCTAACTGTGTTCCTGTCTGTATATCTCCTCCTTCTCTCCAGGAGCAAGCCTCTACACATAAGACAACTTTCTGTTCTTGCACTCCATTAGGACTGATTTGTCAGACAACAGGAACTACTGGGAGCCTGATCCATCCCTGCTTTGCAGCATCCTAGTTCCTTTGGAAATTAGCCTAACAGGAAGTCAACTGAGCCAGGGAAGCAGCTATCTTGCTGACATCCCTTCTACCTGCTTTCTCAGACTATAGAATCCCCACACCATTACCTCTCCAGCCCAATTGATTTTAACTCTTCAAACTGTCTATTTAGGATCTATTTTGGGATGTGGAAGGGACAACCCACCACTGCTGTCTTCCTTTGGTCCTGGTAGATGTCAGATCCATTCTTCCAACAACTGAATCATGATTTAAGTAGGCCTTGCTCCACTGGAAGAAATTTGGAGTTGTCAGAATTACTGAGTCTCAGGAAACTGACTGTGCTAGTTAAAAGGATCACGGGACACAATCTGCACTACTACTTCATCTGTGGAATTTTTGCTAGACTGTTTCACCTGAAACTATTTGGAAGTAACATGCACATCACATCCCACCAAGTGAGTAATACACATCATCTGTGGCTTTACCGAGCCCTTGGCTCTACAGAAGCTCATACACTTCTTATGGAAAATAGCCAGCCTCAGTTCAAATATCACATGAAGAAATTCCATGGAAAAGCAAGCAGTTAAGAAGAAGAGGAAAAGGTGTCCCCTGCCCAGAGGGAATGAATGCTTTCCTCCTGTTTCCTTCTGCCTGAAGAGGAAACACACAGGATCTTTAAGCTGCTTTCCCCCCTTTCATCTGTCTTTCCATTGACGTCCTCAAGGGAAATGAGAGGGTGGAGCAGCTCTCCCTTCCATTATCCCTTAACACAGTGACTTTCTGAACCATTATTTCCCAGACGGATTTCCTCATTTTGCAGCCTGCTGCACATGGCAATGACATTTTACCTTTTTCCATGCTGCTGGAGCAGTGGCATTTACTTCTGCTTTCTAATTACCTCTTTCTGCTAAGCAGCATTCTCTAAGTATTAAATAGTATAACCTTCACTGAATAAAGAGCACTTTGACGTCCAGCTCCTGATTTCTCACAAGCATACACCAACTAATACTGCTTGCAGAGTTCTGATATTGATCTTCTTCCTCTAGTTAAACCTGTGACTGCAAACTCAAAACTTTGCATTTTTGTACTTCTTATCTTTTCTCTCATCTAGCAAAGCATCTGACAAGGAATATTTTTAAGTATTTTTTGCTTCATCTCAGCATGTGGCCAACTTCGAAGAAACAGCTGAAGTTTCATGTGAGAAAGTGTAAGCAATGTTTCAAACACATATTGTGTCAACACCTTCCTCTGTCTTGGTAAACCTGGGCTAAGGCGCTCAATGCAAATCATCTCTCAAGCTGCTGAAAGAACTTTAATATGTTGACTGCAGTGCAGGCTTTCTGAGATTTGTAAATACAGATTTGTTATGCTTTGTTTTACTACGTGCTTCAGACACCGTGCCCACACACCTGCCAAATAAATACCACTGCTGCCTCTCGTACAAACATTGAGAGATTAAAATTAATTTTGTTTCATCCAAAAGGATCATAGAAACCTGCATGATAGATTACCCTCTGCACATTCAATTCCTTTTTATATTTATATTTATGCAAAAAATAAAACAAGTTGCTCTAAAACCTCAGGGAAGCAGGATCTTTTACCTATCGGGAGATCTTGCTGCCCTATCTCTTCCCATCAAGTTAGGAATCATAAAATTCCTGAGCAAAAATAGCTCTTTTGTTCTGATAAGACAGCTTGACAAATCCAATCATACTCACAGCAGTGCGTGTGACCCACACAACGAACAAGAAATAGTTCTCAGGTCAGAGACAAGGAAAAACTGCAAGAGCAAGCAGGCAAGGTTAGGAGAAGAACAGAGGCTCACGTGTTTTGTTTTGAGCCTGGACTGGCCCCAACAAAGAGTTAAACCTGATTTCTAAGCCCCATCCAGGCTTTCTTTACAGCAGATTGAGAGAATGTGCTGCATTATAAACAAACTTCCGCTGCAAGCCCCGAGCCCCTGCAGGCTGCCCTCCTAATAACAAGTAGTCTGTGAACCATTCAGTCTGCTTTCCTGCAGGGCACTCCCATCCAGATTCTCCAGTGCCTAATTAAAGTAGCTGGGCTCCTGCTGCCCTCTTCTCCACTGTGGAGGCATCAATTTGGATGTCATTCTCCTCCACCACATCATGAGTTCTCAGTTATGTTTTAGGTACATTTTACTCTGCAATTCCTGCCCTTCAGCTAACTTTGGTTCTAAGTGGCAAGCAAATTCAAATGCTGCTGAGGGACCAGGGAGGCAAACAGCCTGTCCAGCCACATGAGCCCTATAGTTCCGTGAAACTGCTCATATACATGACTCAGGGACCTGCCACCCCTCAACAGGGAGACTGGCCTTCCCTTGGCCTGCTTACACCCTCTGACAGACTTGTCATCTTCTGCTTTCACAGCAGTCTGTGGCCCTGCTGTATTTTCAGTATTTCTCTGTGCTTGCTGAAAGGCAAGGAGCAGGCAGGTCCACACCTGCTCATGGTACCAGTCTCTGAATGAATCCTTTTAGCAAGGATGTTCTTATACAGTATAGGCCTTACAGGAGCAGACAGACACCTGCTGCCATGCTATATTGGTCAGCAGTTGGTAAGGTATCATAGGTTGCCCCAAGAAGCATTTATTTTTTGAACCACCTAGTATGTTTTAGTACCTTCAGTCAGAGGTGGAGACACTGTGTAGTGTTACCATGTCCCCACCATCTTCTGGATGGCAGTACAGCTGAGCAGTCACTAAAGGCTGGATCTAGCAGTGACTATAAAATATTATCAGTGCTTTGGGGAAATAGCATGGCTCATACTTGAATAAGCCTTATTTGTCACCTACAGCTTCCTGCATGAAAGTGTTGGTCTGTGCAGAAGCCAACTTAGAGTATTTTCAAACTGAAGAGTTCGTAATTTAGCAGCCTACTTTTCACAGAAATGTTGTTTCTGTGCCCACAAGTAAAGGTTTGCAATTCCAAAGATTAAAGACTGTTTTTCAAGTTTTACCCTGTCTGGCAAATCCTCTTCTCTGCACTAAGTCTGAAAAGTTTACCTGTAGGTGTCTAAACAGTCAGAGGAATGGTGCCTACTGCACATACTCAGCTTGAAAACTTACTTCTGTCCAGATGGAGAAATACAGTTACAAGTCTCAGAGTACGCTCCTCTGGCAGTTTCGGGGTTAGAGTTATTAAATTCTGACTTGGGGTCTCAACTTAATGAATTGCTGTGATATAGTTAAAAGGGCATTTTGCAATGAGATAACTTCACATCCCAAAAGATTACTCTCTTGACAGTAAATAGAAACTGCTGTGCCACTGCAAACAGTGACAGATTATCAACTCGACTTGCTTTGCTCTTTCCCATGGTGGGGTGATACCACATACCCCCATGTGGTATCCATTCGATAACTAAACAAACAAGAATACAAAGGGATTTGATTGAGTTACCTGTAATTGGAAGGATGTGCCTCTAACCCTATGGCTCAGTGCTGTCTGCCTGCTTTAATTGCAGCCAGCGGAAAAACTCCCTTGGATTTTAATGGGAACTAGCATGACACTGATGCTGTACAAATTTCATCCTGCATGCTGCAATATGGTCATTGCAAATAATCTAAGATCTGCAAATCCAGTATGAGAGAGACTGCACAACATAAGGGAGCCTTTCATTACACATGTTTACAATACCAAATACAAAGTATCAGTATTATATTTTCGGTCCAGGAGTTTCTGTTAACCTCAGTTATATGACACAAAATCATTATTTAGAAATCACACAGCAATTTGACACGGGTAGGAGGGGGCCCAGTGTCCGCCTAATGATCTCAAACAGCATGAACAAGAATAGATGAATAGGAATCGTTAGCTTATTATTTACACAGCATTTCTCAAAACACCAAGGAACTCTACCAAGCAAATGAAGACAGCAAACTGTAACACAAGGAAAGGGAAAATAGTGAGTTTTAAAAAGAAATTTAAATTGTTCACAGAAATCTCAATCCTGCTGCCTGCAGAGAATCCAAATAGCTAGTGGTTTACATGCACATAGCACACTCTTTGCTGTTCTGAAGCAAAACATGGCTCACTCAAACTCTGCCATCTCCCTCAGTTAACACCTTTTTCCATATTACCTCAGTATGTCTTTGAAATTATGGCAACAATGAATTGCATTGCTGCACAGGAATTAAGCCTTCAAAAGAGAAAGTTAGCTCATACAATGACCATAGTGTTCAGAAAGAAGAAACATTCAGAAGAAGCAAGCCATGCCAATGATTTTAAATAAAAACGTAAAAAACCCAAAATCTCTTTTTGGTTTTGTACATCCCCCAACAATGAAAGAGAGACATCTGAAATCAAAAATAAGCACAATATTATCTCCCTGTTTTGGACTACAGCTTACAGGTTTATAACACTGGATTGCAAGAAAAATGTTTCCAGCTGAATACAGGAGCCATGCAATCTTGGTGTAAAACTGAGAAAAAAAGCCAGTCTGTGCACCAGGCTGATAGGGACTGTCACAACAGAGAGAATGCCATTGCCCCAACTCCATTACAAACAGCTTAGGGACATCCGACCTACTGCTCCTCAGCTGCCTGTAGTTTCTTCCTATCCAACCCTCCACAGGGAAAAACACAGGATGTATTTGGGTCACTTGCCCCAAAACAGCCTGCAATAGTCACCTCACAACTAGGTCATGTAGGTGTCTTATCCTTGAGTGCTTCATGGCAGGGGACATGAATTCATAACCCTGGTGCTGTATGTCAAGGGAAAAATGGGAAGAAGAAAGTCTGATAAGCAATTCAGCAGACACAGAAGGATGGCCCCCTGCCAAAAAAAGGAGGTACCCAGCAGTGCCTCCCACAATAGGAACCTGGCCCTGAGGTGCAAGCCAGAGTTTGAGCAAGAAGAGAAAGAAACAAGCAAACCTATGAAAGATGCCCTCCCCTTAACTAGTTTGCCTCCTAGCTAGGGCTCAGCTAGTAATTGATTTTTTTGGTTGAGTAACTGGACTGGAAACCTTTGAAAATGTTGCTATGTGCAAGTCTGTGTAGAAAGATGCTGAAGCTAAAAAAAAAAATATTAGTTTTGCACTAAAAATATTTCTCCTCAACAATTAATGGAAAAAGCAAAAAAATACTTCATCCCGAGCTCATTTCTTTACTTTTAAAAATTAAAACTTAATAAATTAAACCTTAAGCTGAAAAGGAAACATTCTGAAATGCAATTGCACAATCTTTTGTTCTGAAAACATTCAAACTGTGTAAGGATTTTTTCCATTTACGTTTGCATTTCTGTTTCTGACAGTCCAGAAACTCCATGTTTTTCATAAATTAAACTACCTCAAATGACTCATTTGATTGGTTTAGTTTACTTAATGAAGTACAAGTACAACAGGCAGGTTGTGTGAGACCTCCCAAAGAGCCTGTAAACTGAAGAGATGTGGTCAGAAACCCTCCAGGTTCCCTCATGCTGTGCTGTACAGCTACCGGTGCCAAACTCCCAGTCCCTTCTTCAGTCATGCTGATTACAATAACGGAATCAGTAATGAAGCAATAGGAATGGCAAAGAAGATGTAACCCGGCCAGTACAGGGATGAATTTTCATTTTGGGTAAAGCTTGGAGCATCCAAATATAGCTAAGCATGTGCTTTGTGTTTGCAGTCTTAATACAACTGCCATTCTGATTTCTCATATATAGTCTAAGTGCTTTCTTTCTGAGAAATGTATTAAAGGCTGTAAAATGAGGTGCTAGAACACTTAACTGCCAGCACCCATCAAAGAGTATCATTACTATGTATATAAAAGTCTCCTGGGGGATAGGTTGAATATAAAAATTCAGTTGGATCATTAGGAGCCGATGATTTAACTGAGAAAGCAATATAAGTCTCCAAGCTGGCAACAGAAAGACATAAACTGAGTTGGAGGAATTATTTAATGACTAGTAGACCAGTAAGGGAGGTATTTCATTGCACTGTAAGACACTCCATGTTGTAAGAAAACTGCAATTATCAAATAAGGGTTGTAAGGGTCCTTCTAATCTGTAGCTAATTCCTGCCACATCAGTGACACTGGTGCCCCAAAAATCCCAATACAAACAAGCATGAACAAGAGTCAGATGAGGCAAAAGCTTTGAGTATTGAGTCTCCCTAGTACCAGACACAACAGAAGATTTTGGGGCCTGTACGTATTGTGCACAGTTTTGCACATATGAGAAGCAACCTCTTTGCACTCTATACAGCCTAAGGATACCAGCCTCAGGTACCAGAAGGCTGCATTCAAGCCCCCAAAGGCACTGGGATGAAGTATTTTGCCTTGATTCATACAGGCTGGAGTGCAGTATCTCACTCATCTACATCCTAGGACATCTACTCCAGTTTCCTGCCAAAACTGTAGTGCATTCGTAACTCAGCAAGCTGGCCCTGGGTTGCTGTGGTGCAGATGTGCAGTCTGTACTGCCACACCTCTTCCCCTGGACTCCAGAAGACAGTAAGTCCATGCACTCTTCTTCCTCAGGTTCCCCACCCCAATACACAGGGAAAACTGTCTCTCCTGCAGAGCAGTGATGGGAAACAAAGGATATACAGGCTATACCTAGTATATCACACTTGGTATGTTTAAGATAAAAGAATAAAAGCTAGCTTTTTCTTAGCTGCAGAAAATACATGCTCAGTCAGTTCGCACTGGCTTTCAGGGTGAGTGTAAGCCCAAATGTCACTACCAACCAACTTTTTTTTCCCATCTACCTATGTACCTCAGGCTGTCAGGAGGCAGTAGCATTTTTAGATCCTGTCCTTTTTCTCTCTGGGCCAGAGAAGCAAAGAAAAAAACACAGACCTAGTGGCAGGAGTTCCTGCGTGGTAAGGCAGTGAGGAACTCCCTTGCTGCTCACGCCACAGAATGAAAGAAGTATGCTACAAGAAATGTAGCATAGTGTTTGGTCATGAGATCCATGTAGCCCAATTTGGCTACAAAACAATCACACTGGAGTCCTTGGTTTTGAAGCTCCACAGTGATTTCTTATTGTCTGTGATGCTGTTAGACTTTTCCATGGCCCTTCTTGAGCCTGGTCATTGTCTGCACGTACCTTCATGACTCACAGCAATGGGAGGCACATTGAGATATCTAAGCATCATCTAGCAATGAGTGGAAGTTTTAAAAATGACGAGCATTAGTTCCTGTTGAAGCACTTTGAATTTCAGAAGCAACTTTTCAGTTAGATGACTAAACGCAAAATAGGAAAATGGTACTCAGGAATGAAACCTCAGACACAAGATTATCAGACTTCAGTGAAGCAGAGTACAGTCACTTATGAGCTATGATTTTTTTTTTAATCTGTCCTCAGAGGATTCTTGGAAGAGAATAAAATGTTCCTAAAAATCTCAATCGAAATACCAAACAATTCTTTTTGCAAAACATGTTTGGTTTATACTCTTTCAGCCATGCAAACATGTAATGCGTTCTGTGAAATCTTCATTCTTCTTGTCTCAAGGTTAGCAGATGCAGTCTTGGTAACTGAACCCTGATTTAGATTTCCAGAAATGTCTGTTGACATGGAAAGCAAATGAGCACTAGAGAGATCAGTAATGTGCATAAGCATACACAGTACAAAATTATCAAAATACTACCAGAAACAAGCATGTGACAACTATAGATCTTGGAAAATCAGACAGGAGCATCTCTATTTTTCAGAGCAGCTATGGCACGGACAAGTCTGAGGGGAAAGGGTCATGATCCACATGGTGCTTTACACCAAATGTATGTGTTTTGCTATTTGGTCAGTACTTGCTCCTCTTAGAAATGAATGTCTTGATTTGGGAGCTTAAAACCTCACTTAATTGCCGTACAGTTTTAATTTTCTGCAGAGAACTGAGATTCTACTTGCTGCCCTTCAAAACACAAATGAACTAAAGTGAGGAAAAATGATGCACATCTGATTTTTCAGTAACAGTGAAGATGCTGCTGTGTGCCTACCTGGCAAAAAATGTCCATCTGGGATGGATTTTCAAGATGCTTACAGCTTCAAGGGTGGGCACGCTACTGGACAGTGTTGTTTCAGAGGTGCAGTCTGCCACGGACTTTCCTGATCATTCAAATTGAAATGGTTGTTAATCAATTAAGATCAGTTAAAACATTGAAAATGTTTCTTTTTTAATATGCTTTAAAAAGAGGATAGGCAAAAAAGCAGTATATTAAAAAAACCCTGAAAAATTTAGAAATTAACACTTGCATTTATTCAAAACATTCTAAACATTGTTTTAGAATAAAAAATGTTTAAATGCATTGTTATGATTTTGTTTACTAAAGTTTAAATGTCATATTTCACAGAAAAAACTTTATTAATATTCGGAATTACCATTTTCTTCCTTAAAAATCTCAAAAAAAAAAATCTTTTAAAACAAGAATTAGGTTTCCCAAGTACAATCAATGACAACAAAACTCCATATTCTGCTGAAAAACATACTTAAGAAATAAAATGCACCTATTCTTTTACTCAGTGTTATTTGATCTATATTTGGAGAAGTAAAATGTCACTGCTGCCTCAGAAAAGCATGTATTACTATTATCACACTTTACAATTGAGTTAGTATCCCAAAACTCCCAGTCAGGACCAGACCAGACTGTAGTAGATTGTGTTAAAACACAGAGTTGTACACAATTCAAGTACAGATTTTATGATGATTTAATGCTACTTTTTTTTTTCCTGCACTGCAATGTCCAGTTTCTTAGGTTTGTATAACCAAGGGAAAAGAGTAAATTAACTCAGCACTTAACTAGAGTAAATACCTCTCTACTCAGCAGTTGTTTTCTGTGTACCTGGGCTACTACATTATATTGTATTTTTTTCCTAAAATAACATTAAATAGGACTTGCAGTCGCTTGCTAAAGAAACTAAGGACAATGAGTTCTGGTGTTGACCAGGATAATTTCTTCACAGTAGCTGGTAGGGGGCCGTGGTTGGGATTTGTACTAGGAACACTGTCAATAATTCAGGGATATTTTAGTCACTGCTGAGCAGGGCTTGCACAGTGCCAAAGGCTCTTCTGCCTCTCACCTACCCCACCACAGTGAGGACTCTGGGGGTACACAAAGGGTTGTGAGGTGACACAACTGGGACAGCCAACCAAAGGAATAGTGAAAACCATAGGGTGTCTGCTCAGCTCATAAACTGGTGGAAGAAGAAAGAAGGGACATCTGGAGCAATGGCATTTGTCTTCTCCAGCAACTGTTACACATGATAGGGCCCTGCTTTCCTGGAGATGGCTGAACACCTGTCCGCCCACAGGAAGCAGTGAACAAATTCCTTGCTCTGTGTGTGCAGCTTTTGCTTTACCTATTAAACTGTCTTCATCTCAACCCACAGGTTTTCTCACTTTAACTCTTCTGATTTTCTCCTTCATCACACTGGAAAAGAGGGAATGAACAAGCAGTGGTGTGGGGTTTAGTTGCCAGCTGGGATTAAAACACAACAAAATAATACTAAATCCCACAACCAAAAGACCCTTTAGTTGCTATTTATTAAGGTGATACTTCAGGATCTTGAGCACCAGTGATAACAGCTAATGATTTAGTTCTTCCTTGCCATGGTCTGGCTCTGTTCTTATGGCCTGACATTATAATCAATTAGTGAATGCATTTGAATGACAGGAAAAGCACTTTCCCTTCTCTGCCTGCTGGATGCAGCCAACTAGTATCTGGATGTTTCAGACTTTGAAAGTTTTTTAAGAAAACTTTATAACAAAGGCTTTGCTTAAATATGGGCTGGATTTCCACAAATATGCATCTCATATGCATCAAATATGCATTTTCATTTTCTTTTAGTTTAGAAAAATTGAGAAGAAAGAACATTATTAGTGTAGGCAGTTCCTTCAGTGGAGCTATTACAGCTATAAAATATTTCCAGTTCTGGTAACAAATTCATTGTTTTGCTGCAAGGAAAGATCAGGCCTTGCTGGAACGAGATTGTTGTTCCTGCTGCTACAATATTGGTGTAGTGTGGCTTTTATTTAGTTATTTTGATTAACAAGGAGGAAAAATGGGCTTGGAGCTTTCCAAGTGACCAAACTGAAAGGAGCACATACAGAAACATTTTTTATTATAACAGTGTACAGAGATCCCAGTACTAATGAGCATGTCACTATGCCAGAACTTTGCTAACATATTGAGAATATGCTCCAGTTCTGAAAACTCAACAGGCCAGAGAACACAGAAAGGGGCAGAACAGGCAGCAGAAATGCATATACTGGTGCCTCAAAGCCCTAGTGTAATGGGTCAGAAACTGGCACACACTGCTACTCTACAAATAATGACAACTGTTTTTCAAGCTAATTCTGTGAGCTCGGAGTCTGTCTCATGCTTGCAAGATGACATGAGCTATTAACTCCCTGAAAAGCAATACCTTTTGCAGCACAGAAAATGCAAATAACAAGTGCAAGAAGGAGGAAATTCCAGTAGCTTTATCCTCCCCTCATTGCTATCCTAGAGGAAAGAGAGGCCTCCAATGTCAGCAAAGACCCCTCAGGGTGAGATAGGGGCCAATGCTCTGCACTCACCTATGGGCACAGGGATTTCCTAGAGTTTCTCCAGAATGGAGAACACTATTCCTTAGAGAACACAAGGAACTGAAGGACAATCCTTGGAGTTAGCTTGCACAGTGGACACCTTGAACAACCAGAAAATCTTTGGCCTTTGAACACAGACAGCATAAAGCAGCCAGACCAAGGACAAGAGATCCAGGCAGTTATGACAAGAGGAAAAGATGAAGATGTAGTTCTCTAGTGCCTGACAGGGGACAATTCCGCTCATGCCAGATCAAAAGCCACTGAACCATCAGTCTGACGTAGTATCAGTGTTGCTTAACTATGCTATGATATAATGCATGCAGTATGTGAACTTGAAATGGCAACACGGTCATCTTTCATTCCTTGGTCTATGAAGCTTCTCTTAAGGGTTCATATACACCATTCCCAGCTACCTGCCATCTTTATCAAATCACTTTACTCTCAGTCCAGATAGTCCTCTCCATACTTGCAGAAATCATAATCCATTTGCTCTGCTGGAATTTAAACATGCAATGCTGGCAGAAGTAAGAGAAACAAATAACAAGCTGTGTGACAGAAAGCATCATAACTGTAACTGATGTGTAAAGAGACCATCTCACGTCCTCCCAATCACATTTACCAGAAGTTTCTCATGCCTGTCAATCTTGTTTTGTTTGTAAATGAATTCTTCAAACACATAAGTAGCTCACTAATGCCAGTAGTCCAGTTAAGTCTATTTCTCCTCTATGGAATTCTCTGTAAACTGTGAAACAACCAACAGCCATGGAAACTCAGGCCACAAAAGAAAAAAAAAAAAGACAGCTCTTTTTCAAGCTACTCAGGGACTAAACAAAGGATCAGATATATAATAACCTTTTAGAGAGTAAATGGAAAAACAGAACAGGAGGTGCCCAATCAGGGAAGATTAATTGGGCTATGCCCTGATTATACAGTGGATTACTGGGGAGAAATGAATTGTGCTCACACATGTGCTGGGAACATTCCTCCTGTCCTTGCTTCTGCAATGAGACATACACAACTCTTAAAATATTTCTGCAGGTCTCTATCGAGTTAGATCTACAGGTCTGAGTACAAGGTGAGTGCCAGAAAGAAAAATTAATAATCCAACTTCATGAAATTCTGTTTTAGAGCAGGTCATAAAAGTAGAAACAGTGAGGGAATAGTCCTTGAGAGAATAGAGCTGATCACAACATGGGAAGCAGGAGAATTGGGACCTCACCTAGAACTACAACAAAGAAACACTTTTGCAACATGAAGAACTCCACAAAATTACATAATTCTGTAAACTAGATTAAAATAAATTTAACTACTTGACTGGGGACTAGTCCACAAGATCCCTCGGTTCCGGCACTGCCTACCTCTTCTGCCCAAAACTGTGGGAGAACGCATGACGTATGAAGGATGGAAAGAACATTTCAGAAGTCAGACCTACAAAGATGATGGCAGTGCAGACCTCCCAGACATGGACAGATCTGCCAGGCTGGAGACTTTTGCGGTTCAAGTTTGAAGTTCTGTGTTTGCGTGTTTATTGTTACGGTTTTGATTCAAAAGCTTTATTGTCACTCTTTCCCGGTTTCTCCCCTCATGGTTGCTCCTCTTGTAGTTTCATTCCCAGCTCTCCTCCATCTTGTCTTCTTCCCCTCATGGTTTTCCCGCCTTTTGCCCCAATCCCGGTTCCCCATTGGCCCTCAGTTCCCGCCCTTGTTGCCCATTGGTCAGCCCTCGCCCTGATTTGCATACCCCACCCTGTCCATCCAATCAGCACCCAGTTCCAGGCCCCTCCCTCAGAGCCCTGTACAAACCCGCCCGCCCTCAGGAGAGGCTGCTCGCCATTTCACACCGCGCCCTCTGCGGCGTGCACACAGTCATTGTGTTTCGGTCCACTGCTGTCACAAAACCTTTCTCTGGCAGTGGAAGTTGTGCTGTTGAAAACTCCCAGACAGCACAGGGAGGTACAGGATTAGGTCTACCATCCCAAGGTACCCTGCTCTGGCACCAGAAAGTCATACAAATAACAAAATACTGCGTCACCAAGTTATTTCTCTTCAGGCAACCTTGCTCATGGTTCTCCAATCCATTCCAAATGTCAGGCAGACTTTTAAGGCACATAAAATTGAACCCCCATTGAACACTTCTCCTGATGCATGCTCTGGA
Source organism: Xenops minutus (assembly GCA_035221455.1). Lineage (NCBI taxonomy): Eukaryota > Metazoa > Chordata > Aves > Passeriformes > Furnariidae > Xenops > Xenops minutus. Next base: position 18,636,730 of record JAWWEE010000122.1, on the reverse strand, counting down.
CTGAGCTTGAAATACAAGCTAAAACTTGTCCCAGATGCGAACCTAGATATTTGTATTTTCAGACATCAAAAAATAAGCTGAACAATGTCCCATTCCAATGACTTCTCCATATTCTGCTATCTTTGATACTAGGCCCTTCCTAAACACATTAGAAAGTAGACTCATATCCATGCATCTTCTAACCTGTACAGAAAATAAAGCATTAGAGGAAAACACATCCTGGACCTCTGATCCAGTTCACCATTCACTACGCTACTTTTGTCTTTAAGTAACTTTAAAAGCCCCAGCCTCTGTCTCTACCATAAAGTTCATGACTTCCAAGTTACCTGCAAGAACAGCATATTGGGAGAACAATAAAATATAAACAGTGACAGGATATGAAAAGCACATGGCACACAAGTCTAAGAAAGGATGGCCTGTTCTAATATATTATTTTTGTGTGTAAAAACTAAAAATTAAATTAAACATTTGTGCTAAGCAACTAAGCAACCATGAAATTGTCACTAACCTAGCAAAAACGGCAGCTACATGGCAGAAATTTAGTCTACCTAGAGAGGAATATATTGCACTTGTCACATTTTAGAGGGAGCAATTAGCTTTCAGGTTGGCTGAAAACTTATTTTCTTAGAGGTTGAGAAAACATACATACCAAGTTATCCCCCAAAGCGCAGCATTTACATGTTTATGAAGTATCTTGACTAGAACGGGTAAATGATAGACAATTGCACGCATCAGGTTAGAGAGAAAAGGCCTGTTTGATACAAAGGGATTCTAAACACCGTCAAACTTGCAACCCAAAGCATGTCATTGATGCAGACATGCAATTACATAAGCAGCAACAAAACAATTCATGGAGATATTGTGAAGGAAACCTGACAGTGACAGGGTTGGGCTTTTTTTCTTCAGTCTCCTTAAGCCTTCAAGTTACTGACAAAGCTTAATCAATTATATTAGGTGTTACAACTAACTTGGGGAATGCAATCATACTAGTCTGTCACAAGCATGGGTTTTATTGCTGGCCAGAGGACTCACAGTGAAGGAACCTTGCTTTGCTGAAATTACACGGGGTCTGCAAAGTGACAATAGTTACTGTTTCAGACTTTGGCACACCAGAGCAGAAAAGAGACCCAGCACCATCTCCAGTGCAAGTCTCTCTTCCCACCACTGGATCTGCTAGTGTAACTTCAACTGGTTGAAAATCATGGTTGCCGATTCTCTGGAAACTGTATTTTCAACAAAATACGTTTCAATTTCATTAACTCAAAGACAAAAACTCAAAAAAATTTGAATCAAGTAGAAGCTCCCTAGGAGCTTGAAATTGATTAGCAAAATGGATTTTCCTGTTCCAGCTAATTCCAACCACAAAACAAAGACCAGGACTTTCCTCTGTAACTCAAAGACTATTGGACAGGAAAAAAGATATCCACAAATTCTTCTAGATATTGATTATTGTCCAGACAAAGGTTCCTTGCCAAAGGTCCAAGATCCTCAATGAATTGCTTTTGATCCGCCAACATTTCCATAACTGTCAGACACTTCAAACTTAAGAAATCAACACTTTGCAGCAAAACTTCATTTTGCTGTGGAGATTCTGGCTTCCCAGAATTACAGAGATTTTTGTGAGAAAATGGTATGAAATGGCTCTTTGATGCTGATCAAAGAAAATCGATCTGTAGATATCTCTTACTGAGGCCACTAACGGAAATACTATCAAAATCCATTCCAGCAGCTTCAGACACAGAGAGAGACCAAGAGCTAAATAAACAGCCCATGAACTTCCCCATTTTTCTTCTGCAGATTGCTGCATAACACAGCAGTTGTGTTTTCCTCACTTGCACAATCCACCTTGCCTCTGTTGTTTGTATGAAAGCAGGGCTTGAGCCTGTGGGTCTGTTATTCTAGTTCCGTCCAGGAAGAGGAATTTGATTGACAGTATTATAAAGTTAACTGTTTTGAGCTGGGTATTAATTTTGTCTGCCATCTGCCCTCCACTCCTCAATTAAAAAAAAATTAATGACCTTGATAATTAAAATAAGTTGTTGAGGGTAACATGGCTGAAGTGACTGTACAAACAGTCAGTCTTGGCAAGACATACTTCATATGTACAACAGACTGAAGGGGTTAAAAAAATAGTGACACAAAAACTCAAATTGTCCCTTTTAAGCACCATTCCAAAATAGCACAGTGGCATGCCTCATAGATGTAGTGATTACTTTAACACTAAAGAATATGGTATTAGTTTGGGGAGTTTTGCAGACATTATTATTTCTTTTATGGCAGAAGTTAAAGAGCCCAAATCATGCACTGTGAGACTCGAGATGGTGATTATACAGAGAGAAGGAAGAAGAAAAATCCCCATCCAGGGAGTTTACATTCTAAATGATACTCAGATACACTAATTATTAGGTTGCCTGACATTTAATCAATCACTGAACAATTTAAATGCTTGACAGAAATGAAATATCTGTCTTTGATTTATGTATGAGCAGGTTTCTAGCAGCAAAAACTTAAAACTCTATAAACCAATTATTATTCCCATTACCTCATCCTGAGTGACTCTCTGGGATGATAAAGCCATCTTATTGGACTTATTGCTGAGAAACAGACTTCTAAAGCATAAAGTTCTCCAGATGGATGCTTTTGGGGAATTAGTTGAATAAGAGAGATTTAATCCATCCAAAAGTCAGTATACTTAAATACATGATGAACATAAAAAACTCACTGCTAATCCAAAGTGACAGGTACTAATAGGGTACTTAGTGGATTAATAGCTAGCATGCTAAGATGTGCTAGGCCCATGCTGTTTATTTCTATCGTGTGCTGGAAGTGATGCAGAAAATAAACTCAGTCCCTCAGGTGTATTTAATTCAAGTGGACAAAAAAACATGATTGTACATCTAAGCAGTCAATTGAACCTGTAAATTTAAGATGCCATATTGCTTTAAACTCTTGAGAAAAAAGTCGTAATCCAATTCTGGAAGAACTTTCAGATAGGAGTTTGCTGGTTTTCATTGAAGTACCTGTTGCCAAAGGGAATTTTTCAGTGTTATACCATTGTCTTCTCAGGTCTTAATTAATACCATGCACAGGTGCCATGCAGGATAATCACAGTAAATCACACAAAGGGTTATGAGTCTCTGAAGAACTATTATTAAAGACAGTCACATCATAAAACAATAGGCTAGAAGGATGAAACTGTCACACACTACCCATTTCAGCTGAGCCTTTTCAAGTCTGTTATCTTTCCTTCTACAGAAAGAATCAAATTGATTTAGCCAGAGGCCCAACCCTTTAAAAAAATGGGAAGACAGACAAAAATGCATGAAAACACTGTGTTCCACTAACACTTTCTGTGACTCGAGGTGCTGCAAACAGTGTACTTGATGAACAGATGATATCCCCCATACTCCTAGTGTATTTTTACAATTACTGTTTGGATGAAGGTAGTGTCAGCCTCCTAAAACTAGCTTCTGAAATCCCCCAACTATGTTACACCAAAAGTTGCAAAGGATAGGTGAGCAAAAGGTAAAGGGCAAAGTTACTTTCTGCAATTAACAAATAACCACCCCTCTTCTCTCACTGTGCATTAGGCAAGGGCTTCAAATCTAAAAACTTTCATGACTTATGATGCATGTTTTTCTGCAGTTGCACACTGCAGAAAATATTCAGAATTGCAATTTGTTCAAAACTGCTCGCTGCCAGCACTGCAAGTTGACAGACTCCTTCAAAAAGACAGACTGAGCCAGATATTGTGAGATCTTCCATATTTAAAGGATTAAATCAAGTTTCCTGTGCTATTGAAATAAAAGAGCAATAGGACGATGCTCAGTGTACATCAGTGTGCTCTTAAGAAGCTGCAAGGATCAGTCTCTCTAGGCTGCTCTGCTCTCTGGCAGGCTGCTCTGAGCAGCTCTACAAGTTCTTGGGGAAAACAGCCACCAAATAACTTTAATTTTTCCTAAGTATTAGTTCAGATTTCCTGTTCTCAAAGGATATTTTTTTATTCTGCTAAGAAACTATGTCCTTGAAATCAAACTAACAGATTTTCCATGTAGTGAGAATTCCTGTTTGACCACACTCTAAGCAGTACCAATGCAGTAACACCAAAGGAGGCACAGAAGACTGAAACAAAAAAATGCCAATGATGATAATAGTAACAACAAACAATAAACTCAGCCCTCAAATAATTGTAAGCAGAAGCAACATTCATAGCAATAGACCAAAAATTCAACTGCCTCAGTTTTCTGTGTTCAGCAGTGGTGAACAGAAGATACACAAAAAGGAACTAGCATGAATTTGTTTAATCATTCAAAAAGTTTTACTTTGACCTGAAATGTAAGAAGTAAAGGCCATATCTACATTTGGATTGCTTCCACTTCTGTGGTTCAGTACCACTTGTGCAACCATTGTATGCTGTCAAGGGTACATTTTTAAATCATAGGGTTGTTTATTTTGGAAAAGACCTATAAGATCATTGAGTCTTAATGAGTATGCTGATGTGGAGCTCACAGTCACAGAAACATCTACACAAAATTCTTCCTAAATGTAGAAAAAGTATATTTGATTTGCCAAGTGACAGGACTTGAGGAAACAGCATGAAGTTGAGTCGGGCAAGGTTTAGGCTGAATGTTGGGGAAAGTGGGGAAAGGTTTTTCACCCAGAGAGTGGTTGGGCACTGGAACAGGCTTCTGAGGGATGTGGTCACAGCACCAAGCCTGACAGAGTTCAAGAGGTATTGGGACAATGCTCTCTTAGGGCTGTCCTGGGCAGGGCCAGGAGTTGGACTTAATGGTCCTAATGGGTCTCTTCCAAATCAGGATATTCTATGATTCTATCTTGGAGTTTTACTAACCATTAAGAAATTAGGATTAAGAAAACATTTTTTCTTCAGTACTAGTATGCTTCATTAACTGCCAAATCATGTCTCCTTTTCACTCATAATGGAAAAGTGAGGTACAGCACCATAAACAAACACAGCAGAACATGATCACACTGTCATGAAAAGGAGCATGAAGACAAAAACCTGTTGACTTCTGTCAACAGACTCAAAGAAACTGTAAGCAAAGAAGGATTCAAGGAACCATTAAGGAATCAGGTACGCTGTGCTTTCCTGGGCTTGGGTTTTTCAGTTATTTATAAACTAGACACTACATGCACAAAAAAAGAGATAAACAACCACCACCTCGGAATATCTGCTGGCTTCATAGTACGGAAACAAAAATTCTTTACTTGTATTGGGAAAACAGAGAAGGTAAGACTAAGACACTGTCATCAGATTTCAGGTATGAGCAAGACTAAAGAAAGCTTACTTCCTGGATGAGAAAAAAAGAATCTCACTATACAGAGGCATAGTGGTGTAAAATTATTATAAAACAAAACACAGCTGAGTTTTCCATCAGCTGATATGAGCTTACAAGAAAACAAAAGCAAAGCTCCTCAGGAAAGCTTTTTTATCAGCTGGCCATAGAGCTGATAGAAAGTAAGCAAGAACTGTAAGTAAAAGGAATAATAAACTGTCAAAAAATCAAATACAAAAAAATTCTGTGACTGTGAGGGAAAGATACCTTATTTTAATCACCATTTCAGGAGAAATCCAAATTTCAGCAATTTGTGTTCTAAGATCTTGGAGCAGAAACAAACACATACAAATTACTGAGCAGGTTTTAGCAGAACTGCAATCAGATATTAGTCAGATATTAGTAATCAACAGACTCAGGGCTCTGAAGCAAACTCTGCCACTTAAGTACTAGATGCAAACCCCTATCTCTGTAATAGCTTTCTTAATTTGAAAGCTAAATAAGTCTTTTTTTCAAGAGGTTTTGCATTTCCATCAGTAAAACAAAAGCCCCCCAAACAATAATTGGTTAACTGAATGTATTAACTGGAAGTTTCCAAGTAGAAATATAACAAATTCAAACACATACTTGAAAATTAATAATCTTCTGCAGCCCCAAGTTTACTCCAAAACATAGTACTAATGAAACACAAAAAACTACTTTGGCAATTTCTGAATAATAAAAACCCCACCATATTCTAGCAATAGTTTCCAGAGAAAATCTTGTACACTGTTCTCAGGAATCTGCTTCATCTTGTGCAGTTGCAGGCAGGCAAACAGGATGAGGTGTCCAGAGAATCCGACAAACAGAAGGGTTTCAATAAACAGGAGTGTGATTTTCTTTTTTCTGATACGTAACACAGGAGCAAGTTCTGCCTAGACTAAGGCAGCCTGTTTCTTGAATCACACCCCCCTAGAGCCTAAAATGTGAACAGTCCTACTCCACTGCCAATCCACATAGAGGCATTCATTACAAAAAGTTTGGAAGGAAAAAAAAGAAATTGCAGTTGGGACAGGTATCTATTCTTGCAGATCTAATCTTACTGCAGCTGTTTTGCAGAACTTGTTCTTTTTACCCTTGCTCCCTAAATGATCTAAGAGACATTCCTTTGCCTGCCACACTGATATACCATCTTTTAGCTATCCAAACATGTAAGAAACAGACACACCTCCTTTAATAGACAACCAAACTCATCCTCTCCCTCCTGAAAAGCTGTTTGGTGAAGCGACAGTATCAGTTGTACCATCGCAGAAAGGAAATCAGCAGGTACAGCTCTTTTTCAACAGTAATCTGCTTGCCCCCAAATTATACATTGATTAGGAAGAGCTAAATAGATTTCTAAAGAAACTATATCCAAATTGCCAATTAAATGCCACTTGAGTTTATTATAATTTTTCACAAAACTAAGGCAAATTGGTTTTACCAGCTTTGTTCAGAGTCCTTTTTTTGCTTTGAGTTCTGTCCAGAGATAAGAAACAAAGGCAGCAAAAATTCTATAAAGCATCAAAATGCTGTTCTTGCTGAATTTATAATACCCAGGTGTTCATTATCTCAATCACTCTCATTCTTTGAGTGACCAGTCTCTACCAGGCCATACCAACCTTCTCTCTAATTCTAACGTCGCTTAATTTAGGGAAAACTTTGGGATACATCACCAAACTATAATTCCAAGGCTCCCTCTGAGATGTTTTAAATGCAGGGAGACAAGGAAGAAAATTGTTCTAGTACTTCCTGATTGCTTTTTAAAGCAATTTAAAAGCATTGAATGGTATCTATTACCAATTCTCACCAAGAAAAATAAAGCAGGGGAACTACACCCCTACTTTCCCCTCTTTTGGTAAAGGAGCAGCTACTGCAAGAGTGATTAGGCAACCCTCATCCTAAGGGGATTAGGTAATGCTAACACTTCTCCTGTGTAAAAGAGTGAAGCAACAGTGTGCTTAGAAAGCTGGGAGAAAAACATCTTCATGTTTCAAGGAAAGGATCATAAACCCATAAGATTTGCCACCCTGAGTAAGTAATGTAACAGAACTTCACTCACTGAACAAAGAAATGCTACTGCAAAAGAAAAAAAAACAAAACACAGCTAGATTTGAGATATTTTTTCCCCATTCGTAATCTTTTCTTATCCTTCCATAAGTCCTTCAATCGCTGAACATCCTCACTCCTCAAACTCACTCCCTTTACTTAACCTGGGTTTCTCCAAAATGAGCTCCTTGTCTGTCCCTGGATACTACCATACTTTTTCCTTGACAGTTTTCCCATAGAGACTATTCTCCACAGTATAATTCCTGCTGGCAAAGTTTCAAGGGCACCAACTAGCCATGATCAGAGCTCGGCCAGCTGAACTTGACACTGTTTTCTCCTCTGTCTAGAAAAGCTGATAATTGACCAGAAACTGGATTGATGCAAAATATGCTGAATTCTGGCATACAGAAATAGAAAGCATTAATTAGTTCAGAACAGCTTAAATGTTCCTTTTACCAGACTGTAAATTTGTTCATAATTCGATTTATTACAATTTGTTGAGAAAGAATTGAATTTCTGAGTGCTCAATGAACCTTGGATGGTCAATTGTTATTATCTGATATTTCCCTTCATTGATGTCTGTTGTAGTGTTTGAACTGTCTTCAAAATTAAATATGGCTAATAAAATATGTCTGCTAAAAAAGAAAAAAAACCCCAAACAACCAAAATAACAAAACCAGAAAACACTAAGCAAAAGCAAATATTACCTTCTCCCCAAAAAACCCCAAAATTTTCAGGTTAAAACAGCCTGGAAATCATAGCTGCATGAATCCCATAATGGGACTTACCTGAGGTTTAAGAATTATAGGGCATGTGTTCAGGAATCTAGCTCCCCATTGGAACACTTACATGACAGGGTATAAAAAACATAAGGGTTTAATTGTTTGGAGTGAAATTTAGGAGCACTTGTTTCCTACTTTAGGTTTTGTGTGAAAGAAATAAAAAAGAAATTCCTTCCCAAAAGGAAAAAAGTGGTGATACCATCATCATTCTGCATATGTGGTAAGTGATGGATGTCACAAATATATTTTCCAAACGTGTTTGCCATACTTTAGTCCTGAATTCATCAAGATTTTTCAAGAAATGAAACAATTTTTTAAATCTGATGAGTTTAGGGTCATCCCCAGAAAATCAGAAATGCGCCACTGGTTAAATCCCAGAATGTTTCTGTTTCACAGAACATTTTAAATTCCTAACACCAGTCTTTTACAGACTCTCTGCAAGTCAAAAAGTAACACTGTGAATTTGAATAGTCCTTGAGGTGATTATTACTTTTTTTAATTGCCGTTCCACAGCTGGAAATCTTACCAAGGTCACCTTGCTAATATTATACATGTGACTGTCAAGAAAAACAGAAATAGCTAACTACAATAATGCAAAAAAACCTCTGAGTAATCCCAATTAAGTATCTCAATCTACTTGAGATACTTAATAGAGCAACAAGCTTCAGGATCTCATGAGACAGAAAAATAATCCAGTCCGAAGGAAGACACTCAACACAATAGAAACTGGCAGGTGATACCAGCTCCATTAGAGAAATGGCTAATTTGGATTCAAGTATCATACTAATGAAATTGTCCTCCAAAACAGCCAGCCAGTAACTCCAGTAAGGCTTGTATAGAATTTTCTAACCTCGCTTAATATTTGCAGTTTGATTGATTTCCAAGTCCTACATTGACTTTCTAACCATTTCCTTCTGTAAGAGTACACCATACACAGATAAAAGCAGAAAAAAAATACAATGCAGAACTTATGTGAACATTTTTACTCCACTGTGACTGCACTTCCTTGGAGTACTGGCAGCAAGATACTTGCCAGCACAAAAGAGATCTGAATGTACTACAGAAAACCAGCATGTTTTACCTGCACAGAAAAATAACTTAATTTTTTTGTATATATAGAAAACCAGCACTGTTCATTAAAAAGTGATTCCTTAGAAGCTGAAGGCTTGAGGGGCACAGAGAACAAAAAAATTATGTGCCCTCTTAGTGCAGCTGTTGAGTGGTAGATATGGAACTGCCTAACATGTATGCAAGTATGCAGTAAATCAGCATTTATGTTTCAGAGGAGACTCTGGAAAACCCTGAATCTCACAATAAGATTGTTTTACACACACTGGATGCATATGGCTCTCACCTGAAGTACCCTCTGAAGTCAGTGCAAGTGTTTGCTCTTAATTCAAAGAGGCAATGGCTAAGGCTGTGGGGCACAGCTATTTGAAACAATATCAGAAGTTTGGTAATAAGAATAGAACTTGAAAGTTCCTTGTGGATGGATAAAAACATTTTAGGCATTTGATAGTGCAAACAGTCCATAGTTTTATACTGTATCTCATTTTCCACCAGGATTATCATATCATGATTATTATGAGGAAAATAAAGTCCCATCTCTGAAATAGAAGAGTTTCCAAAGAGGCTGTTATGATGAATCTTCCACTGCCAAAAGAATCAGGAAAAAGGTGAATCATTTCTTGGAACACACATACTATGTATCAGACAGGAACGTATAAAAAATATATGTATCATTGCTGTGAAGAGTCCTTTGCTGTGTGCCATGGTTTTAAAAAGAGCTGGTTTCATCCTAATCCAACTTCTTGCTTTTCCATTCAGTTTCATCAGTGACTAGAGCAGAAGTCAAGAAAGGGCCAGGCCTATCTTTGAATTCAGAGCAAAGACTGCTCTGTCTGGAGCCCTACTGCTCCAGCACAAGTGTGCCTCGCTCACAACACATATATTCAGTTCATGAGCTGTATTTATTCATTTGTTACTCTCTGCTGTTTTCACCCTTATTGGTCTCTGGAGGCACTCAAAGTACTTCCAAGAGAGAATAAGTTTTCAGGAGAAAGGCAGCAGCAGCTCTGGATTTCCAAGTCCCTGACAAAGAATTTAAACTCACCTGAATCTGATGTCCAGTGAATTTTGTAACAAATTGAGGGAAACTGTTCATGTTCATTCCTGCTGTAATACAGGTCTCATTTAAAAATGAGATCAGCCTGATTGTTGGATCATGAAGGGTGTTTGGAAGAATCCTCCCTTACTTCTCAGTGCAAATCAAGGTCTGATTTCCCTCCCTCTCCCTCTTTGTTTTTGTTTGTTTGTTTTGTTTGTTTTTCTTGTTTTGTTTCATTTGGGTGGTTTTGGAATTTTTGTTTTGTTTTTTTGGAGAAGGTTGTTTGGGGGTTTTTTGTTGTTGTTGCTTCCCTCTGAAATTTACTTACAGTCAAAACAATAAACAAGTTAAACTACATTACTTTGGTCTCACACAAAAAGTCCGAGAGAAGAAGAAAGGAGATGGGAATCCCAACTCTTTGGCGAGAATGAAAATGTATCTAACCTCAATTTCTCAACAGTAACTCACAGTAGGGACATGTATTCAGTGACATTCAGAAAATAACGTGATCCAGCTCCACAAACCAACGAGCTTTGCAGCCTACCATTTAAAGCCTGTTGTAGGCAGTGGGATCTAGTTGGACTACAGGAAGATGTTTAAGCCTCACATGAAATTAGTATTTCTTATTTTGCAGTTCCATAAACACTCAGGCAGCAACTTCTCTCATCCATGGAGCAGGCATGCCCTGTAAGGGGGTGTTAGTCACTTTTCCCAATTAACAGATGGCAGGACATGAGGAAATGACCTCTGGTTGCACCAGAGGAGCTTTAGATTGGGTATTAGGAAAAATTTCTTCAGTCACCATCCCTGGAGGTATTTAAAAAGCTTGTAGATGGTGACACTCAGGGATGTGGTTTAGTGGTGGACTTGGCACTGTTAAGATCATTGAGTTCAACTATAACCTAAAGGTCTTTTCCAACCTGAATGATTCTATGGCAACAAATGGAGCCAACTGCCTGACAACCTTTTTGCACTGTTTTTCAGTGAGCTCCTTCATAGCTCACACACCTTCTGAAAGAGCTCTACTAGTCAAAGGCCCTTTTCACAGATAGGGAACACCCTGAGGATGACATGGCTCATCGCGCTGTCCATAGGCATGACCAGCATATCATGTTGCCTTGACTTTGGTCTGTGAAGCTCAGCTCCAGTCTCCTAAGGCCTACTGGGAGGTTCTTCCATTCAGGATTTGACACTCTGTTCTGGAAGCTAGGACTCAGTGGTAATATCCATGACACCAAAGTTAAACAAAGAGTCCTTGCATAGACAGCAAACCATCTGAACAGTGCAGCTATTGGAATGGTTTGGGCATGAATTTGACAAGGCCAGTTAGGACTGGCCCAAACAGTGTCAGGACAAAACTGGGGCATTATCAGGACCCATTACCGCTTGCTAGATTTGGTAAGACTGTCCAGTCCTTTGAGAGAGGAGGATTTAGCAAATTGGTTGTGAACTGAGCCATGCCTGTTTGCATTACCTTTATAGCTAGGGAATAATTACTGGCCTGATTTACTTAATAGCAGGGGCAGAAAATTGGCAGTCAGGTGTTGCAAGTTTTGGCCCCTAGGCTCCAGGTCTGAGCAAAACCCCCTGCAATGTACCTGAAGATAGCACTGCTACAGCTGCTGCTTACAATTCTGCACCAATAGCAGCCCTTGATGGAACCAGGCTGGACCTAACCATCCACAAATATGGGTGCCATATAAGTGGACTTAGTGGCATTTCTCCATGGTCTGCTGTAGTCTGGTCAGACTTTCATGTTTACTCATGCACTGGATTTTCATGCATATTTGGGCAGCAATCTGGGAGGAAATTCTGTCCTCCCCTCACTGTCATATGATAGGGAGTAGCCAGCTGCAACCCAGAAACCTTCCAATCCTAGTAGAGTCAAGGTCTCAGGCATTTCCTAGGGCAACTGGGAGGTCCAGGAAGCACAGTGAGACATTTTGCTGCCTCTGCCCACTACCCTGAACACTGAGATTGTAGCTCTGCAGCCAGCTCCACCTCATCTCTTCATCTCATGGATACTCTCCACCAACACACTTTGCTGCAGGAATAGCAGGGCCCATGATCATTTCTGGCCCACGTTCATTTCACTTCAGAAAGATGCTGGAACATAAACATCATTCAACATGAGCAGCCTTTTCTTTCCTTCCTACAAAGAAGCATTTAGCTAGGTTTGGCAGAAGGAGGTAAGCCTCCGGGAAGACATTATCCTGACAGCAAACACTGGTGACTGGCTTTGTGTGTATGTATGTGTGTGTTTGGCAGACTCTGGATGCTAAATAAATATGGGTTATTAATAAAGCGCTAGCTGGAGATGGAAAATAAGATTGAATGCTTCATCTTCCCAGAGCTGTTTCAGGATCTTAGGGGGAAAATAAAGAAGACAATGGAAAATGGAGAGCCATAGGGGAAGGATTGCAGAGGGGGGAAGGGAAGTCAATAAAGAGGAAAATAGCAGCAAGGAGGAGGCAGTAAATTTGGCTGAGTGTAAAAGAGGCTCAAGCAAAAAAAAAAAGGGTAACAAAATAGCACTGGTATAAACAAAAAGTCAACCACCTCTTGCCCTGCTGAGTTTCAAAACAAGGTATGAAAACAGACCACATTGGCCAAGAACACTTCCAAGAGACTAAGAAGTAGCGGGAGACAACAAAATAATCTGAAAGGGGGAAAAAAGAAAAGGCAAAAAAACCCAGGCATAACATGCCCAGAGAAGGAGCCCCCATACACCAGAGTGTTTGAAGTGCTGCAGAATTCTACAGAAATGACCATGGGTCCCAGAAGGGCTCCTACTTTCACACCCATTGACATCCTCCCCAACGCAGCTATGGGTTTCACCTGCTTTTCTGTGCCCCAAATCAATGCCTGTGCTTGAGAGTCATGTGTCAGTAGGTTTTCCTTTCACCTTGTCATTTTCCTAACTTTGCCTTTTCCAACTCAAATATTACACATACCTTGGAACAACATTTTTGTATCCTCCCATCTAGGCACTAACCACTCGTCACTTCTGTGGCAGTGTTGTGTTGTCATACAGTGACACTAGGATAAGCTAACTTTGTAAATGTCTCATAAAAGCATTTAGTGCTACAACAATACTTAAACTTACATTTATTTTAGCCTAAGAAATCCTTACATTTTTATACTTCTTAATTAACAGCAGGGCTACATTTCTGGATCGAATGACACACTGCTATATCTGTCTTTACATAGGTGTAACTCGTTCATTTTTGCCAAGCAAGAAAGCACCTCATTAATTAGTTCTCTTGGGCCTAGTTCTCTTCTATTTGTGGTACAATAGTCCTAAAGCTGTCATACAATTAATAAAGGCTACAGCTTACAGAGGGAGCATCCACAACTCTGCTGGTTTTAGTGGCAGGCTTGCAGACATAAGTAATTCTTCATCTGGATAATTTACATTCCTTTTATGTAGGAGTGGAGCCTCTTGCCTCCTAGGGCTCCTAAAGCCTAACCTGCAGCTATTTCTTTAAGTCTCATCAACATACACCACCAAACAAAACCTTGGTTTGGAAAGCACATACTCCTTAGGTTTTGAAACTCATCCAGGCTTTGATCTATCACCTTTGTTCTTCAAGATGAGATAGAGAATGAAAAAACCTTTCAAGACAACAGCATCAGAAAAAGACCACATGGTAAAGCAAACTTATTAGTTCCATACATTCTTTTTCACACATGACTCAATGCATACACTACATAGGTGGGCTTAGTTACTCATTTTGCAGAAATCCATACGTGCTGCTCAACATGCCCACATGCAGACAAAGCATGCATGAGCAGCTGCCTCAGCAAAGCACGCTGATCTGACAGTCCATGAAAAATTTATATGCACATGCACATGGAGGCCAGGACACATAGGATGCAATGTTCTTACTTCACGAACCTAGATCAGCTAGGAAAATGCAATAAAACTTACCCAGCAAAGGCTTCAGAGACAAAAACCTAAAAGGCAGGACATTTGGAAACCTTCCTACTGCCAGCCTTACTCTAGAGCACTACTACCAGCAGCACCTTATTGAAAAACTTCACACTCCAACAAGTACTATTCAGGCAGAGATAATTCAGGCATGATTTCTTTGCCTTCCCCCTCACAGCAGGAATACATGATACCCCTGTAAGGACAATGCAAAATATTCAGTATGAGGTCTCTTAAGTAGCTCTCAGCCTTAGATCTCATTCAAGCACTTGTTTCTACCACGGTTACTGATGTTTTCTTCTGATCAGGTACTGGACCCTTGCATGAAAACACTATGATTTAACTTTGCAAGCACTATATGATGCAGTATATACTTCATGGACCTCCACATGGTTCTTAATTGAAAACTTATTTGTGGCTTATGGTAGTGTTGTGGAGAAAAGTGAGCTGCTTTTACAGAATGACTTCATGCATATTTTGATAAGTGCATCAGCTGAAGTAAAATATACTGATAAGACAAGCATTCATTATCCCCTGCAAGCTAATTAAGTGGTCATTTGTATCTTCAACTAGATGTGTATACTATGTATCACTCAGAAATCAGTCTTATGCATAACAGTTGTTTGAAGTGACATTAAAGGACTGAAATCAAGGCATTGCTACATGCAGCATGATGGCAACTCTGACAATTCTGTTTTGTTTTATTATTCAAAGAAGGAATTTCCAAGAAAAATGCCACTGGAGGCTAAAACATTACTAGAGACATGTAGCATACAAAAAGCTCAGTCCTGTGGATGCTAAACAAGGCACTCAGCAAAAATAACTGTTAGCTGCAGAGCTAGCTTTAGTCTTTGAGGCAAAACATTTGAAATACCTTTTTTTTTTTTTAAAAAAAAAACCCACCCAAAATTCCCATTGACAAGCAATCCCTTCTGCAAGCTTTACACTCACTTCTGTCCTTGTCCTAAAAAAAGACAGCTTCTCTCTTCAGTAGACAGGACAAGAATAGCTCAAAGCCTATGAAACTGAAAAAAAACCCCACCTCTCCTTCTTATGAATTAACTATCAGTGTACTTCAGCATCATTATATATAAAAGTTTTTGAGCCCCTCTAGTAAATAGCACGAAGGATTGCAGCTAGAGTTTGTGTAATAGCTTTCCCTTCCTCTGAGTCTCCTTTTCCCTGAGGTCATCTGTGTTTCCAAAGGGGAAAATCAAGTGATCATTGCAGCTCAGGGAGCCACATCAGCAACCTACTCACCCACTGTGCTATTGCAGGTGGGGGTTTTTTTTTGGTGTCCTGCTCTTGTTTTTTAAGGCAGCATGGAGAAGACTATCTCCTGTTTTTCTCTCCTTCTGCAGGATTGCTTTCCAGGAGAGAAAGAGAGGACCTTTATGTTCTCCACCAGCAGAGGCAGCAGAGCTGTGCTACCCTGCAAGCTCCCTGCCACAGCAGTCTGGGGCAACTGAAGGATATCAGCTGGAGTTCTCTCACCCACCACTCTGCTGTGCTACAAGTGCTCCTGAAGCAAGCTAAGAACAAACACATCAAGCGAAGGGCCTCATCCCGGTAGGCAGTGACTCCTGCTGCCAGGATAAACCCTGCTGCAACAAAGGGATTATTCACATGAGTACAGACTACTCCAGGGACAAAGAGCTTGCAAAGGGAAGAACTGTGTGAGACCACTGCACACACCACATGTAGTCATTCTCAATTACCTTCACACCTGAGGACATGCTGCTACCATCACCAAAATCTGTTTTCACTTTATGCATTTGATGTTACACTCTCTTCCTGCCAAATACTTCCTGCAGCCTAGGGAAGAGAGAGTCACTTTCTTCTCTTTTTAAGTTAATCTGGTTACTGGCAAAGGCAGAAATATCCCACAGAGTGACATGCAAGGAAAAAATTAAGACTGCTGTGAATCCCCGAGACACCCTTCTTCCAGGTACTCCACCCCAAATTTCAGCAGCCTTGGAGCAGATGCTGCCTGCAGTGGAGAGCAAACCTTCAGATGATTCATGGCTGGAGGTTTCTGGCTGCCACTGCTTGTCACCACACTGCTCAGAGGAGCTTATAAGCTTGCTGAAGGCAATAAATAGCTTTCTAAGCCCTGCTCATTCATGTAGTTTCTACTTTGGTTGTATGAAGCAATAAAATCTACAGCCAACATAACCCAAACAGAACAAATTTTTCTCCAAGCTTTAATAAGAGTTTTTGCTGCTGGAATTTAAAATGTAAACCAAAGGTCATAGAATTTGCTAGCTGCTCAAAAGGATTCCCTGTCTCTGATAGGTTTGGATTTGTTTCTCAAATCCACACTATCTAATGTTCTGTGGCCTAACACTGTTCTTACCCAGCAATGTTGTTTCTTTGCAATATGTCCTGACACTAAAAATCTCTACCTATGCTGGTAAAGGAAGCACAGGTAGAAGAATATAGGTGAAAGACAGAGATAAGATGGTGACATACTCATGGAAGGGGAATCATGCATGGCACAGAAGCCCCAACCCAGCAAAACTTTAGGTCCAGGCTTCCCAAAGCATACCTACTACTACCCACAGGGTTTACTTGTGCAGGCAATACACAAGAGACCAGGAACTAAGGGCAGTAGAAGAAATACAATCACACTGAGCAACCCCCTTGCTTGATGGCAGACCCTGTGAGAAGTGTCATTTAAAAAACAAAAAGCCCCTGGCTCCTGCCTCAAACACTACATTGCTTTGCATATCTCACGTATCTGATCCAAAGCAACTAGGGGAGCCAACTAAACCAACTGCCTTTGGAAAGAGGTAGTACTTCAAACTCCTTGGGGTAAATTATATTTATCCCCTTAGTACTGATGTTAGTTGACAACTGCAAGTGCAGCTGTTTCTGATTATTCCTCCTCAGTCCTGCAGATACATTGAAGTCTTTGCAAGCAAGTGGCTTCTCTCCATTGATGGGAACATTCATGTTATAAAATGTATCTCACAAAACATGGCTGACCATGAGAAGCAGACGAATAGCAGCACCTAAAAATCTTATTCCTGAAAAGAAGAGCATAGTTTGTATGTAGGCTCTGCACGAAGTTGTATCGCAGAATACAGAACATTTTGGGAATACAAAAACCACTTGTTCAAACCCAGTCAGAAGGCAGAGCAGACACAAAGGCCAGGCTTTCCCATCAGCACTGGAAAAATTAAGACTGTGCTCAGAACTTTTAAATACAAAATAATAGCTAAAACATTATAACAACATTCATCTTCTCCAGCCTTCAACTAGCTAACAGATCTGGAGTCTTTCACCCTCAGTCTTCTCTGTACTAAAATGACAGGCTTCATTCCCTGTAGATACTGCTACTCTTCAGCCAGCTCGCAGTCTATCACAAACATCCCACAATCACATTCTCTCTACATGCTCCTCTCCTGCTGCACCACATCAGCTGGCCTGGTGGGCTACAAATTCCCAGCCTCTCTTCCCCTATGTCACTAAGTCTAAGGCTCATGAGTACTTGTACTTCCAAAAACAACAATGCAGTTTGCTTAAGTCTGTATCTGCATGCCACCTACCTTCTGTTCTGACTAAACAACCAGATTCTCTAAACCTCTGCTCAGGCTTGTGATAGCAAACATCTCACAAAATGAGGACATTGGATCTCTGCTATAGCAGCTTCCCATGAGAACGGTCACCAAAAAGGCTGGATGCAAAGTTACTCCAAGTCACTTCTTTGACAATGCCTGTGCACTATTATCAGAAGGACAGTACTATTGCTTACTGTGCCAGCAAATATATCATTCAACAAAGACTCAGCAGAAGAGTCTGCCAGATACACCTGCTCTCAGAGCAACAACACTACTACTTTGTACACAAGATTAGATAAATGGAAAAGAATGCATTTATTGCATGTGCTTCCCATCTCAGTCTCTGGGCTTATGTCTGCATCATCAGATTAAATGACTGTTAAACAATCTAAGCTGCCAATATGGGCTTGGGAAAACTCTTTATGTCTTGATCTGGAAGTGTCGAAGTAATCTCTAAAAGTAAATTTCAACAATGAAGGGCATATGTCCAATACAAACCTATTATTCAAAGCCTAAATGAAGCTCTGCACTAAATCAGGTCTACTTATAATTGATAAATACCAGGGAAAAATGCTTCAGAGGAAGAAGAGCACACTCAGTCTTACATATTGCCTCTCATTAGCAGTACTTAAAGCAGTGACTAAAACTCAGTCCAGTCCATGTTACCAGTAAGGGAAACAAAAGTATAAATGAAGGGAAATGGTTTGTAAGCAGGAAAAGGAATTAAATGCCCCAAACCAGCCCCCATC
This sequence comes from Xenops minutus, assembly GCA_035221455.1. Classification (NCBI taxonomy): domain Eukaryota; kingdom Metazoa; phylum Chordata; class Aves; order Passeriformes; family Furnariidae; genus Xenops; species Xenops minutus. The sequence continues at coordinate 18,618,234 of JAWWEE010000122.1, read as the reverse complement.
AGTTGCTTTCTCTGTCTAGGGAGAGCACATCCTCAAACGTCATGTCTTCTTCCAATGCAGGCAAGGAGAGGAAAAAATCCCCAAACCCTCTTCAAGAATATGAAAATATCTTCAGAACATAAGTCAAAATATTCTTATTACCCATAAAAATGCAATTCCCTTTGAAATAACATGAAATGATAAAACAGTATTAAAATATTAATGGGGCACTAATCTGGTAAACTGCTTCATTAGGAGAAAACAGCATTCATGGGAAAAAAGATTTCTTGTTATTCCTCATTCTGAAAGGAACTTGAAGCATAGCTGAACAACTGGCTTTGGCAACATTTGCTCCACACCTAGCTCTAAATCTCTGCCTGAAAAGACACAAGAAAGCATTTGTTCTGTTTGTGAAATCAGATTGAGGCTTTTATCCACACATTTTGGCAATGGTCTCTGGTTGTATAATGATTTCCATATGTTTATCACATCTAAACAAGAGCAAAACAGCACAGTACCAACTGGTTCTGTTTACATTATGATTTAGCCCTACATTTGTTTTTTTGTGGGGAGGTTTGTCAGGGGCAAGTGAATGCTTTTCAAAGTACCTTTCGCTCTTTGACACCAAAAATCAAAGACATTGCCAGTAAGAAAGGGAAAAATCTGGATTCATTAAAAAGGAAGGAAGGTCAGAACAGCATGAACAGAATGCTGGATAATATAGAAGGAACTGGCAGTAATACCAATGTTTAAAGTGGTCTGGCATATCTCATTGTAAGACCTTGTTTTCATTTACTTACAGCTTTGTCAAATTAACTGGTTTGGCAGCAATTGCTTTTGCTAGGTGTCTGCCCCAGGCTGCACTTTTTTGTTTTGTTCTTCCTGGGCTTAGGGCTTCAGAGAAAGAAATGTTTCACTGTTTCTGAAAGTTGGAAACATTTTATTATAAAACCCACATTTGTTTTCCCCTTTTAAAAATAAGCAAATCAGATTTGAACAAGTTTCTCACTGAGAAGCAATAATGTGGTTGAACTAATTGCACCTCACAATTTTGCAGTGATAGTTTTGAAAATAAGAAGTTTCAACTGATATCACAGGAAAAAAAAAAAACAACAAAAAAACAAAACCCTGTGAAATAATGTACTTGGCTGAGTATTACAGAAATTCATCAGCTGTATAGCAGCATCTTGTGCAACAGAGGAACTAACAGTGCAATTAACTCAAGAGTAGTAAAAGAGATTGTCTGAAGGCAAAGCTGAAACCAGGACTGGCTGTCTTAAGGGACTGGGACTGACCACCTGAAGAGAGGAAGTTTGCCAAGACTAACACCTATCTGCTGCAATCATATAGAAACAGAAACTCAAAAAAGCAGAAAAATGGGTAAACTGAACAATCTTGGTAATGAGGAGAACTCAAGGGACAGGAAGAGAAGACTGCTATTTCAAAATTCACCAGATTGAAAGAATTATTGGGAGAAAACTAGTTATAACAGTCCCAGAATATTTCTTCTGAATCAAGAACTGGGTCTTTTCCAGTCTCTCTGTTCCTCAGCTATGACAGCCAAAGGTCTGTGTGGTTTATCCAGCATGTGACATCGCACTGTGGAATTTCAATATTTTATAGCACTACAAATAATCATAGTAAACAAAGCTGAAGAAATGACACACAAACACACCTTTGAGTTAAGCACTCAAAATCTAAGCAGCACAACTTTAAGCTTCTAAATGAAACCTTGACAAGGCCCTGCCTTTGCTGTGCAAAGCACTAATACAGTTAATTTCTGTTCTACAGGATTTCTGAGAGCACCACAGGCAATGTATTCCACCGTGGCAAACACTGAAGACTTCAGTCAACCCATAAAAGAGGCTTCAGGAGATAACAGGAGCTTTAAACACTACAGCTCAATGGCACTACAATACTCAGCCTCAGGAAGACAGTTTTTCAAACTAACCCAAAACACATCCTTTCTTTTTAATTTTTCTCTAAATAAAATTATCACCTAAAAGGAGTTTTCACCAGCAAATTTATGTCTCAGCAGCAGACAACTTTGATTCTCAGCACTAATAAGCACGTAATTACGATTGCCCAGGCACTGAAGAGTTGAGCCTAAAGGTAAAAGTATACCCTGGAGAAGAGAAGTGTTTCTGCACTATGCAGCTCAGATCTGGCCAGTGACCACAGAAGGAATGCTCAGAAAACATGGCTGTGTAAAATCAGGTACAGGACAAGAAGGAGTGCTTCAGTTGCTGCAGACAACACTGGCATTACCACTTCACTCAGGAGAGTCCTCAAAACCTATTCTTTATTTAAACTCAAATGATACCAGCTAGTGAATATACCCCATCATCACCCTGCATTAACCTGATGTGCCCAACAAAAAGAATCACAATTCACAGAAACTATAAAACATTTTTTGCAGAAAGCTGGTGAAACTAAATATAGCACCTATTTCCTAGGGCTGGGCAACAACAGTAGACTTCTGACATGAGAATGCCAAGTTGATCCCCTGTTCATCTCAGGCTAACAGAGGCTTCAAGGAACACCTAAAGGGCTGAGTCAGGGGTAATGTGCAGAGAACTTCAAAGCACTGCCGTGTTTTCTCCAGCTCGAATCCAGCTGGGACAGCCACAATAGCAAGAGGCACTTTCCCCAGGCTGAGCATACCTGGATGTGGAGCTAAGTAGCAGTAATCAGGCACAGCTGCAAATGAACTCCCTGCCTTTGCTCTGTGAACATTGCCAACAAAAATTTCTGGAAAGGATTAGAAGTGTTTGCAAAATGCTTTATGCCTAATGGCACGCGTCTCTTGTGGCAGCCTTTGAGCTACAGGAGGAAATAAACATACAACCAAAATCCTGTTCATCAGTTCCCACAGCTTCTCTGAGAAAACATTTTTCCAGACTGAAAGGGGAAGATCATGTTGTCACTGGAAGCAAAACACATCTTCTGTTTTAAAGGGCAGCACACACTCCTAAGACAGTTCTCAGCACTGCATATAAAGGAATAGGCTGAATCCAGCATTGCTAGTGCTGTGAAATAAGCAAACATTTTGGGTTTTTAATTTCTACCAAGCAGAAATACTTAATTATGGCAGCAGAGGTAATGAAGGAAAGAAAGCCCATTATCAGAAGGCTGAAATTTACTCAACTGGGGTCCACACCTGCACTTGAAAAATTCCAAAGATCTGCAAATTGAGAAGGCTGAAAAGTTAAATCTCAAAAAAAAAGCACAGGCATAGAAAAAAAAATGGAGACAAATCTCCCAAAAGTCATTCACGTAAGTGAGAGGACAGCCTTGCTCCAGTAAGTTTAGCAGGCAAACCTATCTGGCGATAGAGGGGAGAAGTGCTTTACTGAAGGTAAGAGCACAGTGAGTGGCAGAAGCATGACCATATCTGTCCTGGGACTCTTGATTGTCAAGTCAGCAATGCTTTCATTAAATCATACTCAGAGAAGAGTACTCTGGTAAAAGAGTGCATATTCTACTGGAAAAGGTCTCACATACATGACTGTAATATGTACATATAAAAGAAGAAGAATTCGGAGAGGTAGGGCAGCACCCATTTACTGATCCAATGCACTCTCTACTGGTGTGCTGTTTACTGGAGGCTCTTATAAGCTAGGTCACCAAAAGACTACCAGATTTGGTAATGTCCACTGGCCATTACCCACTGCTGTTGTTTTGCATGGGCACCACTGTTACAGTCTGGAGCAGTTTGAGAAGAATCTAGAAGGATTACAGGGCCCTGAAAGTGGCAGTAAGGGACTCTGCAGTGCAGTTGCGCTTTTTTTTTCTTTAATCAATCCTCCCAGTCAGAAGGAAGGGGTTTGAAAGGGCCAGCTGAATCTGGTGAATCAACAAATAGATATGGACTGATGTCACAGCCAGAGGTTCAGTCGTGGGACTCGCTTTGAGAAACGTGCTCTGTTAGGGGCTGATGGGGTCCATCTGTCAGAGAAGGGAGAGAGCCTCTTCATTCATAGGCTTGTCAAGCTGTTGAGGACGGCTTTGAACTAAAGTTGCCAGGGGAGGAGAACCACAATCCATCCCACTCCTACCAGTGTGATGCCAGTGACAGTAAGAGATGTCCAGAGCATGGAGAAGGATTGGGGGTCAGCAGAAAAGCACCTAAAGTACAGCACAAAGGAATTTCAGCAGCTCCTGTCAGCCTCATCTGAGGCCCAACTTCAATTCCTCTATGCAAGTACACATAGTGTGAGAGTTAGACAGATGTGCTTACCTACGAGGCTGTGGGAGCATCAGGGAGACATGGGATGATTCCTGTGACTGGAGTTTTGGAATAGAATGATATAGGCTCTTCTGGAAGGACAGGAAGAGGAGATGAGGAAGGGGTGTCATCCTCTGTGTCAATGACATTCTGAATTGCATGGAATTCTAGCAAGGGATGGATAAGGAGCCAACTGAGAGCTTGTGGGTTAAGATTAAAGGGAGGGCAGGGGCAGGTGACGTTATAGTGGGGGTCTGGTACAGGCCACCCATGTAGGAAGACGTAGCTGATGTGACCCTCTATAGGCAGATAGGAGCAGCCTCATGTTTGCAAGCCCTGGTCCTTATGGGGGACTTCAACTACCCTGATAGCTGACAGAGGAACAACACAGCAGGGTGTAAGCAATCCAAGAGGTTCCTGGATATATTGATCACAACTTCCTTCTGCAAGTCACAGAAAATAAAAAGGTGCTTTGCTGGACCTTGCTCTCACCAACAAAGATGGGCTGGTAGGGAATGTGAAGCTCAAGGGCAGCCTGGGTTGCCGTGAATATAAAATGGTGGAATTTGAGATCCTTGGGGCAAAGGAGGGAACACAGCAAACTCTGTAACCTAAGCTTCAGAGGAGCAGACTTTGGCCTCTTCAGGGATCTGTTTGGTACAGTACCATGGGATAAAGACCTGGAGGGAAGAGAGGCCCAAGAAAGATTGTTGATATTAAAGATCATCCTCTCCAAGGTCAGAAGTGATGCATCCCAACAAAGAAGTCAGACAAAAAATACCATGAAGCCTGTGTGGATGAACAAGAAGCTCCTGGACAAGGCTAAACACAAAAATAAAGCCTACAGAGAGTGTAAGCAAAGGTCAGGTACTCTAAGAGGAACTTAGATAAACCGAGCAGCCACGGATCAGCTTAGGAAAGCTAAAGCCCCAACAGAATTAAATCTGGCCAGGGACATCAAGGGCAACAAGAAGAGCTTCTATAGGTACATTGCTGATAGAAGGAAGACTAGGGAAAATGTGGGCCATCTCTGGGAGGAAATAGAAGACTTGACTTGGTTACTCAGGGCATGGGGAAGGCTGAAGTAATTCTATGACTTTTTTTTTTGTCTCTGTCTTCAGCAGCAAGAATTCCAGCCACACTACCTGAGCTGCAGAAGGCAAAACCAAGGACTGGGAGAATGGAAACTGCCTGTTGTAGGAGAAAATCAGGTTCAAGGACACCTAAGGAACCTGAACGTGCATAAATCCATTTCCACTATAGTATGGTCTTCTCTAAAAAGTTAATCAGAAATTAAGTTTTGATGTTTGTTATACTACACTTTGACTTTAAGCTATTTAATTCCCAGTTAGGTGTAATTATTCCCAGTTCTAATAATAAAATAAGTTGAGAAAACCATCAAGATATGAACATGCAAAGCCTGGGAATAATCAGTCACAAGTATGCCATGTTTAAATAAGAACCAAAACAGTTCAAACAAAGCAGCATGAGTAAACACGGATGGAAATAATTCAGTGGGAACCATGTGCTGTTTGACCATGCGTTCCTATATACATCAATGCAGATGATGAGTGTTTAATTTTGGAAGAAATCTGACAGAGAGAGAGGGGGAAAAAAAGGCAAAAAAATAGTGACACTCAACTGTTCCCTCATTCAGAGCTTTGCTTTTAAACCAAACTCCAGTAGGAAATACATGAAGAAACACTTTTCCAGCTAGGAAGGAAACCTAGCTCTGATATACACACCTCTCATCCCAAACCAGCAAACTATTTCTGCATTTCCCAGAGCCCTCAGCATCACACATTCCACTGCTTGCACAGCTGTCTAACACTGTCACACTGTTCAAAATTAGATATTCTGCTGAGTCCTTAGCTAGTCCTCCTCTAAAAAGCCAATAAAGATCACAAATGTAAGCTCCTGGAAACAACTCAAAGTCTATCTCTAGGTGCTTTGGAATGCCATTGTAAAAATCTCACTCAAGTATAGCTTAGGAAGGTTAGTTTTTTCTAAGCTAAAAGTAGTGTTGTTTTAAGCTAAATATAGTCTAACTAGCTCTACCATCCTTGCTTTCAATACTTAAGGTTATAAATAGTTTTGCTTTAGAGAAGAAAATGTAGCATTTTATAACAACATACAATTAAGTACCTAGATAATTAAACTTGAATTCAACAGAAAAATCAACGGACAAACTAAAAACAACAATAAAAAAAAGTGAAGGTTTTCAACTTCATAAGAACTAATTTTAAGAAATTAACAAAACAGACCAGTAAAGTCAACTGGACTGTCAAGCAGAAGGATTGAAATGTGAAAGAATTCATCTCCATTGAGATGCCTCCCATGCAAGGCAGAAAAGCTGTAGGACTAGGATGCAGATCTGGGCAGATTTAACTGTATTAAAAGTAAGTAGTGAGTTTCTGAAAAGAGCAAAGGGTACTGATAAGCAAAGTGGGGGGCTTATGTAAATCCTACCAGGACTGAAGTCACACTAGATCTTGAACAGATATTGAAAAATTAGTGAAAGTGTATCAAGCTGGAGAAAGGAAGAAAAAGGGGGAAGAGTGTTTAAACATCTCTCCCCAAACTAACAAACTGACCCAATTTTCAGGAAGAACAGTGACACTGGATAAAGGAAAGAGAATAGTGAAGACAGAAACTATAAAGATATCTTTAACCATTAAATCTGGGAAGCTTTTCAACATTAGGAGTAATGGGATTGAGCAACAACACTGGTTTCTAAACAGAGATAAAAGTATCAGAGAGAGCAGTAGAAATCCAGACTTCAAGGCCCAGAAAGTTACCTCCAAACTTCCCCAAACTTCTTTATCTACAATTTTCCTTAGGTGCACAAATGTTAATGTAGGACAGTACCTTTAAAAATAAATTACCTTTGCCCTCTTCTCTTTTTATGCTGAAGAATCATCTTCCCCTAAAACAAACACAGTGCACTGTTTGAGAGCTGATAAAATCACTAACACAGCAGAAAAAATGGGAGTTTTACTGCAGATGACAATTGTTAGTACAGGAGGGCCAACCACTGCAATATGGCTGTGTAATAATGCCTTACTATACTATAGCAGGAAAGAGGAGGAACTGTGCTTTGTTCATTTAACAGCAGCAATCACCTTTCTTTACAAAGACGAGACATCATGAAAAGATGGCTAGGGGTCTGATTCCACAAGCCAAGGCAGGTTTGGGAGCCAACCACCAAGAGACCAGCTTCTCCCATGATGTGATCTTCACATAAACTAATGAATCTTTAACAATTAAGTAGGCTTAAAAATCTGACCCTTTGACTAAATACAGCAAAGAAACTGCACACCTCCTGATAAAAATTAATCGTGCTACACTTTAGGGGAATGAGGGTGCTAGAAGAGGTTCATACATATCTTTCAGTAGGCAGTGTTGTGACTCCTTAGCTGCAGATGCAGTTGGCAGATACCTGCCTCTTGTACAGTCAGTATGAGGTAGGCTCACTGTATCTGAAAATCTGCAAGTCCCTACAAGATAACCACATAGGTCAAGCCCAGCTTGATTAATGAACAGAAAAATCTGCAGCTTTTCCAATAATGTTTAAACAGTAGGCTTCAATGCTCTGTGATTTCCACCACTTTGTTAGATGTATAGAATAAACACAATTAGACAATAGACATGAAAAACTAAATGGTACTGTTCCAGATGAAAAGAAATAGACATATTTGATGGAAGTAATAAAGCCTGAGTCACTGGCACTCAAAAACCTCTGCTGCATCATTACAAAGGGGTAAAAACAGCACCCTGCATTTCATAGTAGCTGGTGGAGAGGAATTTCAAATCCCCAAAGTTTGTTTGAAACTGGAAAAAACTGCATTTACTTCTGTGTATCCTGGAAAGGTCAGGGGCTCTGGAAGGGACTTGTGGTGCTGCTGAGGTCCCTTCTGATGTGATGCTTTTTCTGACTGTACTTTAAACAATATTTATTTAGACATTGGCTGCCAATGGCAAGAGACCAATCAGCTGGGCCTGCCTTGTTTTACACAGAGGAACAGTATGGTCTCCCACAAAGATATTTGAGGGGCTTTCCTGTATTTTTCCTTATTCCTACACTTCCAAATTATCATGCCTCAAATGTACCAGGCTCTTAAATTAAGCCCTTTAAGGAGATTATGGAGACAGGAACTACACTCAGACCTGTGCCCTCTTCCAGAAACCTAATTAAATGGATGAAACTTCCTTCCTTCTCCTCTGTGATGGCATAGCAGGGAATTTTGCACTATTAGTTCAACATTTCAAAAACATTTAAAACCTTTTTTTTTTTTTTAAAAAAAGTAGATATATTGTTATCACAAAATCATGGATAACTGTAAAGCACCACTACATTTTTCTACCATGGCTGAAGAAAGGCAATGTTTAATACAAATGTGCATTTAAAAAGCCTCCCAGTTTCTCAAATCCAGAAAACTTGGCATTAAGGGGAAAAAGCTGAGAACATCTCTTTTCTGCCAGAGCATGCAGAGTGTTAAGGTTCCCCTCCTTAGCACTGGTGCATATTAAAAAATAGAACCAACAAGGAAATTTGCTGGCCAACTTGAACTACATTCTTTGAATGCTCTTATTTTCTTTTATGGAAGCAAATTACTTCCCTCCACAGTGTTTGGGGGACTTACACAGAGGATTTATTATTAAATTATTTTATGAACAATATTCAACATTTTTAGAGCTTGATGTAAGAAACAGTCCCAAGACTTAACATTCCATAGAGACACCTCTACTTTGAAACTATTCCATGATTTTTAGTTCCATATAATTAGGGTTACTTCATTTCAAGTCATTTATTAATATGAAAGGTAATTTGTGAAATTTGGCAGCCTGTTAAAAGGACTGCTTTTTCTTATCTCTCCCAGGATATCAATACTAAATTCCCAGTCAAACATTCTGTCCTTTGTACTTTAGTAAAAGACTCTATCCTCATAGATAATTTTGGAAGGACTCTGTAGTAGCAGTTCAGTTTGATGTTACTTCTTTCTATTAATGTTCAGCTTTCTTAAACAGACTTGTAGGAAAATACAGAGACATGGAAAAAAAACCCAATAAAACAAAACAACAAAAACAAAAGGCAAACCAAAAAACTTATCAGACCGCAGAACAGATCATCACTTCAGTTTTACATGAACAAAGACAATTACATAAAAAAAAAAAAAAAAAAAAAAAGAAAAAAAAGAAGGAAAAAAGAATTCCAGGGGCTTTCTAGCTCAGTGAAAAATAAGTATTTTCCATAAAACACTCCTTTTGTTACTTGCAATTCTCCTCGGTGCAGAGTAGCAGAGTGACAAGGAAAATACTGCAGACACTCCAGAGCTCCAGAGAAACAAATCAATAGTCCCATCCCGAGCCACCATAATTTCCATGTGCCTCAGGTAGCAGAACTGAATTCTCCAAATTAGGACTGAGCTGCAATTTCCTGTAAGAGCTTCATGGACTTAAAGCACCAGGGTTCTACATAGTGTTTCTGAAGCAGAACACTACCCTGTAGAAAGACACAGTATTTCAAATCCCAGTTACTTCCCAGCCAGGATAAGTCCTTGCATTATAATTTCCGATTTTCTGCTTTATGTGTGAAATTGTGAATAGTATCTTAGCACACTAGGGAAAAACAAACTGTACTTTTCAAGTAAAGCATCTGACCTTCAGTTACTCTTTTTCTTCATATAAGTCCCCAGGAATTTTTAGGTTTACAGAATATAACTATTCTGTAAATTCATATAAGCATATTGAGGGAGGCTATAAAGACAGAACCCTGTTCACTGTGAAGTCTGCTGCCCCTGGAGTGAAGTTTAACTCTTTGGCATCTAATGTCTCCAAAAATTCCTAGGTTTCTGTGAACTGCCATATAAGCAGACCAAATCAGGCACAAGAAACAGCACTTGCTGACACATAATGATGAATTCTTACACTTGGTTATTTACAAGCACATTCTTCACTGAAGATTTAAGCAGACTGATGGTTGAGTCCATTAATTGCAATAAGGCATTATAGGAATTTCAACAAAATTCAGTAAATAAGTTGGCACCTAATATTCATCTCCTTTCTTGTTTTGAAATATTGCACATTGGATTAGCCCTGGCATTAATGGTAAAGCTACCTTTATAAAACCTGACAAGACACACAAATTATTTGGGAAAGTAAATTCCATTTTCGGGACTAACTTCAAATGACCTTTCAGGGTAAATTTAAGCACAGCAATGTGTGTAAATGTCTAATAAAGAGCTTTTTTCTCCCCTCTTTTTTCAAAGGTGAAAGGAGTTAAAATATAGAATATTTTCCAAGTCTAAACCAAAAGTTTCAACACAACAGAAATGCTCAAAAAACACTGTTCTGCTTCCACATTTCTTGCAGAAAACTGCTCTAACTACTTCAGTGTCATTCTCCACCCAAACAGACAGACTACCAAGGAAAGCCAAAGTCCCAGGAAGTTCTTTCCTACTTCAGCGTTATCCAGTGCTATGGCTGACAACCTAGGCAATAGGATATAAAGCACTTTCCTGAAATTCCACAGAATTCAACAGAAAATCACCATCAGTAATATACACAGGTAGTTGGGAGTCACCTTGTAAGTCAAAATACAGGAACTGTCACATATAAGACAAACTAGTGTTTCCCACAAGCCCAGCAGGGAATGTAAAAAAGAGAATACCTAAATAGGTAGAGAGCTCTTAGCTCCAACAGCAACAAGGCCACAACAGAAGCCCTCAGCAGAGTTTAGAAAGGATATGGACAAAGCAGAAAGCCAGAGGACAACAAAAATTAACTATGAAAATAGAGAAGGAAAACTATAAACTACCGGGCCACTGCTAAAAAGTTGTTAAATATACAAAAGATTGCTGCAAAGGGAATGACCTATTCACAACCATGGGAGGAAGGTCAAGAAACCTCTGCAGAGATCCACCAGGCCTTAGGGAAAATAAAACAGCAACAAGCAAATTAAAATTCTTCAATAGCCAGACTTTCAGCTGAGGGAGTTCAGAAGGATGGTTCAGGCATGTGCATCATGGGAGAAAGAGTATCTGAGAGACTGGGGAAAAAAAAAAGAGCATGTATGCAACAAGAAAGACCCAAAGGGCTGTTGAGCAAACAGTGTAAGGAGCCAGCAAATCAGGCTCAGACTCCTCTTCTGTAACTTTTACTGTCTGTAAAAAGCAGCAGAGCTTAAACAAGGAAGTTTCATGATATTGTCTAAGTGAATTCACTCAAAAATGAAAACACAAAAATGTTTGAAACCCTTCTTTTACATGGCACTGTCCCCACTCTAATACAAATTAAGGTAGTGAGGCACTGGAACAGGTTGTCCAGAAAAGTTTTGGATGCCCCACCCCTGGAAGTGTTCAAGGCCAAATTTGATGGGGCCCTGAGAAACCTGGTCTAGTGGAAGGTGTCCTTGCCCATGGTGGGGGCGGTTGGAACTAGATGATCTTTAAGGTCCCTTCCAGCCCAAAATCATTCTGTGATTCACTGACTATGCAAAAGCGATCAGATTTTCTAAGTATGGTCCCCAGCTTTCAAGCCTTGGCACTCATTCTCAGCTATTGATGAGAAAAAGGGATATAATGAAAACTCCAGATGCTCATGTAACATCCAGTGTGACACCTAAAGATAATATTGCTTTTCTCTGCTTGCTCTTAAAATATGTCTTTCACTGAATTAAGAACTATAGTTGTAGCCAGATGTATTGTCTTCAATGGCATCAGATTTTACCCAATGACAGATATATTAAAAAAACATGGGGTTTCACTTTCAGCTGTTACTTTTTCCTTACAGAAAAGCAGGCCTGGAGAAACAGTCCAATCACTGCATCATATAGGATTGTTACTTTTATTAAGAGATTTCTCAGAAGTGTGATAACATTTATTGTTTAAGGGTCATTCCTTTACAAGCAACATGTACTAATCACCTATTCTAGCTGCACAATGTTCAGAAAAATCACAGCTGGGTAAGTCCTCAGCTGCTAAAGCTCTTCTATAACAAGATGTTAATTACTCTGTTTTTCTGAGGGGTGAAAGCTTAATTATTATGGATTTGTAATCCCCTGTTTGGCACTTTAGAACAGAATTTGTAGTATTTCTTTCAATCATTGGGGAGTCAGGCTGTGTTGTACACCAGGGAGTAGTACAGAACAAAGGCATAATCATACTGTAAGGAATGTAGAAGTAGAAAAGTCATACAGAAACATTCACAGAGGGCTTCAGCATTCTTTTTCTGCCTCTCACCCCCCCCCTCCCCCATATAATCTGGATACACATTTTGCATTACACTTTCCATATCATCTTGGTTTCACTCATTTTAAGGGAGTTGCAACAACTTACATCCACTCTATGTCTGAGCCAAGTAAGAGTATCGAAAGCTGCCTGTATTTGTCTATTCTGTGATGTTCTGCCTTCACCTAAGTATCCTCTATGCAAATAGAAAAAACCTACCTTATTCTGAAAAATAAACTCCTTTAATTCTTCTGTGCTTCTCTTGGACAGATCTACTAGTGGTCAAGCAGAATTTACCTACTATTAGTCAGAAGATCCATGTGATCACTCCATATATAAATCCTGACAAACTCTGTATGAAACCATAGCAGCTTTATTACTGGATTTATGTTATCTTTATCATGCGTTTAGCATAAAATTCACCTTTAAACATGAGAACATTAGACTTATAAGGAAGAAAAAAAACCCCAAAACCAAAAAACAAAGAAATGAGCACAGCAGAGAAGATAACCTTGCTTTTTGGATTCCATGTGAAGAATCTCCATGCAAGGCATGCCTTACCAAAGAAAGCAAAAAATCATTACCAACCAGCCATACTGCTTGCAGTTTTGCCTCATATTTTTGAAGCACAGCCTCAATCTGGTTCCCCAAACAATCACAACACTTAAGATGTGGCCAAATGGACAAAAACTGCTGGTTCAGAACTCTGTGGAATGTGTATCAAAGAATACAGCTGTGCTACATCCAGGCAGTCTGGCCAAAAGTACTTATTTTCACCTTTTAGACCTATTAACCGTGTTTTCAGAATCTGTAACAATGTTTGTAGCCTTCAATGCTAAACTGCCTATGTGTAATCTTATTCTAATTTGCTGTTTTACTGCCTCGAAGAGGTTCTGCCCCTCCACATGGGAAAGCCATATTATAATTTAAAATGATGACCAGAGACAGAATACAGATGACACTCCACACAGATGGGGTACCCTTATTTTTTGTTATCTGCAGCTGCATAATCTCAGTCTCTAACAAGTCCTTGGTATGAAGAGAAGGCAAGAGGCTTTTTCTTTACATGCTGAATTAACTCCAGCAAAAGGGGCCAAATGATACGAAAGCAGCACTGACTGAATGTCTTCCTCATTTTTAGCCTAAAGGGTTTAACCCAGGTTCCTATCATTCCCTGGAGAGACTAATGAACCTCATTGTTAGAAAATCTTACTTGACATTTTCTTTAATTCTCTTTCAGCCTATTTCTCTGAGCTACTTTACCTCAGCACAGCCCAAAAAGCAATTCTTGACCTTTCCTCCACATTAAGCTCTTGAATTTCATTTTAGAAACACTTTTTCAGAGAAAAGTTGACTTCTGGCAAGCATACTCACACAAACTCAAACCTAAGAGCTGAACACAAATGATTCCAGTTGAAAGCATAGCATGTGCCTGACTACAGCTTCAGATCACCAAGCTGCCATCCTCAGCAACAGCACAGATTCCTTAAGGTACCATGACCCTTTCTCACCTGATAGCACATTGGGGAGGGCAAGTCACCTGCACAGTAACATCCATTTCAATTAGATGTATAATTTGTTCAGAACTGCAACAAGGATACACACAGAAATCCTTTGAAAAAAAGACACAACCATGCTAAATATATTTTGAGAAAGTAGTTAGATCGAAGAACTCCAAACAGCTATAATGAACATAACAGCTTGTAGCTCAGAGCTACACATCTGGGTTATTTAGCTGAAAGGCAGCTGCACAGAATCACAAATGGACAGACCTGATCAGAATAGCTGTCATTCCAACTAGCAGCAAGAAAAACATCTGCAAAATGAGGGTTGATCACTTTCATTTTATGGGTTCCTTTCCTCAAGTCTTTTGTCCTTTCTTTGCAAGAGACAATTTATCAGGTTTGTTTCATGCCAAATAGAGCATTATAAGCTCTATCATGAGGCAGCAAGTGCAGTACAGCAACCACTTCTGAACATGACCTTTCTCATACAGATACAATTTATAAAGCATATACAATTTAACAAAGTTTTCTAGACCTCATACTTCAGAAAGCAAAGGTGAAAAGTGTTACCATGGCTAGCAACTCTGCTATTTTTAAAGAATATGTTTTCTGTGATAGATGTATTCTACCTTAACTGAACCCTTCACAAGCTCCAGTTTTTACCAATCAGTCCACGTGTTCATCAAAAAAAAAAAAAGTTTTCTTAAAACTTTCCCTAGTACTCTCTCCTTGAACCACCAACATTTTAGAATGTAGACTGCCTTTCTGTTATATATTTATATATAGTGCCTGCTAAAAGACATCTCCTTTACAGTACCAAAACACAAGCAGTGCAGTGAAAAGCCTCATTTTTTACATTTGGTGCTATTTCTTGGTCCCCTACCTAGACATCACCTATTTTGAGACACTATCTAAAAACATCTTTTTAGTGAGCTTTCTCATTTCTATTTGAAAGCTAAACACTGGATTGATGATTTTTTTTTTCCTGTGGTAGTTCGTGTGTGTGCTTTTTTTTTTTTTGTGTAGAAAAATGGCCATTGTATAATGCTGCCTCCAAATACTGGAAGTTTGTAATTTGAAGTAGAGTCTGTGTTGTATATTGGGCTGTATCAAGAGTTTTCCATCTCCACACTCAGCAGAGTAGTTGCTTCCAATAGTTACTAACTGAAAGTAGAAATGCTGTCTTGCTATCATTCCCTGTCTATCCATGTAGGTTCCCATTATCATGGTATTTCTTCCTCCCCAGACTCTTTGATCTATGTATCTCACAGCTACTCTGAGTAGCTGGTACAATAGCTTTAAAGGGATTTCTCTCCACTCTCAGAAAAATTTAATCCATAAAGATACTTATTGATAGCTTGCTTCCTTCACTGCGAGCTTTCCTTAACCTGTAACTTCACTTAAAAAGAATTACCTGCTCTATCATTTCTACAGACTTTATACCTAAAGATAGCAGTGTCCCATTTTTTAAATATTCCACCAAGTTCCCAAAATAGCTTTTATATCAGTGTCTTCAATTATAACAGACATTCTCATTTGTCCTGACTACTTCCTAGTCTTTGCAGGAAGGCTGCACATATTTGAGGTCCCATTGTTTGTGTCTCCATGTCCTGATAAATTGAGACTTCACCTTTCCAAACTCCTTTTGTTATTCCCTTTCTCAGTCTTACCAACTTGTGTCCTAGTTTTGGCTAGAATTATAGTTTCTTAACTCCTCCTTTAAAAGATGTTTCGCCCCTCAACATATCTACATTTCTTACCTTCCCCCTGCCTTTGGTTTTAAAACTCTCTTAGAATTTCCATTTCAAGCACTGCCTGGCTGGCTCTACATTGATTTTTCTCCCCATATGGTCTCTATCCATTCCAATTTTCCCCCAGTTTACTAATGAATATGATATACTTCCCATATACTATTTTCTTATTGAGCCATGACTTGAGATTCCACTGCTCCATCTGTCCCTGCTCAAGACAATGACAGTGTGTTAGGGAATGCTATCATATATAAAATCATACTATTGCATTCAATAATGCATCATCATTCCTGTCCACACACCAGCAGAAAGCACAACTAGTAGCTCCTCTACAACGGGACAAAAAGGCTGTGTCTGCCATATTCACACATATACCAAGTTAGTCCCCACAGAGCTCACAGTGCCATTAAAAACCCTGATATCTGCATCCCTTATAGCCAGATTCCCAGTCCAGTAACTTATCTCCTTCCAACACCTGAGATGTCCCTGCCTGCATGTCTACATTATGTGGGAATATCAGACCATCATCCTGAGCAGAGGAAAGGAGACAGCTGTGGCTACTCAGGCAGTCTTTATTCACCTTGCTGCCTTCTTTTCTGGAGAGTTTATTCATTGCAAATGACACAAGACCTGAATGTCATATGACAGGATGGTTGGACTGCCCTATGATGCCTTCAAGACTCTGCAGATTTTTCTATTTCTGAGTTTCTCTCATTCATCTCAGCTAAATCAGTAATACACCATAATACTGTGAAGGCCATGAGCTGCTAAGCACTGACGTAATGTAAATCCCATCTACCAACAAGGCAGGTGTCATTCAGGATTGTGAGTCACCCACTGCCCTGGGATGAACCACACTCATAACTATTTCTTTATAAAGTAGCCTCACTGGAACTAGGTAGACAGAAAAACAATTTGCCCACTTCATTATCTTTCATCAGGTACCTTTGCCAAGGGTTAGTTCTAATCTTCTAACAGACATGATGTTCCTTTTCCATATGCCATCAACCATATTCCCTGCTCAGAGGATTTTGTTCCTCCTGCCTTTTCTGAAACATTACCTTTGAAGGGATGTCACGTGGCCTTAAAAACAGAAATTGAAAATTTCTGAGCTACATACATTTGTGGTCTCCACAGCAACAGAGTAATCAAACCTGTGTTCCCTGCAGTATTTCAAAAGGACATAAATATTGCTTGAATAATATAAGGCTGCAGAAGCATCCACCACACATACACATTTAGTTTGAAAACAATAGTCTCTTTACCTTTCTTCAAAATAGTCTTACCAATGGTGATACCAAAAACTAGACCTCCTTCAGCTTTGCTTCTTTGGTTTAACTGCTCTATTCAGTCTCTTGGGCATGAAACCAATTCTTCTGTAAAGCATAAGATGCAAAAGTAATACAAGCTCCATGTAAATCTGCCAAGATTCATCAAAGAAGAGAGAGTTTCTGAAGTCTGGCTCATTTCTGCTAATTTTTTCAAACACACAAATATAGTAAGATTAGAAATTAAATCAGAAATCGTGTAAGGAGTCAGGTAATGTTAAAAAAAATAACTTTTGGAAGGGAGGTGGGCTGGGGTTCTTATAACAGACAAATGTTAGTTTTCACCAGAGAGGTGTTTGTTGAAATTTCTACCTTATTTCTCTTTTCCACTAAAAGAGTAAAATTAACTGTTCTGCAGAAGAGTGAGCATAAAAATATATATAAACATGATTATGAAACTTGAGATATTAGTTAAAGTGGTAGATAGGATCAGAACATAGGGGCCTATAAGAACTATACTGGCCATATTTAAACAGCCTTCAGATGGGTAGATGCAATTGATCTAATATTCCTAAAAGGGACACTCGGTTTTCAGAAATTTGGGATCATTGCCTTTATGGTTTCTCAGGTTGGTCAATGAAAAAAAAAAAAAAAAACAAAACCAAAGGGGCCCAAAATCAATAATCCCTCTAGCAATGTAGATTTTAAACACCAAAGCCATATCATTAGTAGGAGAGAAGGTGTAGTGTGCAAGTAAGCTGGCCAATTTGAAAGTTATTAGACATCAAAAGTCTTTGCATGCAAGGAGGAACATTTCTAAAATTACCCCTTTCAGACATCCATAGCACTACTGCAGGGTCTTGCTAATCTCTCCTTCCCAAAACCAGTCACCTACTTTAGATCACTGCAATTAGCATCAGCACCAGATGTTCATTTACACCTTCAGAGATCCAGGTTTGTAAACTGAAAACTCCTGTGTTATGCTAATGTCATTTCAACACCCTTAGCAGGCTTCTGGTTTCCTTCACCTTCCTATCTTAAAAACCTACTGATAATTTTAATCCACAAATATTACACCCAGAGCTCTAGCTTCAGTCTTAGTGCCAATTTGGGATTGTGACACAGGTTCCTTAAGGTAGGTATTTGCTGTCACAACATATCCTAGGTACCCACAGCTGACAAATGTAACAGAGAACTTCTGAGTGACCTGCACATTTCTGGATAACAAAGCCTGATCAAATAAAACAAACGCTCTTACTTATCTCAAATGCTTCCCTAAAATCTTTGATAATCATATGGCTAAATCATATTATTTTTTCAAATTAGAGGAAGCTGAAACCTTGGTACAATGCCAAGAGTATATTTTTCTTAGCAGAAGACACAAGTGTTACAATTTCCAAATTTCCTACAGGCCAAGTCCTGGTATGCTCCAGAACTTATGAACATTTTAGGTTAACATATTTTTTTCTGTAGGTTTCTAGGTTGCTTCAGACAACCTTTACTGGAAACTGAAGATGTTGTCTCACACTACCTCAGGGGGTGTTTTCACATAACATCGCTAAGAAACCCATTAAGACACTTCTTGGTTGTTTTGTTGGGGTTTTATTTATTTATTAAAAGTTTTTACCTTTCACTTTTTAGAAGTCTTTTCCAAAAGCTCATTTTCTCTACCCTTTCAGACATTCTGTGACATGGAAAGCCCCCAGCTACTCATCTGTCTCACAGGTTAACTCTGCAGAGGTTAATGTTGGGCAGTACAGAGTGGACACAAGACCCTTTTATCTCAATTCTCAAGTCTAAGATTATTGGCAAAAGCGAAGGTTCCTCACTAGAGACCAAAGGGAACAGTTCACGACACACATTTCTCAAATCAACTTATAAAATGGCAAACATTTCAATGAAAGCTCTGGGTCATAAGAGGCAACCTTCCCGATCTTACAAAAACAGCAACTGCAAGCTTCACAAGTTATGCTGAGTACCTCATATATTGAAGAGAAGTTTCTAGAACTATTTGCAAACAGGAATAACAAGACTGCCTCATGATTTGCATTAAGAGTAGTGACAGAGGTGGAAAATCCAGATGAGTCTGAGTACATCTCAGTACAAGGAGTATTTGCCTCCCTTAACTTGATTCAAACTACTTCTGTAAGAATCAGAAGCAACTTCTTTCAAGCATGGATAGGAAACAAACCATTCCCAAAAAACAATCTGAAGGAGCTCTCTGAAGAGCCCCAAGAATTACCAACATGCAAAGACAGTCACCAATTAACATGTTCATAGAACTGAGCACTTCTAGCTTAAAAAGGATAGACAAAAAAATACAGAAGTAGGAGAGGAATGTTAATCAACAGCACTCTATCAATGGTATGAAACTACATAGATAAAGACAAGGTTTAGCATAACATAAAGGCCTTCACTACAAATAAAGGGTGATGCTATAGTAATGAAAATGTAAGCTTAATATCACAGTTGAAAACTAATGCTATGCAATAATTTCACAAAAGAAACAGTTTCCTGACTGGCATACCTAAAATTATATTACATCAAACTTTACATAAGATCAGCTCTTCAAACAATTTCAGCACCCAAGAGCCCCCAGCTGATCTCCTGAAAAAACACAAAAGCCAAGTCTGAAAATTCTGACACTATCTACTCTCAGCGGGGACTGCAGCTGGGTGTCTTGGCCCCAAACATAATTTTCCAGCCCACATAAAACACACCACACCTAAGACAGTGTTTACCACTTCAAAGAGAAACAAAATGCTCAATGAATTGTGTGATGGCAGTTTTTCTTTCTACCTGTCAAGATGCTAAGGCTGGTTAAGAACTAAAAAAACGAGAGTGATGGAGAGAAACAGTTGTTATAGTTTTAGACTGACTTTGCAAAAACCCCTTAGGTCTGAAAACAACAATGATGAATTAGATATTTAAATTGCACTGGAAGCATTGTTATTGCTACAAATATCTTCTCTATTACAGTCATCCCTGTAAATAAGCACATCAGTTCTTTTATGGTTCAAACCAAAATGTCCCTTCTCGATATGTTGTTCAGATGCATCAATCATGGCCCTTGTGGCTGTACACACAGAGGCAAAGGGTTACAAGGCAGACTATTATAGTAGCCAATATGTCTCAATGGTTCAGCAAAAAAACCCGGAGGGGATTAAACCCTGAGCAGAGTTCCACATCCAAGCTCTGACAGCAGCTAATGCCAGGTACTGCAGAACAAGATGCAAGGAAGACTTTAGTACAGAGGTACAGGATGGCATCCTCCCAGTTGTGAACAGACAGGTAGCGATTCCTGTGGTGGATGCTCTTTCTCTCTTCCAAAAACCTCCTTTGTTCACTACTTTCTGTTACCAGTACACAATCTAATTATTCCTGTAATATCCCAGGTTATCTTTAGTTCTGTTAAAATTTTCACCTGGCAGCTTTTTGACAAAATGAGTTTTGTAAGTGAATTGAATGAAGAAGAAAAAAAGAACTTACTGCCCTTACACAGGGTTTTACTATGTTTGGTATGATAGCTCCCTTTGTCAAAAATTCTGCTGGCCTATCCACAGCTTTATGGCACAGAAAAAATCTTTCCTGGAGTAGGTAAAGCCTCTCTGAGGAGATCTGGGAGGCTTTTCAGCAGTTAACTCTTAGGCTTCACATGTGTCCCTGGCACAATGACAAGCCTATGACAACAAGAAATCAGTCTGTGACTCATTTTTGGGAGCATTTTGACCTTGGAAGAAGCTGACATTGCGCAATTTCTGAATTTACCCGGCTTTTTTTTTTTTTTTTTTTTTTGAGGGAGATTTTTTTCCAAAGATGGGGAAGCAAGGTGTTTTCATGCATAAATAACCATGTGATGCTGGCCCGTGAGAAGGTTGTAACAACTTTGCACTTTACATTTCTTAGGAGCCCCTCTGTTATACACATACTAGTAAAAAGAGGCAGAAAAAGCCAGGCATTCTTCAGATAAATAACTAGACATTTCAAATGACAAAGCAAAGAAACAATTAAAAGGCTCTGGCAATAAAAGCTTAACAGATGATGCACCGACAAACCGCTACAATTACAAAACATTTTCAGCTAATATGGTTAGCATAATGTACTTTGCAAGTATTAATGTAATATCAAGTTGGCTGTAAATCACTTTATCAATTATTGAACCACAATAAAATATTTATAAATGGGCTCTTATTTTCAAATGCAACTGTGATACTTTTAAACTGTGGTAAATGTAAGGGAATGTTCTTATCTTTTCCTTAGCAGAAAATTGTGGAGTGTTAATAAATGGCTTTGCCTTAAATCATGCTTTGCTTTCTTTGCATGTTTAGTAGTTCTACTTTAGTGAAATAATACAGCTGAACACTGACTCCATTTTGCCATAGTCTGTACAATAAAACAACCCATTTATTGCTGTGAGTTAAAGGCACCATGGGGAAGGAGTCTACCTAGTTCAAGAGGTTTCTTCCATAAAGGCTACTGGGGCTGCTGTGAATTCTTTTTGGTCATGTTACAATAACAACTACCTTTAAACAATTGCATTTTTCATTGAATTTTGGGGTAATCTTCAGAACACTTAAGAACATTTTCAATTAAGTGTTTGCGTCAGATGTAGTTTCCGCTAAAGACTTGCCAGAAAAAACCAGAAGTTTGGCCAATACCACCCTGGGAAGCGTCAGAAAGTCCAGGGTGCTTCCCTCAGCCCACCTGAATGTTACCTAACAAAAATCCAAAGCAAGAGTACGAAGTACACAGAGTAAAATCTGGACTTTCATTCTAAAATGGGAGATTTGGCCAGAAGTCTGTCTCTCAAAAAGCCTTTTCAAAGGCTCTGCCTAAACTCCATTGAAAAAGAAAATCATTGTTGAAGCCTCAAGAGTCAGCACCACTACCCAAGTAGAGTAAAAATGATTATCAAGTGAAAATTATAATAGTAACAGTTAATCAGGTGTCTCCTGAGTCCCTGAATGGAAATCATATACTTGCTTTTTAATGTTACAAGGTTAAAATTTTGAGCATATTCCTTCACAGCATAATGGGAAGAAAGCAGACAGGCTGCTATTATATTGCCCTTGATCCTGCTGATAACAGGACAAAAGTGAACTAAATTACAGAGCGCTACTCTTCAAGCAAGAAATTACTAACTGTGTTTTTAGTAGAAATCTGCTGGTGTTTTCAGCACAAGGATGTAATAGGGCTTTACTCATCCTGCTCTCAGGCCAAGAAACCTATTTTGGTTAATAAAGAAGATATACATGAAAAGAAAGCTCGAGCGCCATATGACACAGCAAGTATAACAAGAACCATTATAGAGATGTAGGTCTGACGAACACCCACAGTCACTGATAGACTACCAAAGCATACAGTCAGACACAGAAGTTTTTCCTCCAAGGCCTTTAGCCAAATTCAAATACTTGTAAGATGACACTGTCAGAAAAGGTGTTGCTGAAAACTACCTTTGCTGCTGCCGCTACAACCACAAAATTACAGCTGTCAGAGCAATTCTGAACTATAAGCCACCTAATCACAGTCTGATTGCACAGTCCAAACATCATCTAGAAACACTGAACTGTTGAAGAGAGCATCATTATAGTTGGTAGAACAAATTGCTAAATATGGGTCTATTTGATGGGGCAAAATTGCTACACTGGAAAAGTCTGTGTTAAACTTTTCCTGCCCTCCCAAATGCCAGAAGAAAAGCACAGTCCTGTCTCACATGGTATTCTCAGAAAGCAGTCTGAAACACGGGGCAGACACTGTCACTGATTTATGACTGTTCAGTTGATCAAAACCAGAGATCAGTAATTTTGTTGAGTGCTGGTAGGAGTTTTCAATGTTTCCTTCAAAGAAGAAAACCTTGGAAAACCACAGTTGATGTAAAGAGGCATATCTGAGGTTGTCTATTGTTGAGAAATGCTGCTTTTGAGCTACTGCCAGTGATGTTCCTATAACACTGCATCAGCAGCCACATCTCAGTGCCTGCCATTTGAACTTCAGCTAAGGAAGGGACTCAACAGCACACAGATCAGCGTGAAGGAAAGTTTCCTCTGGAAGAGAACAGGAGGTTGGCAGCAGTCTCTGAAACAGCCAACAGGAAGGGTTACAGATCTGCACTTGTCCTGCAGCCTCCCATTCAGCACAAGGACAACTGAGAGCATCTCTCCAATCCTTCATTTCTGAAGGCCTTCCCTGGTTCATCTCGGATGATATTCTCAGGCACAAGGTACAACTCTTGGAGATGGTTCTGTGCAGGGTTAAGGGCTGGACTCCACAATCCTTGTGGGCCCCTTTCAGCTCAGCATATTCTGTGATTCTGAACATTCCTCATCCTGATCAAATAATACGGATGGTAGCAAACTCTGTTCCTAGTTAAGTTTTTTCAATAGTTAGGTACCTTTGCACAAAAAATTTCTATATGCATTTAGCTTTGGTGTCCAGCCACTTAACTGTCATATTTAGACAGCATTTTCAAAACACGTAGGAACAAATTAACTTTGTTTCTACTGAAATTAATCCTGAGCCATGAAGGCCACACATCTTTGTCCCTCACACACATGTAGTACATATGTTACTCACTCCCCAACAGCAAGCTGATTGTTTTCATGCATAAAAAGAGTACCAGTTTAAATAGAATTTAGTTCACCACAGGAAGTATTTCAAGCTTTACAGCCTCCCTTGACAATTTAAAAAAAATACACAACCATAGCAAATTCAGCAAGAGTGACAGACCATTACATGCTAGTGGTGGCTGGAGCTGTTTCTCTCCCGCCTCTCAGAAAATGCTGCACGCCAAAATTACTGGGCTGCCTATGGAGACACTCCACAGTTGTTTGCAGTCCAGAGTATTATAGAATGGTTTGGAAGAGACCTTAAAGAACATCTACTTCCAAGTCCCTTGTCATAAGGAGGGATGCCATTCACTTGATCAGTTTGCTCAGACCAACCCTGGCCTTCTCATAACTTGGAAGTGCTCAAGTTCACAACTTCTCTGGGCAACGTGCTCCAGTGCTTCACCACCCACTGAATAAAGAATTTCTTCCTAACATCTAAACTAAGTGCACTCTCTGAGTTTAAAACCATTGCCTCTTATCCTGTCACTATTTGCTCATGTAAAAAACACCTCTACTTTTTATAAGCCCCCTTAAGGTACCACAATGAGGTTGCCCTGAAGTGGTCTTCTCTCTGCAGAACAGCCCCAGCTCTCTCAGTCTGTCTTTGTAGGAGAGGTGGTCCAGCCCTCTGATCACCTTTGTGGCCCTCCTCTGGACCTGGTCTATGTCTTCCTAGTGTTGAGGACCCCAGACCTGGACAAAGTAAAATGGGGGTGGGGGGGTGGGATTGTCTCATAAGGACAGAGCAGAGAAGGATAACCTCCCTTGACCTGCTGGCCACTCCTCTTTTGATTCAGCCCGGGTTGCGATTGGCCTTCTGGGCTGTGAGTGCACACTGGTGGTTCATGTCCAGCTTTTCACCCATGAGAACCCACAAGTCCTTCTCCACAAAGCTGCTTTCAGTGATGACTTCTCCCAGTCTTTATTAATATCTGGGATTGCCCCAGCCCAGGGGCAGTGCTACAAAACTGCTTGAGGTTCTTATGGGCCAACTTCTTGAGTTTGCCCAGGTCCCTCTATATGGCATTCCTTCCTTCTGCTGTGTCAACAATTACAGTGTAACAAAACTCAGTGCTGATTTGCTGTAATGTACTAAAGGGTAAAATCTAACCTTTCCAGGTAATTTCACAAGATCTGCAGCTTCTCTGCACTGGCACAGGATCCTCAAGGTGAGAGGCATAATAGCCAGGGACAGCAAGACAAGCATGGTACCTGCACATTACAAGTCCAGAGGTGCCCTGACACTCTGAGTAACAACGTTCACTCAGGCAACTTGACAGCTGAGCAGTTCTAAAAATAGTCCAATTCACCAATGTACAATGCCTGTCCAGTTACAATAAATGGGCTGAAGACGTTGAAATTTCAGTGTCATTCTGTATATAAGAGGTCTACAGCCAAAACTGATGCTTCCAAGACATGTTTTCAGTTACTGCCATCTCCCTTGTCGTTGTTCTGGCCAGTACAGGGCATTTGTGAGGAGGGCTGATACCCATCAGAGTCAATGTCATGCTGACCATAAGCCCCCATAAGGGATTGACCCACCCTATAATCTTCTGATAGCTAACTTACTGATGCAGTGTCTTCAGACTTGTTGGATGGACAGGGAGCATGCTGCCTACCACGACATAGCCAGCATGCACACAGGCTTTATCTTGCATCAGGAAGGAGATTCCCTTTAGAAACTGAAGAGCTGGAAAATTACTGCTCTTGCAGTTCATCTCCTTTGTATTTGGTTTGGTTTTTGTTTTTCAATTAAACCTGTAGCCTGAAATCCACATCTTTTTCTAATACAATATTATTGTTTCACAAGCATCACAAACATAACTGTTTGCAAAGAGTCCTTTTATTTTCCTTTAGCCACTTCTGCAACATTTTTTAAAGAAGGCATAACAGAAACACTTCTAAATGAATGACAGGACCCAATAACATACTTCATGTACCAGCAATACATGACTAGGAATACAATAATTACTTTTCTGCAATGGTAGAAGACCCCTGTCATGAAGTTATTCTAACTCAGGCTGGTCCTCTTTTGCCTAGTTATTACAATGATACTTAAAATGCGGATCTTAAATAAACACAATTATCTGTTGTTTACTTAACAATGACTACATGGTAGGTACATTACACGGTGAAGATTTTGCATCCTTTACGTTGCAGAAAACCCTCTACTTGACTAGACAATAATAAGTTTAAAAATGGGCCTTGTGTCCTCAATAGAAAGTACAGGATGGAAAAAAAAACTGATCAAGCTTGGCATTAACATGATCCCAACCTAGCTGTCATTAATTTTTTGGTTCCACTTTTGCTTTTTTTCCCTATCAGCTAAAATCAGAAGTCTCACTAAAAATATTCTTAAAAGTTAAAGAGTTATTGCCTTGCCTCAAATGCCTGAAGTTTAGACAAAGACACCAACAAAAGGCACGAGTTTAAAAATAAGTCCTTTGGAAACCACTGGTATTTTAAACCAGCTCTAGTGCATAACCTGGGAGGTAATGCATTGGTCACACTACTTTCTCTCTATGACCTGCACAAAGATGTTCTGAAATAGAGAACTCCTGATGAGTAAGCCATGTGGCAGTACAACCAAGTACAAGGGTTCTGGTATACCCAAACTGATCCTGGCACCATGATGTTTAAATCCAATGTTTCATTTGATTTATTACATAAATAATAAATAAATTAACATGCTGTTGAAAACAAATCATTCCACATCCTAAACAATATACATTTCCAAGAGACAAATTATACATTATATTCCCATACTTCAAGTGTCTCAGTAATGTTTCAAATAAATAAACAAATTTTTGAGAATTCCAGTGTTGAGGCATGCTTTTCTTGCTCAGAACAATCCCTTTTCTTGTCTGAACATATTGTGATAAGTCTAGACTAACTGCTCCAAGTTAGGAACTTAGTGTGCCATATTTATAAGCCTTGGGTTGGAAAGACTGTATGAACGTCTCTAAAAGGAAAATTCCAAAATATTTATCACTTACTAAATAATGTGAAAGAATGTTTCATTTCTCAACTTTTTTTTTTCCCAGTCTTTCCTGGAATACCATTGTCTCCTCATTAATAAGTTTTTGTCTAATTCATCTCACCTTCTGCCCTTGATATGGTCCCTGTTTCAAGAGGTACCCCCTGCCTTCAAGGTTTACAAGATAAGGACCCAAAATAACACTTTACAGAGGGACAAAAGAAGTACTTCTATGAATAAAGAAACAAATATAACTGTCTATACCAATCCAGTGTCCCATACAAATAACAAAAGGCTGATCACTTTAGGTGTTAAGCGAACTAAATCTGTGCACCCAAGGGGGTTTTTTTGTTTGTTTGTTTTGCGGGGGTTTTTTACTATCAATTATTTATAGATATGACAATGACATTCATTAAAAACACAGCAACACTGATGTTCAGCAACTGATAACACAGGATAGATCAAATGCTCAGACATTCAGAGTTTGAATATCTGTCAGACCATCCAGGAGCCACTCTGAGAGTCATAGTCTTACCACCCCAGATTTTAACTGCTGGGACCTAAGACCCTTCACAGCAGGCAGCTCAAGTGAGCCAACAAGTGCCCTTATTGACACCCTACACACTCACAATCAGACAAGATTTCTTTACCTACTTTACCCCAGGTTTCCTACAGCAGTCTCAGACATCTAGATACTTAAAGCAATTTAATCACTTTTGCAGCCTTACTTCTATCCTTGGAAAGGTGATGGAACAGATCATTGTGAAAGTCATCATCAAATATATTGAAGAAAAAGTCATCAGGAGTAGTCAGCGTGAATTCACCAAGGGGAAATCATCCTTGACCAATATGATAGCCTTGTATGGGGACATGGCAGGATGGGAGAATGAGAGGAGAGTAGTGGATGCTGTCTACCTTGACTTCAGCAAGACTTTTGACACTGCCTCCCATAACATCTTCATAGGGAGGCTCAGGAAATGTGGCTTAGATGAATGGACACAAGATGGATTAGCTGTCCCTAAGCTAACTGATCCCTAGAACCTTCCATCCAGGTCTCACTCAATCTCTGAAATGCCAGGCAAGTTCTTTTATAAACCTAAATCCATGTCTTGACTATCACCAGCACCTGGAAAACAGACAAGTTATAACATAAGCAAATGTACACTAAAACTCTTACTATATTCAAATGCAATATTAATTAATCTTCATAGTGCATTCCAAAACCTTCAGATCAGACAAGAAGACTTTTCATAGTTCCTCAAGCTATCCCTCACCAATGCCACCACTCTAAAGGGTTAGATGTTTTCCCTATATATAATGTGTAATTGTCAGCAATCAAAATAGTTGTTAAATTTGCCTTTGAAGAAATAAGCTGTGAAACCATGTGGCTTTGGTGTAGCTAAAACCAGGTCTGCATCAATAGAGTTCTTCATAGAAAACAGCATGCTACTGTAAAGGAAGCAAACAGCTACCATACCGTGAAGAATCATACTCCCTTGTCCCTGCTTGGATTGTGCCCCACAGAGGGAGAGAAGTCTTGTGCAATAAAGATAATTGGCCACCAGCAAAGAAATGAGACACATACAGTCAGCACTCACTAGCCCTAAATAAGAATGTAACTTAGAAACTCATTGTTATGTTCAAAGATGGTGCCAGAGAAAGAGAGAATGTGGGGCTGGATGGAAAGCCACAAACAGATTAATGTACTAATCTTTGAAAACTCAAGCTGCTTTTGTTTTTAAAAAGCTGTGAACTCTGAACAAAACTTATTGGAAGTAAAGCACTGCCAGCTCAAGGAGGCATCTACCCTATAGTTATTTCAGAGCCATTTTCTCACAGTCTAAACCAATTGGCTTCTACACCTATTACACCACAACCTGTCTGTTAAAGAAACTCTACTCTCTGACCATTCAGGATCCACTCTAGTAGCCACCCTCCCACCACCACACATTTTAACTATTGAGACAAAGTCCCTTCACAGCAGCCCTGCTTGACTCCCTACAAACCCCACAGTCAGACAAGGTTTCCTTACTCTGTGTTACAAGGGTCAGTGATAGGTCATGGCCCCTTGCTGGAGATTCCAGCCACTTCCCAACACCCAGAACACAGCCGGCACTCCAACTGCACACCAAGCTACCTGCACTACGTGTATTCTTCAACACTGCCCCAGCCTAAGGATCAATGTTACTCAAGAATGTACATTCCTGCACATATGCAGGTCAGCTCAGGACAGCGCATCTTAGGGCTGCGATGCTGTCAGAGGTTACAAACGTGAGCCCAAGGGAAGCCTATCTAGAATAGAAGGCAGGAAAACACAGCGTTCAAAAGGAAAGAAAAAAATCCTCTCTTGTGAAACCCACAGACTGCTTTTAAGTATTTGAGTAATTGCTCATTGCAATATTGGCATTGTCACTCTCTGAGTTCCTTCTTAACATTTATCCTGTTCCAATCAGAAACATAAATATAGACAACAGAAAAGGAAGTTAAACATCTGGCCTCCATTTAGGACATTTACGCTGACAATGTTTAGTCGTTTCTAATGCTGCAAGGTCTGAGCTTTAAGGCACTATTTAGTTTTTCTAGCCACATGTTCCTTATCACCAGAGAACCTCAGCACTCCACAATAATAAAGCAGATATAGAGCCAATGTTATTTTAAAGCAGAGACTTCTAAATATTCTTCTGGAGTAATCATCACATATTGTCTTTCATTCTGGTACCACCTCACTCGAGATTACCTTCAGAGAAAGACTGCCTTGCTAACAGTACAACAGTACCTGTGCTTTGCAGAATACCTCAATGCTGCAATTCCCAAACCTGTGTAGACGTCTAGGTCTCACTTCCAGAGATGTGGCTCTCACCTCACATACCAGGGCCTAACGATCTCAGATTTGTACTGACTTCTTCCACTTTCCTTTCCAAGAAGGGTTTGAAATGCAAATGAAATGCAATCCTGTTTTATACAGCGGCCACTGCAGCAATACTTCAGAATCCCTTTTAAATCTATTTAGTGTACAAGGCTGATAAAAAAAGCATAATATCTCCTGATTTACAGGATGATGCAACAAAGAATGCAGGCTTAAGAGACACCCTGGGCTCCCGTCGAAAGAAACAAACCCAGTCAGTCACTCAATCTACACCAAGGCACTCGGTGGCACCTATTTCCCCTAAATCACTTGCCCAAAATCACATAGTCAGCTACACTGGCCACAAGTACGACTCCAGTCCTTTCAGGTTGCTGCTCCTGTTCAGAAATGCAAAAGCAGGAGATGGAAGCATTCCCTCCAGCTATCATCCTTCTCTATTGTGCAGCTTTGATCTCCCTGATGGTTTAGAGCATCTCTGTAACGTAGATAAAACTGACAAGGTCACCCTGGCTTTGGTGCAAAGCCTGGAATGAAGCACAGGGATGCCAGTATGTTTTCTTAAGGCTATTTAAGAAATGGGGACCGTAATCAATTATCATCAGCTCTGGAAATGAGGCTGATACAGAAGATGAAAGAAAACTGCTGGAAAAGCACAAAGATCCCCCCTGCACTGTTTTCAAAATTTTTTGAAATAATTCCATTAGATTTTTTTTTTTTTAAACTCACATAACACTGAAATTCTAAATACTATTGCTTTAAAAACAAGATGTCAAATTCAATAGGTTATCAGTCTGGACATTCAGAATTAAGAACATTTACAAGCAACCAAAACCAAACCAGCCACTTTCCACAGGAAGATGTCAATAAAAGAAAAAGCTGCAGGCAACTGGGTATTGCTAAGGCATAAAGAAAATTTACTGCCATATATTTAAGATACACTCCCAAGAAAAAGAAAAAAACAACAAACAAAAACAACAACCAACAATCCCAAGAGAAATCTGCTTCAAATTATTTCAAAGTGTACACGAGAAAGCAAAAAAAGCTTAATCAAGGAAGGAAAAATTCCAGGGGTGACTGCACTACAACCAAACCCCAGGTACTCATCTTCTTTGTGATATATCTCTTTCTTGTTGTGGTTAAGTAAAAATGGAGTTTAATTAAAAAAAAACAACAAACAAACAAAAAAAACCCACAGAAACCAAACCCCCCACAACTCTCCAGAGTTTTCATTAATTTGAAAAGCTCTCTTTAAACTGGCCTGTGATCTGGCAGTAAGTTTACTTTAACACACGCTCAAAATGCAGAACTTGAGATGATGCAAAGGTATTCATTTGGGACCATTTTCCAGAACTGTTTTGCAGTGAAAACAAACAATAAAAAAAAAGTCCCATTGCTTTGCTACAATCCATGAACTAGATTCTCATTTAAGATAAACAGGCACAACTTACCAAGGAAGCGGAGCTGAAACCACCTACATTGCCTGAAACTCTGCTCCAATTGCTCTGCACAATTCAAAGTGCATGCTTCCAGGTGGCACTAAGAAGGAGGCAAATTTCTGTGGTAAAGCCAGACTGTCCAAGGCAGTGCTATTCATGATCAAATCAGTATTATTCATGATTTTCCTCCTTTAAAAAGGTACTGAGGATTCCCAGATGGTGCTGAGGATACAAGCTAAGATTTATAAATCAGGCTGACCCTTTTCCTGAAACATAAACATTTCAAGGCATCAGGGACCTCAGAGCACTTGGAAGTTGGGTTTTAAAGCACCAAGGGTTACAGATGTTACCAAACAGAAATATTTTTCCATGTATAATTCCTTTTGCAAACACAGAAACTGAGCATTCAGATCCACCAAATTGCTTTATATAAGCTGAACTGGGAAAACTGTAGCAGGACAGTAGGTTGTAGCAAGTCAAGATGAAACAAGACAGCTTCATCCTCTTGGTAGTAAAGGTTTCACTTTGCTTGGTCTAAGCACGTAAGTGTCACAACCCAATGAGGATCATGAATTTTTAATTGTTGAGCCAACTGGCTGCAGACAATTGCAAGAGGCAATTTTTTCCCCTGAATCATTTTGTAAGAAGCAGGCTGACTGTAAGCAGTTCTGATCATGGTTCTGTGCTGTCAAACAAAGCCTCCTGCAATGCCCCACTCAGTAATGAGAGTTTTGGAGACAAAACCAGGGCTTATTTTATCTGCAGTGCCAACACATCTGTCTTGCAAAGTAATCCCCTTTGGATTGAGTTGCCCAAGCTCCACACACTAAGGACAATAACGCCTCAGGATGATCAACAAGGACAAAGTCAGACTTGCCATGTTTCCATGTTTAATGAAAAGACAAATCTTAAACAAAAAGTTTTTGAAAGTTCTTGATCATAAATATCCTATTTTTACTGCTCTCCAATGGCCATTGGCACTTAATTACCTTAGGCTCCTTGCAAAAATTCGACACAAGTTGCTTGAGCCAGATCAATTGGCATATCTCACTATAACAGTGTAGCTCTGCTGAAATCCTTATCCAGAAATGCAGCTGAGCAAAACAAAGTGTGAACCTGCAGAAACTGGCATTTCCTCCTAGCTAGAAGCAAAACTGCCTGAGCTGAAAGTTCCTCAACAAATTGCACAAAACCTGCTGGGAACAGAGGATGGATTTGTGTGTGGTTATCTCACATTGACCCTGCACTCTCATCCCTACTTTGTTGATTAAACACAACCGGACCCTTCACAGCTACTTTAGGTTCACAGACTGCAGTGGATAAAACCTAGGTATTCACCGTGGTTTAATGCATAAGGTTGCAAGAACAAAATTAAAAACATAGCACAGAATTCCTTTATTTTGGGGTCCCCTAACTAGGAAACAAAATTTCCTTTTTGAACATCTTTGCACAGGAAGAAGAAAGTTACAATACATCAGTAAACCCTGTAAAACTGAGAAAGAAACATTTCTTGTTTACTGTAGGAAGAAACAGGATTAATGTGTTCTAACTCATGGTGTCAAAAGGGAAAATTCATAATTCATAAATTCTCATAAAAAATTATCATCCCATGATAGCTGTTAGCTTACAGATGACAAGCCTTATTGCTTAAAACCCTCCTGAAATGAGACATTAAGTTGATATTTAGATCCAAATCTGTCCTGCTTTGCATGCACTGTTTTATACAATAAATACCTAGTTTTGCTGCCAGTCTTCCCTCAAGGATGGTCTTTGCTCTTCATAGAATCTCATACCTTTATTTTTATATAAATACCATGTAATTTTTATTTATTTTTGTTCTCACAGTCATTCTTTTCTCCATTAGAACTGCTGTTCAATATATACCCAGGTCTTATTAGATCAATCAATATTTTATTTACAAGGAAAATGCTCTATTTAGAAACATGGCAGAAGTAAGATGTTTGCTGAAGCATTGGTGCATAAAGAAACTGCTGAAGAAGTTGCCTGAACAGGAAATTTTTCTCTATAGGACACTGTCCCATGTAGAGAGCAACTGTTGGTTTAACCAAATCCACTGGATAAGCATTACATTGCAACATCTGCTTTAGGGACCTCACAGACAGCAGCCTGTCTCATAACCAGCGCAATGCAGCTACTCTAAGTACAACCATGCAACAACCAGTATGAAGAGCTACCTTGCTATTTTCTCTACAATTGTGCAGAAACCAGTCTCCCTGCCTTGGGATTCTCTTGAATTTAGGGATTTTCTGTCCTGTATCTGGACAATATGGATATTTTTGAAAGGGTGTTTGTTTTGGGAAAAGTTGTTTTTGCAAGAATGATAACAACTTGTGTTATTGATGGCACAGTGGAGGAAAAAAGTCAATATACAAGAGACAGAACACAAAAGGGAAGAAGAAAGGGGTCAAGAGCTATTTCCCAGAGCACCAGGTAGCTTAGGTGATGCCACACTCCCTTTCATAAGGCGGGAGGAAAAACTACTGTAAACTATATGCTACAACAGCACATAATGTTCTTTCCATGCCGCACATACCTGACTTCTACTGGCACTCCTGCTCACTAGTTTGGGCTTGAAGCACTATTTGGAGCATGAGAAACTTTTCCCATCTAGAGTGTTTTTGAAACTGGTAGCTTCCAGGTTTCAATTCAAAACCATCTTATTGGAAAATTCCCAGTCAATTGTAATTCTACCAAATAAGAGTTCTAGGAAGACATGATGTAGACATTACTGAGATCAATTATGTAAGATTAAAGAGTCCACTTACTGCCTAGTTTCTTTTTTCCTATAACCTGATTTCAGTCAAAGGATCTTTATCTCCAAATCATTTTTGCAAGCTGAATAGATCGAGTTCTTTACAATTCTTACCACCAGGAGTTTTCTTCAGCCTTCAGGCCATTTTTCTGTGGTTGTTTCCTAAATCTTCTCCAATTTTTCACCAATTTTCATGGTGAAAGAACTTAAAAGGACTCTCTTATAAGAAAAATTGGCCGATCCGTTATTAGAAAATCAAGGCCCATCTTTAGGTGATTGTAATTAACAAAGAACCTTGCATTATGTGCAGCTCAAATTAAGCCTTCCAATATGTACTGCACTGCAGTGCATTTCTCACCCTACAAATACATCGCTCCACTTTTTCCAACATTCACTCATTATGTTATTAGCTAGTACAGGAGCTCTTGACAATCTTTTCAAGACACAGCTTTGAGTAATGTGAATACTTTACATTCTGAGGATGCACTTCCTTCAGATTTTAAGGTGTTTGGTTTTTAAGTCATGTTCTGTTTTACCCAAATGTAGCATATCTTCACACTTGCATTCAGAGTAAATACTGGAAGTTCCATTTTAAATACTTGAAAAAAAGTATTAAGAAATTATGACAAAGAACAAACTATGCTCAGCTTCTTAAACTGTTTTCTGTCTATTCCACAGCCCTAGTTTTCACATTAGGACTAGAAGACACACTTTTGCTACTTGTTGGATTCTGTATGCAAGTAGTTGGATGAACAAGACAATAATGAAATACTTAAGGAACCATAAAAGTGCTGATGAACAGTGCCATTTTCCCTGGTGAACTAACATAGGCAAACACAGTTTTGGATGCACAGGTCCCCCTGCCGACTCGGGGCAACAGGTCAGGAGAAAGAATAAGGATGCTTTTCCTATATTAAACATAACAGGAAAACTTCTTGGATCCTCTGGTTGTTACATGTAATGGCATAAAAATCCAGCGTTGTTTTATAATGTCTCAGCCTCTCTTAAAAGGGAGCAATTTAACTAGGAATGATGTTACTGTCTCCTTCATAAAACAATAAAACATTTTCTGATCTCAAGTGGCAAGGCAATTCAACAATGAGCTGTCTTACATATAGTGTGGAACTTGTGCAATTCCATAACCAGGTCTCAATTACTGAACACTTCTGTTTGAGAAATTGGTAAATAATGAACAAAAAGTAATGAGTGGAGTAGGGTTTTGTTGATGATATTCTGCAGTAAACTGAGTTAGCAGCATCTGAAAAGATCCAACGGTCAATCCCGTTGGCTCCATTCCCCAGATCCCAGTCAAAATAGTAAGAGGAGCTTGTGGAGGTAACCTCATTTCACCTGCTAAAAATATTTGCAAAAATAAGGGTTGGCAAAAGTACTGCCTGAATTTTTTTTATTACTTTAGCTTCCTACTTCTGCTTCTGCATTACAAGCAATATGTTTCCCTTTCCAGCACTTTGATAAAAGGCTCTGCTCCTGGTGGGAGTTTCAAATTTGCCAACAGAATGGAATATTCAGACAGGCAGTTCTGTTATGTTGGCTGCCCTATCTTTGCTATTGCCTGGGAATACTGTGCAAGATCTTGGGAAGTGGTCTAACAGCAGCTTGTCTGTGGCAGCAATAATACAAGAGATTTTGATCATTAATGTGCCAAATGTTTTGTAGGCATTTTTGGGTGATCCCTGTGCCAAAAGGTCAAAGGAGCACTGCTCGGTAGCACGTACATTCAGGCAGAAATACAAGCCTGACTAACAACAGAATGTCTAGGACTTCAGAGGTGGACAGGGATCTGCAGGATGGTAAGCAAAGGCCATCAGAGCGCAAATGCATCCGAGTGTAAGCAGCCTATGCAAAGGTCACAAGAAAAGGGAGGACATTTGAGCCTGGACTTGTTCCATATAACTTCACGTGCTCAGTTAAAAACATTTAAATAACAATCGATGCAGATAAACAACAAAACCAGTGTGCCAAATCACCCTTTGGGAGGCCTGGAGATTTGAACTGCACATCGCATCCTGTTTCTTTCTCTCTCTTGATAGGAGGCTGAGTGGAGCAAAGGAGCAGTGCTCCCACTGCTAGGTAAAGCGCTCCCACTTAAGTATGCAGCAAGGGATGAGATAAGCCTCAGCTCACTGCCCAATCCTCCAAAGACACCACGGTGAGAGATAATGCACTGCTACAGCCTGCTTACCTCAAGGCATCTACGTCATATTTACCACATAGGACTTAAGCAGCAGGGTCTATACAGCTCAAAAGCATCAGCCTTAAAGCTCAAGGGAAAAATAAAGATCAAGATATTCATGGAAAGACTTAGATCCTTAGACTAACCCCAGTATATGGTGGAGACTCAATGTATTTTTCTTTTCCACAAGTCAGGAGCTGAGACTCAAAGAAGGATCCCATTAGACAATCCCTTCTCATTTTCTCCACTGCTGCAGTAAATGGCTATGAAAAAATTAAGCTCAAATGATAAGTTCCTCTTTGGGGATTAACTCTGTGGAAGTCCATATCTCCCTATGGAAAGGAAGCTTCACAGCCAGAAGTGTTAGCATCTTTTTCTCACATTCACAAGATAAAGAGCCCTGCAACCTTTAAATGCATTGCAAATGGACTTCACTGTTTACACCTTATCGTTATGCCTGGAGGAGAATACAGGCCACAGAATCATGGTGAAACGACCTTTAAAATCATCTTATGCTACAGTGGAAAGAGACATGATGCCCCAAGGCAAATCTGAGAGTCCTCTGGCTCAACCTCTAAAAGTTCAGTGTGGTAAAGGGACTAGAAGGGAAGAAAGAATGCAGAAATTTGCAGGGAAGCTGAGACAAATCAACTGATTTGTCAGGATGTTTGAGATGGGCTGCTCCCCAAGACAACACAAAAAGTAACGGGGGAAATATTTTGAGTGGACTTGAATTGAGAATGTAATTTCCTTCACAGAAGGCAAAGAAACTTCCGATATAGTGGCTTGTTCATAAAGCCATTTTTCAGAGTGGCAAATTTAGACCTTTAATTCCCTCTCAGACTGAAGAACTAAGTCTCCCAGTCCCTTAATGAGTGCTATGCAAGCGAAACCTTAAGGGGAGTTAGAAAGGATCTCGAAGGGCCAAGTGTGAAGCAAGGAGTTACTTCAACTGGGTCAGTCCTGGGCATGAGAGAGTCACAGCTGTACTTTCCTGAAGTCCTTAGGGGAAAAGAAAGCCAATACTTAGAGAGGCAACATCTTTGGTGCTTGCATTCAGCTGGCAGCTTTTTGTAATGACATTTTTGGGCTCTGATCCCTGAATTACTGTGAAGTTTTGCCTTCAGCACCTAAACATATTAGGATGCTATTTCTGTGACATGAGGCAGCTCAAGGCTCCATGAAGGACATTAGGACTTCTGAGTGCTTGGTGCAGAAATCTCTTTTCAAAATAGGACAGAGACTTCTATAAATAGCCTTGGGCAATCAGAAAGCTTTAGCCATTACATATGTTCTCTATACCAAGTCCTCAGCAAAGGTTTCAATCAGCATAAACCAAGGTTCAATGAAGGGTTGAATCAAAGGCCTAGGCCTATAAACAGTCAATTTAGTGCCACAAAAGATGACATTTATTGAACTCCTATTTCCATCCAAGCAATCCTATGGTGCTTGAATCTTAATCCCTTCCTCAACGGATGATTGGAGCAAGCATAAAATAAAACGTTTGAATAAAACAGAAATATCAGTCATCAAATCTGCTGTCAAGCTTTCTTGCAGTCAGTGCAACCACAATAAAGCTGAGGGTTATGTCAAAGTACATTTGCTGCAGCCAAGCCAGTTGTAAGCAGTCTTCTCTAATAAGGCTTCAGGGTTGTGGTTTTTTTCACCGCAGAGAGGATAGTTTCAGAGCCTTCATCCAGTTGGTAGCCTTTGTTCCCTTTCTCACTGTAAAAGTCCATTTGTAACAGGCAAGCTTAGAGTGTCTTAGGCCATTTTTGAGTAAGAATTGTCTGGTGCTTTGAGTTTGTTATAGAAATAGGATCAAAGCAACACAAGTTGCCTATACCTTCTATTTCTCCAAGTGACTCTGGGAGGGCTCCAAGAAAAAGGACACAGTCATTATGGCACAAAAAGATCCATCACAACAATTTAGGCAGTTCTGCTGCAGCATTTGACAACCTCTCAACTACAGTGCATCTGCATTATCTGTTGTACAGAGGCATTGCAGACCCACTGCGTAAGTCCTTTATACTGTACTTGCCACCAGCTTTAGGGTCAATTCATGGGTTTTTTATTGAGCCACACCAAAAGCACAGACCTAAAGCCATCAAAGTGGGACAAATTTCTGGACATGTCATTCTGCCTCTTTCATTGATGCAAACCAAGCTCAATTTGCAGCCCTTTCAGTTCCTCTTCAACTATTACACTCTCAAAAATTTCCAGTGGTGGTGTATCCCACTTTGTACTATCAAATAGTGTTAATGAGGCAACAGCACCCAGAAGTCCAGCCCCCAGAGACACCATATACTCTTCTTCCTTTGAGAGTAATACAGACCAAAATACAGTCTTGCACCTCTACTACTGAGGGCAGACACCATTGTGTACTGAATATGCTTTCCTAGAGTAAGGCACTGGATTCTCTTCTAAAAATTTCTAGGAAGGGATTTTGTTGCAATATTGGAGCCAGATTCAAGAAACATTTGCCAAAATAGCTTTACTGGAGCTTCCAGCTGATGCTTGTTTGCAGGCACATGAGGATCTAAACACTCTTTCGTACAGGAGTTTTCATGGCCACAATCTCCATCCAAATGGAACAAGTGATAGCTGATGGCATTAGCATTGTACAAGCACTATCATACAATGACCCAATCCAGACCCACTGAGGTTAATAGAAAGCATCTGATGTACCTAGCATTTCATCAGATCTGTTGGCAGGCATGTCTTCAGGGACAGTTGTTCAGTTAAGAGAAGTGCTGTTGCTACTTCCACAGCATAAGCTCCCAAATCATAGCAAATTGAACCAAGCATTTCCTGCATATGAAAAACCAAATGTCACTGCCTGTGGTAACACTCTCATACGAAGTCAGAGCCTTCCAAAATAAGCCATTACTGAACAGAAACACTTTCTTGTATCTTTGGTACAACCCAAATGAATGTTTTGAAATGCAATTTTGGACTTTACGATGATCTAGCAAAGCTAAGTTTTCCCGAGTGCTATTTCAGTGCCCAACACAGAGTCCTGGAGTGAGCAATGCCTGCACAAAAATCTGTGTGCACTGGTACCAAAAGGATGGGAAGCAGGCCTCCTGCCCCTTCCCCCCAGACTGGAGAGGAACCAGATCCAGCAGCATCTACCACTCTGGACAAGCCCAGTAGAACTAACTGCCTCATCAACATACAAAATTGGACCTACCAACCTTTCTCAGCTGTGCAGCAAGATACAAAGGTAATGATCCCATTTGAGGAATACTAACAGCAGTTATCCATTTGACATCAGTGACATATCAGACTCTTGAATTTTAAAGGCAGTACCAATTAAAGAACCCTTTCGTGTATCATTAACAACCTGGCAGCTATTAATCTACTTAATTACAATACTAGCTTTGTGTCTGAGGACAGGACTTCGATCATTAATATTTGACAAGCACAGACTTGTCCATTAATATGTTTTGGAGTTAAATGAAAGTGTTGAAAATTCATGGGCAACTCTTAAGCTATCTCTTCCTTTGCCTAAGGGACCTCTTTTTCACCCTCCAATCTTAATATCCTGTCTCCTGGTCCTTATCCTAAAACAGCACTCCTGGACTAATCTAGTGTAAGATCAATATTATAGCATCCATTTTCAGAAATCTTGATTTTCAACTGACCCTCCACCCCAGAAAAATCCAAACCCAACCAACCAAGGGAAAAAACCCAAAACCAAACAAACCACCAAAACAAACCACAACAAACCAACAATAGTCAATTGAACTCTGCTATAACACAATACACCCAAGAAATATATAATTCAATTCTCAAGCTCCAGCTGGGATGAAAATTCAGCATAGATATGAACTGAGATTAAAATTCAGTACCACAGTTCTGTATTAATGAAGCAGCAGTTAATAGGAAAACAGCAAAGCAATCAATTGTAAGCAGGTGTTCATCAGATCAGCCTTATATAAAACTAATGGAAAAGGTCACAACAGACTAGGAAGGAACACCCTGTAGCCTGTGAGATTCATTCAGAAATCTGAAGCAGCGAAAAAGGACCATAGGCAAGAAAAACCTACAAAAAAACTTTTGAACTCTCCAAGAAGGCAGTCCTACCTGGGGAAGAACAAGTTAGGATTTGATTTTCTGAGAAGCAACCAGTTGTCATATGGAATTGAAAAAGTTTTAATTTAAAATAAGAGAAACAAAATTGAGATCTGAAGCTATACTGTGGAAGTCAGCAACAGAATCAGGACCCAAATCTTAAGGCACTGTTAACAAAAGTCCTCCCTTTTCCAATAACCATCAAGAGGTGGTACAAGTATGAAATTTCATCTTCTTTCTTTTAATGTAATGGCCACCTGACTTCCAAGTTGTTTGAAAGAACCATTACTTTCTGCATTTTTTAGCCTCTTATTATTTTACTGCACCACATGGCTGAGCATATAATTAAGGATTTAAATAATGAATAGATATTAGCATTATGTAAATCATCATTTTCCATTAATGGGAACTGGTGGTAACTGTCTGTGAATCACAAGCATTAGAAGTCACGCAGATTTACACATTTTTAAATTTGAAACTATATGCCTATTATAAATTACAATCAAAACAGCTCTTTTGACTACTCTTAGATTGTTCCCAACTCAATCTGTTGCACATCTGTTAGCAAAACTTTATGTCCAATGCTCTTAACAGAATACGGAATATATTAGTATCTTGAATTAAGAGAGCATGGAGTGCTCAAACTGTGATTTTTCCAACTAAAATTAAAACCTCCAAGTTAGCATTATGTATGTCTATTCAAATTACATTTAGCTAAGGTCAGTTATGAAAGACAATTGCCATCTCACCACTTACTGCTCTCATCTTTCTTTTTTAATAAACTCATTACCAAGCCATAATTGGAGTGGTTCATTTAGGCCAGGTCTGGAAAGCATTGCTTGTCTTAATTCTTCTTGTTCTATCTATTTCCACACTGTGGCTTGGGGCTTAATCCACTGACACTCCAAATAATGAGTTCAACAAACAGGCAAGACAAAAAAGTCTATTCTGAATGGTACACTGCACAATTTCCTTATTCTACATAAAGATGTTTTAATCCCAATTTCAATAAAAGATACTAAACCAGCAGCAAAGGCTAGGGGGACACCCTTCCACCTCCCTCTAGGGTGCTCAAGAGTCAGCAATGACGTTCACCGTGCAGTTATCCATGTGCCAGCAACATTAGCCATCCTCCCTATTATTTACTTTCTGACATCAAAAAACATCGTCTGAATATTTCCCAAAATGCACATTTCCTGAATATGAGATT
This sequence comes from Xenops minutus, assembly GCA_035221455.1. Classification (NCBI taxonomy): domain Eukaryota; kingdom Metazoa; phylum Chordata; class Aves; order Passeriformes; family Furnariidae; genus Xenops; species Xenops minutus. The sequence continues at coordinate 18,577,134 of JAWWEE010000122.1, read as the reverse complement.
ATGAAAATTATTTTACTTTCAAAAAATTATATCAATCAACAAGTAGATAAGTAGAAAAGAATAACTTGTGGGTTTAACTAAGAAATCAGAAGGAAAAGAAATGGTAGCTGAGAGTGCTATGGCAAGGGTAACTTGACTGTTTGTCCATGGTACGTAATGCTTGGCAGCAGAATGATATGAAAAGAGAATTGAGATAATACAATTAGTTGTTCAACTGCATCTGGACATCCAGGGCCACTTTTTTTTTCTTTAAACAGCCCCCCTCAAAAATTCAAGACTACATGTGTAAATACTTTAAACATAATGAAGCTGGGATGTTTGACCATAAGAATGCCCAGATTCCACCAAACAGAGTACCTTTTCTCCTATATCAGATGGAAAGGGTGCCTACAGAGGAGAAGGAACAGGGCAAAGATACATTCCCCCAAGCAATTCCTCAGCCTTTAGTTGTGTTTGGTTTAGTGCACCTTCTGACTGATTCATTCTGGCAACTTGTTAACAATCAAAGTTTTTTTCAACTTTTTCTTTTTCAAATGCTCTTCCAGTCTCCTCAGACCTTGCAAATTTCTTGCACCCACAACATCCTTTGACAAGAAATTAAAAAGTTTGTGCACTGTACAAAGACTATCCTCTTAAATTTGGGTTGCCTTCGTCTGAACCTAGGCCCTACCACCTCCATTTGACAGACCCATTCTTCCATTACTGGAAGAAATGAAGTGGATCTGTATCAAACCTTAAGATTACGTAGCTCTCATCCACCTGCAGCAAATTTTTGTTCTCCAAACACAGCAAGCCATTCCTCATTCAAAATCCTGTGCATATCTCTGACTTTTTCTATCCTTCTCTGCAACTTTCCTAGCCTTCAAAAATAATTTGAGTCAAGAGGACAAAAACACATTTCTCAGGGTATAGCATCATGCTATCTCTGTTGCTCTCAATTTCTTTCTCACAGTGCCCAAACACTCCTGCTCTCTACCACTTCCTAGCTTTGAGTTCATGTTTTCATGCTTCATGCATCTGTCTTAACTGCTGCTTAGTTGTAACAATTCACTCGGAGGCCACTGCTGCATATATGATACTGGATTTGCCCAGTACATCATTTTGGTCTTGTATACACTGATTTTCATCTGCCATTTTGATACCCATTCAGTCAGTTTTATAAGATCATTCTGTAGACCTGCAGTCAAGTCTTTATCCTTGCAAACCCAAATAACATCATACATCAGCCAGTTTGATCCCTTTCATTCTCACCCTGTTTTCCAAGTTTTTTATGAACATATTGAGCATCACAGGACCTAGTAGAGTCCAAAGATTGATTACATTTCACCAAGAGAGATGAGCATTTACTGACCTACCTGTTCTACACATAGATGAGCACACAGCACATGCTAAGGGTTAATCTCAAAATGACAAGGATGAAGTTGATTTATGTCACAAAGACCCAACAATGTTTTCAGTAATGTGAGAGTTTCAACTACAGAGGCTTAGAATGACTACAGTATTTAGAGAACCTCATTCAAGGAATGGTAGCCAGCTTGGCTAGTGGTATTTAGTGAAAATTTTTCACTGGTCTGGGCATGTTTCTCAGAGTGATCTTTAAGCACTTAGGTTCAAAGACCACTGCCACCACCTTCCTATGCAGAAAAAACAGCATGTGCATTGGCAGCAGACCCAACCTATCCAAACTACATAATAACTATCCTTTATGTAGATATTCCAAGATTCATTTCTCATCATTCTCAAAATATGCTGAAAAATCAGAAGAGTTCCTCAAGGTGTTGTCTGATCTCAGATCTGGGATAGAATGCTTTGATAAAGCAGGGCAACATTTTGAAATTAAACCCATAAGAACTATTAAAATAGCACTGACCACTTCTTGTATTACATGCCGAAACTAATTCCTTACCCATCAGTCGAGCTCTACTACTGCTAATATTACAGGTCAGCTTTACACCTCCACTAGAAAGACTTGTCTACATGACATCAGAAATAGAAATAATACCCAGAGAAATTATCAGATTCATCTAATGAAAAGCAGACACTAGATACTGGCTCCTAATTCAGGCTGCTGCTTCTCCTGATGGAATTCCATACACGACACACAACAAAACGCCAATGGAAGTTATGCAATCACACTCCAAATGTTACACAGGATTGAATACCCATAATATGCTATTCTGGGAATATCAAAGCAAACATTTGCAAAATGTCATTCAATGAACCAGTATTCCATAAGCCCCTACTGTTAGTTAGGAGCTGGAGAGTTCGACTCCAGCCTTTCCAACTTAGTTTAGTTTGTCCTGCTTAGGTGTAATTGCCACATTAATGACATTCAGGACACAAGAAAAGCAGAGAAATGGTGACCAATAAACTTAGATATTTTTAAAAGAACCCAAAACAACAAAACCCACAAGAATCTATTGCCTTGTTCAAAACATAGATAAGCCACTTGAATTGTTCAAATGTGGACAGTATGATTGAAGGACAATCTGTAGTGTAGTCTGTCATACTTCCCACATTACACACCAAGATGCTTATTCCTTTGCTCCCTTTTGTAAAACCTTGTGGATTTTGCCCTTAAGGACAGTGGGACTGAGCAGTACCAGTTTAATGTTTCCTGTACCCAATATCAATGATAGAACTTATCTGCTCTGTATTGATCACTTCCATAAAGAACATCCAAAATAACTTCCATTGGTCCAGAAAAAAAAAACACCCGCTAGGGATGGGGTATCTCTGTCCATTTTATTTCAAAAATTGACTGTTTTTTTTTTTCACTGAACAGGAATTCTGCTAAGAGAACATCTGGAGTTCTTGCCTGTCTGCAAAATTGTGCCATGAGAAAAAAAGATGTCTCTAGCTTCCACAAGAGGCAAGTAACTTAAATGTCACTAAATCCATGCCAGAACACAGCTCCACAGAGGTCTTTGTCTGCAAGAGGAGCAAATTCAGTAAGTGGCCAGTCCTTTCAAAACAGTCCTCTAGAGATCAGCCATTCCCCTTGACATGGCTGCCAAATGAAAAAGAAAATCAGCCCTCTCCCAAACTAATCCAAAGACCACTTCAGCTTCAGAGAAAACCTCATTACCAGCACGATCAGACACACATGGGCAGTACAGGAAGTTTCCCTTCTGCAAAAGACAAGTAATGGATCTGCCTGGAAGGTCTCCTGAGAGAAGAGCTGTCATGAGCACTGGTATTGCTCACAGCCCCATCACCTCATTCAGATCGTTGTGGTACTTTTGCTTCTGGACCTGGAAGGAACACAGGACAGCAAAAATGGAAAAAGGAACATTAAGAAAGCTGTCATTAATACAAGATGCATTACTGAGTCCAGGGAGGCCCACACAAGCAGCAACAACCATCCTCGCCAGCATCATACAACTAAATTCTGACCTTTCCACACATACAAGCAAGGCCTCAAAAACTACAGCACACAGCAGAAAGAGAGCAGAAGAGGTCGAAATTACCTAGTGATGCTAAGAACTGTGAAGTAGCAGGGGAGTTGTTAAATGAAAATGCTTGAGCAATCTTGGCAAGCTGACTCGGATACCACTATACAGAGAAAAGAAAGAAAGTTTGGACTGGCATCCAGCTGAGACATTACCAATATTGCATGGGACTAATAATTTTCTGTATGATTTTTTATTATTCCCTCTGAGTCATGGAAAGAATAAATATGAGGTTTCATTTCACTTTAATGATTTTCAGAAGGAGGCTCTGAAGATAAAGTCAGAAAGCAAAAATAAGTGTTTAGATATCTCTTGTAGTTTGCTCTGTTACCTCGAATCCCCAGTCCTGAATGAGGAGCTCCAAGAACTAAGTCATCAGCTTGGAGAGGAAAAGGACCTGCCCCGAGTGTAACCTGTTTAGTAGGCAATGGACAGGCAACAAAACCCAAAGGGACAAACTTGCCAACAACATTTGGTGGATGGAGCATGTGAAGGGGAATACTTACATTAGTTTAAAGTGTTTTGTTAAGAGCCCTGGACAAGTACAGTGGGAAAAACAATGGTATTTAAGTGCCTTCAGAGCAATAAAATTAGGATATAACTAGACCAGAATTTTCCTTACACTGCCCAGGCATTGCAAAACTACTAAAGCAAGCTTAAGTCCAGATTGTAACAGAAATATTAACATACTAGCTTTAAATAGATGTATCATGACTACTGATGGGTTCTAAACGTAGGTCAGAAAATGCTTAGTGATGGATAAATGCTTATCACACACATCCCTAGACAGTATATGATCAGGGAAGCAATTACTTTCAGTCCACTAGGTTGAATATGTACCAGTGGTAAGTGAAGAGCTCATAGAAATGAACTTAAGTCCTTAACTGCTGTGAGAAAAACCTCATCTACTGGCAGCACTAGTCAATGCCAAGCAGAATCTTTCAGATTTAGGCCAGCTCAAACCTGTGGCCTTTGAAGATAAGCAAGTTTATTCAGTCAAACATTATTTAATTTCACAAAACGTTACTCAGATTATTGTTCCTCTAATGCCACTGAGTCCAAATCTGAGTCATTCCCCAGAGTCCAGGAATCCCTAGGACCATTTTTAGGCTCTGAAAGATCACAGACATTTGAGGATATGGCAAATTAGGGAGGAGATAAAAATTAGAACATCCCTCTCCTCTCATTTCCTTTCTCTCCCCTCCCCTGCCATTCCCTCTGATGGGGAGAGGAAAACAGTGAGTGTGGCACATGTAGCACTCAAAGAAAGGTCAGTGCACAAATGGTTGACTTTTCCACAAGTCAGCCACATAGAATTTGATCTGAAGATGCAATACATCAATGGAGGGTTTATTTTTTGTTTGACTGAGTTGACAGAAACAAATGAACAGGTCATGTATTCAATCTCTCAGACAACATAGGATTGCTTCATTTGTTACAAAGGTCATAAACAGTGACCTGGTTAAGGGCTAAGTGTTTTTCTAAAGGTGAAACACTGATGAAAGCAAAACATCATTTATTTTTAACTAGCTACCAGAATGGTATTTGATTCTTCTCTAAGCACTACAAAAGCACATTATTCTTCCTATACCTGCTTATCTCTAGCAAAAAGGTATCACTGTCTTTGAGTAAAAATTTCATAATCTGGAAACTGTTTTGCAGGAAACAGGATGAGCAAGACCAGAGTTGCTGCTGATGGGGGACCCCATCCCCTTCCTGAAGATCTAAATTCCCCAGGGTGAACTAGGCACAAGAGTGGCAACAGAAGGCATACTGTTTGCTTAACAGAGAGCTTTCCCAGCTCTGCTCCATGGCCATCTCTGTGACAGCTGTGAGATGGGGCCAAGTGGCTAAGAGGCCTCTTCCCATTACAGGAAAGGGGCTGCCAGGCTCCCACGTCTCAGCTGGTTGGATGCTCTACCACTAAACACAAAGACAGGTCCCATAAGCCTTCAATTTGCAGTTGTCCAAGATGGATCAACTCTGACAAGAGATATGAAAAATACTCATATTTAAAATAGTCAGCTCCCCAAATCTTCAGGGACATGCATAGGATAGGTACATGCCAGGCTCAGTCTTTTGTTAGGCTTGATTCAAGTTTGGATCTCCCTAAAGCCAGGCTAGTCCATCCTCATTTCTGACATTCAGCAGTTGGTTTAATTTCAACAGCCCTGAATTTCCAAAACTTCTACCCCTCAAAAGCATCACCAAAGGAGATAAACTAATGAGGGAAAAAAAAATGACAAATCAATATTTTCTATTTCACTAAAAACATGCCAGACTGCTTAAAATGTGAGACTGCCTTCAAATGCTGCTTATATCTCCTTTGGAAAAAGATCTTTTAGTATTCCTCTCATGAGGCACCAGATTGTGACTTAGGCCTTGAAACTCTGCAGCAGGGCTGGAAAACACAGGTATTTAATATGGATGCAGAGGCATATGCACAAAGCTCTGCCGGAAACTCAAACTCAGCCAGGTGATGCTCAAAATGACTTTTTATACGTTTATGCATTAGAAAATGAAAGAGGTAATTCACTGCACTATACTGAATATGGGCTACAATGCTGGTAAAAGTCACAATGCCTTTTTAAAAGGGGCCATTTTCCTTCTGTTTTCAGCATTCTTACAAAGACAACGTTATATTCAGATTGGGATTCACATCCCACTTAAAATCAGCTGTAACTTGCTACTCCTTTTCATTAAGAAAACACTTTGCTTAAGCTTCACATTCTTAAGACATACTAAGTTTTTGAGAAGCACAATGTCTTGAAATCTCACAGAACCTTCCCATCCCTGAGCACGAAGCAGGGGACATTTCACATCCCATGACTCATGATAGAACAATCTTATCTGAATAGCTACTATTTCTGTGACAATTTGCTTGCATTCTGACAAGATTATTTCTCTGATCTTGTCAGGCCACACAAATACATGAAATAAGCAGAGACAACAGCTCACATAACTATTGCAGCCAGAACCTGTGATTAAAGGTATCCCAGGCACATCTTTGTCATTGGCTGCATTTAATTTTAAATATTTTTCCTCTAAACGAACCTTGTCTCCGCTTCTTTCTCCCTTTTTAGTTAAATCTTCTCTTTAAGATAATCTTCAGATGCACCAAGTATTCCCCTCTGATATTTTATTGTTGAGCAATGAACTACTCTTGGTGGTTTCCCAGACCTCTTGCCAATGTAACCATGGAGACCTTGCCAGCTGCTACATCTTGAGGAATTTTGTCTCTCACTAGCTTCCCCCGTGGCAAAATCATTATGAAAAAAATGGAGTCACAACGGCTGCAAGACTTTTTTCATTTTTGAAACACTCACTAACCTGCTTATTATGCCAACTGTTGGATGTATTGCTCATTATTAAATAACAGTACTTGCTAGTTACGTAATAAAAGCATGCAGAGGAAACATGCAGAGGTTACCAGGTGAATGCTTATATTCTAAACTGTCCAAGGGATAAGACTCCATAACACGCCATTTTCATGCTCAAGTAGCTGAAACAAGAAGCTGTATACATCCACTTTCAGATGATGTTAGAGCAGAGATAGTGAATGAGAACAGCATGGACTCTCAACTCATAGTTTCTAAAATCAGATACTAGATCTATACTTAGCTAGTGAACCTACAACTATAGAAACAAGTTCTGTTTACCATCACCTCTTTCCAGCATTTTCCATATGGAAGAGATCAGGACAATTCAAGCAGGGTGCCAAAAGGAAATAAGGGGAGAAAGGGAAAAAGCACACCATTCACTCTCTTGGTCCTTAATTTTCATGCTCTTCCACTCTGTTGCAGATGCCTCACCAAGGTTCTGATCCCATAACAATGCAGAGAAAAAGATTCTTTTCATCTAGGTTCTTTCACCCCCCCCCACCTTCATTTCTTCTTTCTTACCACTTTTCTTTGCACAGTAAGGGCATGGTCATCCAAACAAGGCAGAATCTTTTGCAACACTTCTATAAATCAACAGCTAAAAGCACAGTGAAAAGCAAAACTTTACACATCCCAGCAGAAGCTAGTCTGATCTTTTCATGATGGACAGTAAGTTCTGCCTATTTCTCTGGTACTAAAGTAACAAGTTAGAGCCAACACCAGGTGCAGAAACTCAATTTTCCTATTTTACTGTTGTTCTTAGTCCTTTAAGAAGCATTTATTTCTAATTACTTCAAGGAAACACGATCATAGATCAAGAAGGGGAACTCCTGCAGTTTTAGTCTATCTCACTTCTTTTGTGCTCTTTTTCCATTTTTAATTTGAACAAGGGCTTCAAAAGGATTCTTCCTCTCAAACACTCCTAAGAAAAAAATAAAGCAAACAAGAAATATTGGCTCATTATGCCCTATTTAACCCTTCACATTTCAAACACTGCAGTGATTTTTTTTACCTTTTCCTATTCCATTTATAAATTAAAGGCAGCAACTGTTTCTAACAGGCATTGTTGTTGTCAATGCATCAACTGAGTCCAGTTCTCTATACAGCACCCATATCACTGAACCTTTTATTCCATTGAAATTAATTCACCAATGCTATCTTCACAAACAGCAGTAGGCAGCTTTCACCACAAACTTAGAGTCTAGAGACACATGGACTAGGCTTACAGAGAAAAAGCATGTCCTCAAAACTCACTATAAAACAGCCTCGCCTACATCTAATAGCAGCAGTCCATGGCTTGGCATATTTGCAAACATGATCTGGGCAACTAATCACACTGGTCTGTGCTGTGAGATCCAAGAGAATACAGAAATCTTCAGACCCATTTAAACCACACCAGAGAGACAGTGACAGGAAAGGGACAGAGCCTTCCAAACACTGTGAACCTGCCTGTGGTAAATGGCAAACTTGGCTGGCATTGCTATACCCATGGATATTGACAGAAAACAAGGGAAGAGGAAGGTTGCATGGATATGAGAAAAAGAGCTATTGTGAAGTGTTGATAGGCTAAAGAGCCTGTCAGGATATCTTACTGTTTGGAAAAGCTGGAGACAATTCGACCTGAGTGAGACCAACAACAACCAGTTTTCCACTAGCAGTTCCAGTCAGCTACACCACAGAATCTACTGAAACTGCAAAACACAACTGCTAGTTCAAAATACTCCAGCTTTTACATATTAGTTCTTGCTAGAGTTTCCCCCATTCCCACATGGTTTGAGGCAGGATAGAAAGTGCACAGCTTCTGAGGACTTTACGGCAAAGAAGAACTTTTCCTATGCTATGCTGTCAAGTGAATAACACTGTCACTTTGCAGCCCAAAAACTCAGGGCTTGGTATCTTTTACAGGGAGTAGAACATTTGCTTGGAGCCCTAGTTTTACTTTCCTGGTACACAAAGGTACCTAGCTACTACCAGTTTTAAGTGATAAGTTTAGAATCTATTCTAGTGCAAGACATACAGTGTTCATGCTGTACTAACCTGCTGCAGTGATGTAGAGCTGTCCAACTTAAAGAAACTTTTGTTCTACTTCAAAGCTCTCCAAGGAAGCTGAAGTATACGTGATAAGTGCACAGCAGCTTGTTAAGCATGGGTGATCTTTGCTGTAGTGGCTCTCTACCAGCACTTTATGAAGATGTACATGCCAGTCAAGAAGGAAGAAGGGGGATGATAGGCCCTTTTTTGAAGCTCACTAGGAGAATATGCTAAATAACAGCAGCTCACAAAGTTCCACATCTCTTTGAGGCAAGCATATGATCAATTCATTACTGAAAAATTCTAACAACCACGGTGTGAAGAGGCCCCTCACGCAAACTGATCGACTGACTACAGCAGTAGCCTCAAATTTGAAGTTTGTCCCTCCCTCAGGTCCTCCCCATTCCAGCCTAAGAGCCATCATAGAGCCTTGCTCACAATTGGAAGCAGTGAGTGAGCCTCACCTACCATAAACATTTCATAAAATGAAGTGCTTTCCTTACTTTGACAAAAATTTCAGTTTAGGGTAGGGAAAGACTTCACACACGTGGCTTTACAAATAGAAGAGAGCAGGCAAACACCTTTTAATAGTTCAGTCATGTCTTGGATGTGTGCTCATCAGGGCAAGCCAGCCACCCTTCCAGGGAAAAGAAAACGTAGTAACAGAAAAGGGAGCAAGAACTCAAATGTATGTGCAGAGAAAAAAAAAAAAATCAATAATCGGGAACAAAGGATGAGAAATCAAACGAACCCTTACTTGAGCCCTTTGAGCATATTTTCCTGCTCCAGCCAAGAATCTTTGCTGAAAAGAAAAGACAAAGCATGCAGTAGGAGCAAGCATCCTGCCCTGCATAGTCTGGCATGAGGTCCAGTTTGCCAAGTGGATACAGGGAGAGCCAGAAGCTTACCACAAGTAAGCACCGATCTTGGTCTAAGTGGATTAAGCATATTGTTTATTCTCCTTATCTTTTTTTTTTGTCACTATAAACATAATTTGCATTGACTTGTCTCTCTTTTGCATTGTATTAATATATGCAAATTTTCTTTAGATTTTAACTTGGCCCGAACTAAAAGTTCAATGAAGTTCAATGAACCCTAACTTGCCTTCTGTTTGTGGTGACCCTTCACTGCAGATATTCAAAGAAACATCTTCTGCTGAGACATACTAGTCAGAAAAATTTATTAAGAATGGGGTATCAGGTAGAAAAACTAAAAACTGAGAGTCCTGGGGGAGTACATAACACCTTAAAATCATTAACTTATTTTTAGTATAAAGGACAAAAGCCACACTTTTACTGCATGAGCAAACACACACCCTTTCCAAAAAAAGCCCCCAAAAGTCCTTAAACAAAAACAAGAACAACAAAACAATCAATCAACAAAAATGCAACAGATCCCTTAAACTCCAGATTGATGGCTGAGCTGATTACAGCTGGAACAGTTAATTTTCTACTACAATAGCTTATTTTTAAAAGGACAGCAAAGCAATATATAATTTTCACAAATGAAGGCAAACTTTTAATTTTTAACTCATCCTGCTAACACACAAGAAGATTAAAAACTGCTCCGGAATTATTAAGATTTTAAGTGAAGTTCATTAGCTTGAATTAAGAACACCCTTCCTTCTCCACAGCACCACCCACCTGCCCACCACCACAGCAGCAATGGGAAGGAGCCATTCTACTTTGAGAGTTGGTGTAAACAGGCTTCTCACAGTGCTCATCAGCAGCCTGCCAGGGCTGCTAATCCCAACAACTTCACTGAGCAGAAAGGAAGACCAAAGCTGAAGAGTTCTGAAAATCTTGCCTTGTCCGGGTACATACGAAATATTTATTGTAATTAGAATAAACCAGAACCTTTAATATTGCCCTTGTCTCCTAGGAGTGGGTCCCACTAGTCACAACTGTAGTACAATCTGGGAACTTTTTCTCATCAGTTCACATAATTCACACAATACATCTTGAGCTAGAATAATTAAATGAGAATTATATCAACATGCTAAATATTGTGGGGTTCTTTTACAATGAAGATGTCAATTGGATAACGTTAAAATATTTAGAAATATGTTTGTGCAAAAGATTTTAAAAAATATTTCAGAGGAATTGAAAAGAAATAAGTTTTCAACAGCTTTTTCATTTCAAACCTCCTTTCATTGCATAAAGATAGAGAAGTAATTCAATGTTAGGTTGTCCTAAAAAAAAATATAGTTTGACCTGAAAACAATGCTCCCCTTTCAATCAAAGATTCTTTTTTAATGGGTGCAGATAAGACAACAAAGGAAACTATCTGGGCTTTTTCTCCAGCATCAAGAGGAGCAGAATGTGTCAAGTATGCCAAGGCCATCTGAGCTTTCTTTAGTTAAACATTAACTATGTAAAACATATACCCAACATATAATATTTTTATTTGCATCAAATGATGAACTACTAATCAGACTTCAGGAAGAAAATGAAGAGCTGAGCTCCAGAGCAAAATCTATCCTGAAGGAATTAGCCCACCCTCTTTCCGCAAACTACTCGTTTTAGATCACTTTGGACCACGTATCCTCTAGGTGATTATTGCTGGATTCACAGCAAATGAACCCATCATACATTCTGTTCAACTTCCAATCTTATTTGCTACCTGCAAGCTTTCCCCCAGTGATCACTAGCTCTAAACACTACAGTGTTTGAGTTTAATGGCACTCCAGTTTAACAAAACTCTTCATGGTCATTAAGACAAAATGACTGAATTAATTCAGAAACTCAAGAGCATTCAGCTGAACTGATATTAAACCACACAAATACATGAGCCAAAGTCCATTTAGGCAAAAGGAAGGTAAAAATGAGTAATAAGAAATAGCCACAATTCAGTTTTAATTTAACTAAAGCATCTTACGAAGAAAACACTCTAATGAAGCACTTAATGACTACTTAAAATTATTTTAACAACTCAACTGATGACTTCAGAGAATTTAAAAGATAATTTCCCATCAAAAAGCTTTATGTAAAGTCACACCTCTACCTATTAAGTCCAAGAGCTTGGGTTGAGTCACTCTGCAAAGCCACATCATAGAAAAAAGACAAGAAAGTAGTCTAGGGAATGATAGCATCCTATATTTTATATGTTTATGCACACATGATATGCAAACAATTATTTTCACAGAAGCATAAAATCATCTGATCTAGGATATCAAGACCAGTTCTTCACATGCATCTGCATAGCACTTACCAGGTTGAGCAGGGCCCATAGTAGAAATCAGTCTAGACTCTTCCTCCTTCCCATCCAAGTTTCACAAGCCAAAAAATTTCCCTCAATGTGGTGCATAAAAATTTTAAGTCCTTCAGTATACTACACACCAAGAACAAAAAGTGGAATGTGGCATAGAATGAGAAAGGCTCAATAATCACCAAAATCATTGAAATATCATAGACTTTGTCAGATAGAAATACTAAAATAATTCTGGAAATAAACCAGACTTTATGTTACAGAGAAATCTTACAACCAGCTTCAGTTTGAGCTTATATCACCCTCCAGCCTTCTGAGCATGCATAAGATTACCAGGGTGTCACTCCCACCCCTTTCACAGGTGATGCCAATATACGAATCCCAACTCCTTTTTCCAGGTGATACCAATATCCAAATCTTTACAAGAAAGAAGCAGGGGTGTGGGAACTCTGCAGAACTGCAATGACACTTCATATAGGTGGCTGCAGCATGCTCAAAATAATTAGTCCATATCTGCAAATAAACTCATACCCTTTTGTTCTGGCCTGAGCCTCCTACACATATTTTGCTCTCTCCTGTTCCTCCAGTAGCATAAAAAGATAAAATGAAGATAGGTTAGAGGTCTACCCACACCTACTTAGTGCACTGGGTTGACAAGCTCAGTATTTGTTTCCATAGCAATGGAGAAATCTGGCCAGCATTACAGCTGATCCTCAAGCCCCTTCCCCAAATGCCTTGCTACTGCTTTACATCTAGATGAGCTGCAGGTGGTTCTCAGCAGGAGCAAACCACACTTACCTGAGCTTTCCAGCACAGGGCACTGCCCCACCAGAGCCATTGGGATCGCAAGCTCCCCACAGTGGCTCCAAATTCCTCCCTGTCAGCCTAAAAGAAGGACAATTTGTTCATCAGGCCCAACCCTTGCCTTTGTTTGTTTTTTTTTTTCTTCATTGTAACTTATTCTCTTTTGTGTTCCATCTAAAAGTCAGAAAGTTCCTCCCATCCTTCAGTACCAAAGCCTTCCTCCCTCTGACTCCGGTCATGTTACAAAGAGTGTAAGTCTTCTTAATAACCACAGGGCTTGGAGTTTTGCTGTATGTGGTAAGTGCAGCTCTCCTTATGCAAGCATCCAAGAATCTGGACTCTAGGTATCATAAAGTTGGCCCTCAGCTCATGTGTTTGCATTAGAATTATGTTATATTACTTCGCAGTATGAGAAATGCTGCTCAGCAATTCAGCTTTTCATCTAAGCTAGCCATACTAAAGTGGCAATTCTTATACCTGATTCTCAGCAAGATAATTCCTTTACAGATGTTTTCATGGCAAACTGATTTCCCTCGTGTTTCACTCCAGTTAGAGTCAGCATTGTTAATTTATTTTTCCTTCTACGAGGCAATAAACTGTTGCACATTTTCCCTGGAAGGGAGAGGTATTACTGATTTATTTTGCGTAACAGGAGACTCTGATACCAACCATTGATACAGATGAGCAAAAACCACTGCAGAATCTTGGTGGAATCAACAAAACAAACTGCAAAATATCACTAGTCACTAGTATGTGCCAGTAACATCCTCTGCCTTAACTTATTCCTTCGCTACCTGCAGAGCAATTTACCTGCACTCTGTAACTATTTAAGCTGTACCTTTAGAGAAATCACGATGTTTAATGTTTTGCAATTGCCAGCTGTAGGGAATTCAGATTGAAAATATCCAAATTACAGCAGCTATTGATGACACAGTTTCATGAGAAGTAGGATTTGTCGTGGTTGCAGCATACAGACACCAAAGACACGTATAGGACTAACGTAGAAGAAATCCTCTCTCAAGCATCATTACAGAAAGCCAAGGTTTCTCAGGATCTGGAAAGAGAACAGAAAATATGAACTTCCAGAGGACCTTATACTTCAGGGAAACCAGATTGCATAGAGGAGAAGCACTCTTCACTGACAGACGAAAAAAGCCCCCATTTAAAACTCAGACATCTCTGGTATCTCACAGAATAGTACAACTCCTCATCACCTTCAGTGACTCACCATGTTTACTTCAGATACTGAACAGATGAGGTAACAGGAACAATTGCCAAGAGGAACTGACCTTAATTGTGCTTGCTACTGAGACAGGGTCCCCTCTCAGCAGTAGTCAGGTCCAATAATTATTTATAATTATGTAGAGTTGCTGTTCTAGAATAGGCACACAGAACTAAAGATATGGGACCAGTCCATATACTCTGTGGAAGGGAGTCACTTGAAATGCTTGTAATGTGATTACACAGGGTTAATTCTGTGCATTTACAGCTTCATTGTAGGCCTGATAGGAAGCAGCCAAGAAGAAAAAACAACAGCTCCAGACAAAATATCTCCTGATAAGCATGGCAGGAGGCTAGTAAACAATGCCTGCAGTCAAGAGAGTTGAAGAGGTTGCTTTCCCATTTCCCTTCGAGTCACATTGCTCTTATGCCAAGCTCAGGAAAGAACAAACCAAATGGGTCTGGCTTACAGGGACACAGACCTCCCCTACATAGGGAGACAGAAAGAGGTCAGCAGATTGCAGCTGAGGAGGAAGACAACACAAGTGGTTTTCCTAAGATTCAAGGAGTTAACAAACCTCAGAACAGATGAAGGTACTTGCATAGGCTGGTTTTTGCAGTTCCCTCTGCCAGGCTTTGCTGTTTCCCTTGCCACGGAGATTTCACAGCACTTGGGTTCAGCAATGCTATCTGGTTACAGTCAGCACCAGTTGCAGCTCCACTGGGAAAACCCAGTGAGCAGTCCTTGCTGATCCACCCAACATGCTGCTCTAGGGAAGGCTCCTCCACAGGGCTTTACCATGGGGTAGGGGATAGTAAAGGGCTTCTCTCCTGCATGCCTGCACATAGAGAGCAGGCACACAACACAGCCACAGCACGCTGTGCCTTGCTTTGCAGATAATAAAAACACATGGGACAGAGAGGATTTAATTATTAGACCAGTTAAACATTCTTTGAAAATAAGTAAAGGGAAAGAAGGCTTTCTGATTTTGGAATATAATACAACAAAGACTGTTTCTTCCAGATTTTTGCCCTTTGATTATTTTCAATAAGAAAGGAACAACAGCAAGAAAAGTGAGAGCAGAGACAACAAATGACTGAATCTAAACCATTAATCTGAAAATACCTACATTTTTGTCAAACAAGTTCGTTTAAAGCATATAAAAAAAAAGTCCAGTGCTGCAGAAATTTAACTTCCTAGAGAAACGATTTTTCAAATAGAATGCCTCACCACTAAACAGAAACATTATATTCTGCAGGAGATGGCAAAACTGAAATTACTGATCTGCTCAGACAGAGATTGTATAGTTACAATGTGGAATTTGGTGCCTGGAAGCAGTAAGATGGCTGAATCCATCAGGAAAACTCATGGCAGACTCAACTGAGAGATGCTTACACCTCCTTAGACCTTCTGTTTGAGAAGTCATCTGGGCTTCATCTGTGCAATTCACCCAAGAGTTCTGTCACTCAGTCTACTTCTTGTTCCTTTAATGCCAGAGTCATAGTCTTCCAAGTATGTCCCCTGGGGCTTCAGCATAATTAGAAATATTATTATAAATTGTCTGCCTCTTAGGAATTAAAGTAACTATCACCAGCATGTCACAAAAAAAGCCCAAAACATGCAAATAACAAAATTAGGCCTTTTTTCCTTCTGCAGTTTTTTAAAGCAAATACTTCAAAAATGTTTTTGAAAAGGTACCATTACAAAGACACTGTGTTCTGTTTATACACACTGAGCCAAACAAGTTGATTCGTTTCATAATGTATTATTTTCTTGCTCTATGTCCTAAGGAGCAGGAAAGTATACAATCACACTATCTGTCCCTACTACCTCAAATAACTTCTCAGGCTATTTTAAACAAGATCTGACAGAGGTTTCAGAGAGAAAAAGATTTTGCTGATCTGCTGGAGGGTAGGAAGGCTCTGCAGAGGGATCTGCACAGGCTGGATACATAGGCTGAGGCCAGCTGTGTGAGGTTCAATAAGGCCAAGTGCTGGATTGTTTCTCAACAACTCCAGGCAGCACTAAAGGCTGGGGGCAGAGTGGCTGGAAAGCTGCCTGGCAGAAAAGGACCTGGGGGTTCTTTTTGACAGCTGGCTGAACATGAGCCAGCAGTGTGCCCAGGTGGCCAAGAGGGCCAGTGGTATCCTGGCTCATGTCAGAAGTACTGTGGCCAGCAGGACTAGGGCAGAGATTGTTCCCCTGTATTGGGTCCTGGTGAGGATGCACCTCAAATCCTGTGTTCTGTTCTGGGCCCCTCACTACAAAAAAGACATTGAGGTGCTGGAGGTGGTCCAAAGAAGGGCAACAGAGCTGGTGAAGGGGCTGGAGCACAAGTCTTATGAGGAGTGGCTGAGGGAGTTGGAGTTGTTTAGCTTGGAGAGGCAGCTCAGGGGACACCTTATCATTCTCTACAACTACCTGAAAGGAGCTGTAGCAAAGTGAGAATTGGTCACTTCCAAGTAACAAGTGATAGGATGAGAGGAAAGGGTCCCAAGTTGTGCATGGAGAGGTTTAGACTGGCTATTAGGAAAACTTTCTTCACTGACAGGGTTATGAAGCATTGGAACTAGCTGCCCAGGGAAGTGGTTGATTCACCATCCCTTAATGTATTTGAAAAGACATGTAGATGTGGCATTTAGGGACATCAGTTAGTGGTGAACTTAGCAGCACTGGGTTAATGTGTGGACTCAATGATCTTAGAAGTCTTTCAACCCAAATGATTCTATGATTCTATGATTATTGGGTTTGTGGGTTTGAATTATTTAAGCAGTCTAGATGAACCTCTCAAATACGAATCTTCCAGCTTCCACTTAAGAGATCTAGAAGACAGATGACATCTTTTGAAGCTGTATTCTACTGCAGACCAAGGGCACTGAACACAAAAATTTGCCACACAGTGTCCCCAGACAGATTAAGGATTTCATGTTATCAGCATTTCACAAAACAATATCGAAGGACTGAAGTAATGTCTGGGCATATAAATTTCCCTGGTTAAAGTGGGAAATGAAAACAGAAAGAAACTAAGTCAGCAAGCTCAGAGACTTAGTGGTGGAAGAAGGCAGAAGTCCCCTAACATGGAGAGCATGGTATATATCACAGCTGTGTATGAGAGTCATAATCTCTATGAAAACTGTTATGGAAACAACTTATCTTCAGAATATCTTAGAAAAGTAAAATTCTGTGCAAAAGTTGTAGACAATGTCTTTTAGATGGCCATGAATTGCATTTTAAGGTGACTTTTTATTGCAATTAAACATTTTCCCAGATAATTTCTTTGCACTGTGGAAATTCTGGTAACTCAGAGTTCACTGAATTTTTATGAGACCATAGCTGAGTCAAGAGAAGATTTACAAGCAGCAGGGACATGTTCAAGCAGTAATTAACTGGGAGAAAACTTGATCAATAAAAAGATAAGAGATTAGGAGGATTTACTCTGGTCTGTTTCACTTCTCCTTGTTCACTTGATCTACCACCATTTTACATTGCTACTTCCCCAGCAGTGCTATTTCTACTTTTTCAATATAGTGTTTAAGCCATATGCAGTATTTTAACACATCTGACCATTGCATGTATTTTTTAGGAGTGCCCTGTAAAAGTAAACAAAAAGAAAGTCTACCGTCCTTCTGCTATCATGGGCTCTGATGAAATCAGAATCAGCTTTAATAAACTCTGTAAAAGGCTACAAGCAGGCTCAATAACTCATAAGCAAGTAAAATAAAAAGGACATTTTCCACCAAGTTTTCACACAGTTTCCCTTCTAATAATAAATTTTTCCTGGGAAAGGAGAAAGAAGGGGGGAGGGGGAGCTTGAGAACAAAGCATACCCTCTTTTAATTCATGAATGCCTGTCAAACTGTGTCATATCCTAGTAGACCCCCTTGTCTTTTGCATTTCCAAAGCTTGCAGAATGATCTGGGATGGGACATGTGCTACATGAAATGTCTACATCTTCTGCCTTGGAGACTGAGGTGTTACACACTGTATTGGGGCATTCTAGAAGAACAAATTTTATAACTGCTATGTAAGAAAGTTTGTGACCTGCTCAAAAGGTGCTGCTCTTCCTTCTTCCTCTTAAAAGCTTTTTCTTATGTGTACAACCCCCTTGACTTGTATACAAATTAAAAGCATTTCCTTAGGTTTCTCATAAAACATGCCCACAAAATTCAGTGCAGCTTAGGTCTCATAGCCTGGCTTGTTCTGATGAAGAGAACAAGGTCCATAGCAAGCTCTGAAACCAAGAGCACTGAAAAGGCTCCTCCTACTACTCTACTGATCATAATACATTTTAAAAATGAACACAAAACAACAACAGCAGAAAAACAACCAAAAAAGGCACAAAACAAACCCCCTCACCACTGAACTCTCATCTTGCACACATTCACTTGTGCAACACAGTCCCTGAGGAGACGCTAACTCAATAGCTAGCTCAATCCTGCCTTAAAAGCATGGCATGGAGCCAAAGAACATAAACTCTGCTTCCAGGTTTGTGCTATGCTGTAATGCTTATAGTGCCTGCAGACGTGGTGATAGGTCTGTCAAATCAAACTCCTCATTTCTGCTTCACAACTTGTGCACAGAGAAGGCATGTCCAGTGTCTGCCAACACACACTCAGTCGTACCAGTTTGATTTTACTTCTGATGAAATATTTCATTGTTCAATCAAATGGGTGCAAAAGAGAAAGTGTGTGTCGAAGCACAGTCCACAAATCAGCTCAAGTACGTGTCTTCCAAACTGAAACAAGCCAATTTTGACCAAAATAGATGGGCAGACACACTCCTCTGAGACATGACTACATTAAAGAGATGTGTAGATCCCAGGACTCCTGCGTCTCAGGTCTCTCCCCATTTCCTTTTGCTTCAGTGAGGTTATTATTTCCTGATGGCTTACAACACAAGCAAATCTTCCTACTGAGGAGCTAGAGAAATACCATCACAAACCACATGAATCTCCCTTTTCCACACAATGTATTTCTCAGCGCCCCCATAATCTGGACAGCTCATGCAGAATCACAAAAAACATCGGACGAGATCTTCAAGATCATCTAGTCCAGCCATCAACCTAGAACCAGCATAATCACCCTAAACCATATCCCCAAGTGCCACATCCAGATACCTCTTGAACACTTCCAGAGATGGTGACTCTACCACTTCCTTGGGCAATTTATTCTAGTGCCCAACCACTCTCTCAGTGATTTATTTTTTTAAAAATATCTAATCTGTATCTCTCCTGGCAGAACACAAATATGGAGGTGAGTTTCTCGCTTTATCCCAATTCACAGTGCAGCTCTTAATGCACTTAATGCCAAAGTTTATCAATACTGCTGTGTATCCCAAATAACAGAGGAAAGATCAAAAGGCAGCATTGCCCACTGCTACTACTGAACACAAAGAACCTCCTTAGTGGCAGGCCAGAATATTTTGCCCTAATTTCAGCTCTACTCTCAGCTATGTGCTGAAAGGAAGGTCTGAATGCTGACTTGCAACCCACATCACACCTTCTTCAGTCAGGGCCAGTTTTCAGGCTTTCACAAATGATAGGAATGATGGTCTGTAGCTCTGTTACTAACATGAAGGTTCACACCTGCATTTGCTTCGTCGGTTGTCTCAACTATACACACTCTTTGGAGCTGAGAGCCTCTCCACCATACCCAGGGAAAATCTAACCTGCAGCTTTCCTCATCTCCACAGATAATTTGGGTAAACTGCAGTCCATGGCACAGCTTGGGCAAGGCCCTGCACAGAAAGAGGGGAACCTTGTGATCTTTAGGATTTGCACTGAAGATGGAGCTCCTGGAATTCAGTTATGTGGGAATGTGAGCTTTCCCAAAAAGGAAACATCTAGACTGCCTAATAGCAGGGGAAATCTTGGAAACACGTTCTGAACCTTGAAATGTCAGAGAAATGATAAATACATAAAAGGTTTGGAGGAGAAGGAGTTTTCAGTGGGTTGGCATTTTATGCCAGCAATCTTCTTTGGATTCTGGAAGAGCAGAGAAGCAAGAAATACAGTGTTTGATTAAACATTGGAAAGCTCTGACTGAACAGGTATATGAGAAACACAGAGTGCCTCCAGAAATGCAGCATAAGGCCATATGCATCCTCCTCACATTCTGCACAGGTCACAGCACTCCACCAAAGCACAGGAGCTGGTCTGGAAGCATTATCTCATAGGCACAGTGTGTAACAGATGAGTGCTATGTACCAGAGCTAAGATAAAAGGCAGAGATCGTGAGACTGGGTATTATTTGTACAAAGAAAGAACAGCCCTCTTTGAAATATGTCTCTTGCCTACTCAGTAATCAAGGCATGGGTGTGGAGTGTGGAGTGTGTTTATTTGACTGATATGTTTCAGTTTTGGTTGGTTGTGTGTTTTTTTGTTTTTTGTTTTTTGTTTTTTTTTTGGGGGGGGGGGATGTTATGTGTTTATTTGGGTTTGGAGGTTTATTTATCTTGTTTTTAGAGAGATGGTGAATCACAGTTCAAGAAGCAATTATGCGTGTGCAAAATGCTGCCTGCAATTTTACTACATTCTCTGCTTCAGTACTCCTTTAGCTCTGGAAAAAACATCTTGGCTACTCAGAGAGCTGGAGTTCATGATTTATTACCCATTTAGCACTTACTGGATCCATCCCCAGTTCAAGTGCTTCAGCTTAGTTCTAGAGACAGCACATGCCAGCAGCTGGAATTTCTGAGCCATTTCAGCCAGGATAGCCCAGCTACATAGAGTCTGATAGGTAACAGAGGTTCATTCTTCTGAGTTCATTCACCAAACTGATAAAAAACATACTTAATTTTCAGAAACACCTGGTTCGTCAATTTCACTGTAGCATGGATTAAGCTGCTGGAAAAAATCATATAATTTCCCAGTGTGAAAGAAGGTGAGTTTTCCCCCTTCAGAAATTAAAAAAAATAAATATATCATTTATTCTGTTGTTCCAAGAGCGTGTTTTTTAAAACACAGAAAATTAAGAAATATAGGGTTTTACTGAAAATTTATTCTGTCTGAATCAACTTTCCTTTTAACTAAGTTCTGGTTTTGATACAAAACTGACTTTTGACCTGAGACCTGCTCAAAAGCACGTAGTGCTCTATCATATCCACTCTTCCATGCCAAAGACACTGAGTTATACTTGGAAAGAACAATGAAGAGTTAAAAACATGCATTGTTTACTGAGAAAAAGTGTAGAATTTCCTTAGAGAATAAAGTATAATTGCCAGGCATTGATAAATTGTGTTAGAAACACTATTGATGATTCATACCAGTAGAACTTGCTGCTAAATAAACTCTGACCTTGATACTCAAGAGACCCACTTAGAACATCCTGCAAGACAATGATATATTTCTCCACACTAACCTTTGTGAGTAGTCTGCCTCTTCAGCTCCTTGAAACAAGCTAGTTCCAATTAAAGAGGAGAAGTGGAACTGTTTCATACATTTGTTTTACTGACAGGACACACAGGGGTTATGATGTCATAGTGCCAAGAATATTGGGCAGGAAAAGCTGGGTACGAGTTTGCTTCAAGTTTCAGATATGTATTATTGCAATACTGCAGAAAGTATTTCCTTTTCTATGAAAGACATAATAATAATAATAATAATAATAGAAAAGGTAGAGCTGTTAGAGGAAGGGAAAGAAAACAGCATAGAAGATAAAGCTTAGAGCTGAAAGGAGGCAGTTGTGGCCACATTCCCAACCCATTCTCACTATGCAGAAACAGGGACATAATTTCACTTCCCACAGTTCAGCTTCACAGCCGAAATGTGGAGCTAATACAAACTTTCTCCAACTTTTAGCTTGTTAGGTCTTACCTTCTGCATGGGGCATTCACATACAGCACAATTTGGATCTATCCCTCCAAGGGGGTAACTCCCGTTAAAGGAGAGTCAACAGAGGAGACCACCACGAGATGGCAGAGTCTTCAAGGACAACTCAATGAAAAAAATGGAGTCCCTCCTGATGAAGGCAAGACAGACACCGGGGAGAATGAGAACAGGCAAAGACCAGGAGGTTTTGGATGCAGATCTCCTCCATCTCAGCCTCTGAAGTGGAGTGAATCAAAATTTTGAAGGGGCGTCTGCAGCACATGGGAGAAGAGACTCCCCACAGCTCCTCAGCTGGCTGTTCTAATCGTATTTTACCGCTACAATATCAAAGCTTCATATCCAAACAGCAGGCAGCAGTACAAGTAAAAATCATTACTTGTGACTCTAGGGACTGAGGAGTGAAAAATTTCATTGACTCATCCCTGTCATTCTCTTTTAAAACAATTCTCTTGTAAACACTGTCCACCATGGAACACATAACCAGCAAATGCTTGAGAACCCCCAAAAATATGTCACAGAACGCTTGACAGCACCGAAACAAACCCACGACCTTCCCAGAATTCTTTTTACAGACATTTAGTACAAAACACCAGAAGCCACAACATTGATAACATTCCTAAAAAATAGAACAGCAAAAGTGCGGAGTGGCACTTATAGCCTGTGTCACCTTTCCTCTGCAATTGGAAAATGAGTCTATAGAAGTCTTATTGGACGTATTTAAGGTCTACTGTGCCTAGTTTTCTTGGGACAATCACATGAGAGACAACCCTTGCAATGGGGGAAGAAAAGTGAACGCTTTTAGAGGCATTTCTTAATCCTTAGATCTGTGTAGCAGAGAGAAAAGTGGATGCATTGAATTTTCACTCTCATATGTAAACTTCATCTCTGATGAACAGAAACTCCATTTTTTTTTCAGTAAGAAGCTCCTGAGAAACCAAACTGTGAAACATGGCCTTTTATCCTAGAGCTTCAGGCATTCTAGGCTCAGGATGCAAAGAACAGCCAGGATGCACTTGCTTATTATTGAGCAAGAAGCCCACAAAGCAAGGAGAGGACAGAGGCAATTATTCATGGAAACGAACAGCTGGGAAAGTAATGCCATGGTACAATTTGCTAAAGGAGCTGAAACACAGAGGGAGGCAGGAACAAGAAAAGAAATGACAGTGATGGAAGCAGATGGGATATAGGGGCTGTTTCATAAGGCAGTATGAGAGAGACCATTAGCATGTTTGAAAGAAAAGGGAAAAGACAATGACTGATGCAGAGAAGCAGTGAAGGGATGTAGCAAACAGCATGGTTGGTGAGGAGAGGGAAAAGCAGAGTCGAGGGATTCACTTTCATCCTGATGTATGCTGAAAGAAAGTCTCACAACATTTAGTTTTTCCTATGAGGGAAACTTTGTTCTCCAGTCATATCCAAAAGGAAAAGCAAGCTTGGTGAGAAGTCAATTCTGAACTTTCCCAGTGTGCAAGGTGATTTGCTTCAGGCTGACTTATCTTTGTTTTAAAAGCCTGAGCAGCATCCTGCTACGCCTATGACTATCAAGTAATGGTGACAGAATCAAACCATAAATGAAAGAATGAAAAATCCCTTGTGTTATGGCATTTTCTTTATGAGTCACTGGTGCCTGCAAATGAGGACTTCTTACCATATTCCCATTGCACAGCAAGCAATTAGTATTTCTGATTCTTTCCTCAGTTGCAATCAAACTGAAACAGGAAAAACCTCAGCTACGGGAAGAAGTGATGAAGTTAACTTACAAACGTTCTCCAGTTACCTTGCTATATAAGATTAGGCCTGCTTGGTATTAAAAATTAATATTAGGTATTTGGGATGAATTCCACAGTAACTCTATTTGTTCAAGCAAAGTAAGTGAAACTCTCTCCTGCAAGCATTCAGTGATGAAAAAGACTAAAAAACATTGATTGCTTGTTTTGCATATAGAAATGCATCATGCATAAACAATAATGAGCAGTAATTAAAAATTTCTTCCTGGCTTCATAGAAAAAGTAATTTTAGCCAGTTGTATAATAGCTCTCTCTCCTCCACCTCAAAAGTTGTGTGCTTGTTAAAAGCACTGCAGGAAGTTTCATTATTAAATGAAGTTGGTAAATGAAACTTCAGCTACTTGTTTCTGTAGAAGAGAAAAAGACCCACTGACCTCTTTGAACCCAAAGGCTCTTATTACAGACACTAATTGTTGTAGGCTGTTCTCTCCTTTCCAACTCTGCTGTACCATTCTCAGAAGATTCAAATTAATTCACCTCATTTGTCACTAGCTCTTCTCAGGCCTATATACACTGCTGATGGCTTAAAAGCTGTTGCAGCAGGTTTCCACAGTGACTTTTACGTCTTTAAAAGAAAACCTGCACTTGAGAAGGAGCACATGTAATGCACAGAAACCTACCATTTAATACAATCTTTTGGGTAATCCTCCACATACTTTAAGGGGTTGTGCATTTTCCATTTAATTTTCTCAGAATCTTCAAATCTTACAAGCTCATGGGTTTTGCCCTCATATGTATTAAAGGGAATAGACTTCCTTGTGTTTCAAATCTAGAAACAACTTAAAGACAAAAGATATCTCTAGCTCTTAAGAAGCCATGTCCTGTTGAAACTCTATGTTCAGTTTAAGATGCAATATTACAAGATGCCCATTTTTCAATAGGGCATACATTACGTTTCTATTTTCACAGTCTTTTGCCACTTCCAGTACGTATTATCCTATATCATTTGGTCCATGAAAGATAAGAATTCTTCCTGCCTTGGAAAAGATGCAGTGAAATCAGAAAATTACCTATTTTAAAATTAAAAATGCAATGGCAATATTTTGTGTGCAACCCAAACAATTTAATAGAAAAACGGAGAGAAAAAAATTCTCTGTTATGAAAGTCATTGTGCCATAGAAAAAGGTGCATACAAAGAAAAAAGCAAAAACCAGGAGGAACGAGAGGCCGTTGTGCAGCAGGAAAGCTATGAGGCAGCTGCCACCATGGAAACATGGTGGGATGACTTGCACAACTGAGGTGTTGCAGTGGATGGCTACAACCTCTCCAGAAGGGACAGGTAAGGAAGGAGAAGTGGATAATTAGAAAGTCTTTTGACTGTATAGAGCTTGAGGATAGTGAGGATAATGTTGAGCATCTATGGGTGAGAGTCAGGGGGAAGGTGAGTAAACCAGGTATTCTGGTGGCAGTCTGGTATAGACTGTGCAACCAGGATGAAGAGGTGGATGAGATATTCTATAACCAGTTGGCTGATGTTTCACAATCAATAGCCCTTGTACTAGGGGAAGACTTTAACCTGCCTGATGTGTGCTGGAAACTCAGCACAGCAGAGAGGAGAGAGTCTACAAGGCTCCTGGAGTATGAGGAAGATAACTTCCTGACATAGCTGATGAGTGAGGCTACTGAGGTGGAGTCCTACTAGACGTGCTGTTTACAAACAGAGAAGGGCTAGTGGGAGATGTGGTGGGCACCTGGGGCAGAGCAACCATGATATGAGTTTTCAATACTCAGTGAAATACGGAGAGGCATCAGCAAAATTTCTGTCCTGGATTTCCAGAGGGTTGACTTTGGTCTATTTGGGACATTAATTCAGAAGATCCCTTGGGAAGCAGCCTCTGTCCTTTCTGCAGTAGCTCATGTAGCAGGTCTCATCTGACGAGGCAGCCCTTCTCTCAGAGAAGGGAGTATAGAAATGGGATCTGTGTTTCAGTACAGATTCCCAGAAACAATTTGTAGGTGAGATATTTCTATGGGAAAACAATTTCCTGGGAAAATGTGGAGAGTAGGCCTAGTGAGTGTGGGGAAAAGGTTGAAAAAACATGTCCTTCTGAGTAATTTCAACTAGATTGCAGGAGGACTTGCAAGACCATAGGCCTGACCTGTATTAAAATCAAATTGTCCCTACAATTGCATCATTTTGGTAGTGGTGAATACAAGCACCATCACACAAACACAAATATATTTCAAATTAAATAAATGTTAAAAATATGATTTGTTCTGAGCTGCAGCCTTAACTCTCCCCTCCCCTCACAAAGTAAAGAGTTCTTTAGGCCAGAAACATCAAGACGTGGACTATATTAATGTTTCCAGAAAGGTGCCACAGACCCTTCTATGTAGCTAGCATTAGTTACATCTGGATCAGCTAGTTCCAAAGCACCTTCCTTATATCCTGACTGCAGTGCAGTGCATTTGTCTAAGGTACAACATCTTAACAGCAACTTTAACATATACCCACAATACTCCACTCACCTCAGCTGCCTAATATAAGAAATCAGTGTTAAATAAAGGTTGGACCCCTTCATACAATATAAAAAGGGCAGAAGATACTAATTCCAGTGTCAAAAATTGGAGCCAAAGCTATCTTTCATGCATCCATGTGTGTACATAAAGCAAGCAAGTTTGCTGACACAAACCCAGAGGCTGTAAAAATAAAAATGATTTCAGATAATCAATAAGATACAAAGAAACTACTGCTTCGACAAAAACATAATTATAGTGCCCTCCCTAAAAGGGTCTGGACAAAGCAGCAGATGCAGGAGCCATTGTGATCCCAAGGAAATACTTTAACAGGGAGATTTTTCTCATATCAGTCTATCACTTTGCAAATATAACACCTTTTAGGTAGTATATATCTTAGTATCTTCTATTTTGGGGGAATATAACAGAGTGCTGGACCGCTTAGACAGCTAATTTAATACAAAATAAAAATTATTATACTCACAACAAGAAGAATCTATAGAGATGAAATAACGAGGCACAGTGCAGTGAATTACAGACATTATATTAATAGTATTGACATTATTGGTGGTAATACTGTAACATGCATTTTGCAACATCATGCCCTAGTTTATTACAACAGAGAAGTGAATCTAATAAAAGCAAATCAGCTCACTGGACCTGAAAATATTTTTTATTTCCCAAAGGAGCGCTTCAATCCTTCAAATCTTCTCTTTAAGCTTGAATCAAAATTGTTATTAGGAAAGCTGGCCAAAACAGCATTGACAGCTGAGGAAATGTTAGAATCTGAAAGTTGGGGATAGAGATATTTGGTGGGTTTCTCTTCCTTTTTAGATTTGTTTTAAGGCTGAGTTGAACACAAACTTCTCCCTCACAGAAAAACAAGATGTCCACATCAGGTCCACTTCCATGTGCACACACAGGCATGGCTGACAATTTTCATCCCAGCTGTATCAATTCTACACAGGTCTGATGTCATCTCTCAAAGCTGCCTAGCCAGGGAACCCTGAAGTCCTGAATACAGAACGAAAAAGCTCAAGAGAAGCAGGCTCTCTTCCTCTTCTACATCTATTTTCAGGCTAAGCCATAAAACACAAAGACAGCATGGCCAGCAATGACAAACAAACACATTTGCCTGCAATCTCAGTGGGTTTTGAAGCAGCTTTGCAGAAAAAGGTCAGCCCCCAGCGATAGTGGTTTTACATCCCTAGTAACGAGGGCATACATATGCATTTGGTAATGTTTGTCCCAGAAGGACAGCCAGACTCTCATGGGGACTAGTTTTCACTGCAGTTGGAGCTTTTACTGCCGGGGACAAGGGAGTACTCAACTAGATACATACCCTTCTTTTATAAATCTCTTTCTTTTTTGGACACAGTCTCAAAAACAGTGACATGAAAGATATAATAGATATGTAGCTATGGAAACAATGCTTTATTGTTAGTTTCTATAGTAAGAAACAGAAGGACAGAGAGGAGAACAATAACTTGGCCTTAAGCAAACCTACATTTGGACAGAAGGTAGAGTAGAGCACTCTCAGTTGCCCTGCTCTTCTGGAGACCTGACACAAGGCCAACACAACACATTGCAGTGCATCTACTCTCGTTCCTGGAATAAAGGTCAGAAACATGAAAGCTTTGTCCAAGCACCTCAAGATAAGAGAAGGGTAATTTTCTGATCAACACGCAAGCAAAAAGCCTTAGTGAGGACTAAGGTAACACAAGGGACAGCCACAAGTCTTATATGTGCATGCATGGCCTTAAGAACTCTATGGACTAAGCCAATAAACATCTATTCCTCTACCCAAAGCCAGTTCCACCAATGTTATAGTGTGTCTGAACTAAGTGGTGAGATTCTGACCCCCTGGCTCAGGAATTCTGATTGTCTGCTTTTAAGGCACAGCCACTCTGCACCTCACTGGCATACCTTATCCTCCACACAAACTGTTTTCCTAAACCCAACAAGTTCTAGAAGTACATCCCTGGCCACTTATGTAAGGTCTCAGATGCCTTTAAACAAGCAACCACAGGACCCCCAGTAGATGTTCCGTCGGTAGTCCCACTTGCAAATATGGTTCTACTCTTCTATCACATCAGAACAGTATCAGTATTAAATTAAGTTGTGAAGTTAACTTCAGAGGACTACTATTCTCCTTAGGGAACACACCCTCAGTTCCAACAGTTGTCCTTCATGGAACAATAAGAGTAACAATGATGCTCATGTTTTGGTGTTTTTTGGTTTGCTTGTTTTCTAAGAAGTCACTTTTTAAAAAGAAGGAAAGGTAGATAGTAAAAAGTTTCTGCACTGACTGAAACAATGATCAGGGAGTGGGGGAAAGAAGGAAAAAGGTATGTTTGTGAAAAGAAGAAAAAGTCAGAAACTGGTGCAGCATGGTCTGGGGGACTTCCTTTGCCAAGCCTGTTCTCTTGTCTTTTCTGACTAAAGCAATTTATTTTTATTCATTACAGAAAGAACAGAAAAGATTCCATAATTATTCATTAGATACAGGCACAGAATAAATTGATCTTTGCACAGAATAAAGTGATTATATCACTTCAGACTTTAAATACACAGAGGCATATGATTAAATCAATATTCTCAAAGGAGACAACACTCTCTAATAGCTGGCTTTAATAATCATAATTTTGCAACCCACTGTGCTTTGAACATAGGAATGAATTAGCCATGACAAAGCGAAGTCCTCACAGGAAGAAGGTAGGCATTAGTATATCATAACCTTTTTTCAGCTGTGGAATCTGAGGCCAAGGGTTTACTGGTAGCATTTACAATAGGAGGAGGCACTTAAAATATCACAGTCCCCCTGTCTTTCAGTCTACTCTTACAAGAACAGATTCCTAACTCACTTCTGGAAAGACATTTTAGTAAACAAAATCATCTAACGACCCAATTTCTGTAAGGATGATTGAAATCACTTAAGATACAGGTAGTCATCTGAAAGGTAACAGTTTCTTTAGCTGTCTAGTACCATCTAGTGCTACCAGGTGCACTGTTGACATCCCTGTACTTAACAGCATACCTGACCCTTGAGACCAGGTTTGCCCATGTTCCTGAAAACATTACTTTTTCTCTGTCTCATACAAACTGCAAGACACCTTGCCAGGCACTTCTGGACCCCTTAAGTTTAGACATCTGCAGGAGTTTGCTGTTCGTCAAGCTCTGTACTGCCAGTGAAGAGACATGTACAGCCTGAAAGCTCAATTCCTTTCTTCTGCACAAGTTCTTGTTCCTTAACTCTTGACTTTAAAGACATCTTTGGTGTATAAAACAAACAGCTAAAAGAAATACAGTCGCTCCATATCTAATAACAGATGAAATCCCAGCTGTGCACAGTATTGAAGGTTTGAAGGAGAAGAAAGCAATGAAGATGTCATCCTCGAGGTTAAAGAGCAATGCAATATAAGAGGGGACTGCAATTCTTAGGTGATGATTTCTACATCAGCACACCAACTCCTCAAACAGCAGCAGAGCAGGAATGACTGCATGTTCCCCTCGTCTAGCAGTACCTTGTCCTGTAGTGATCAGCACTTGTTATTCTAATGGCAACACCTACATAGCATACAAATATTTCTTTTCTCCTAAATGTTTTGTGAGGAAAATACACACTGTCTGAGCAGCAACCAAATCCTGGAGACCTGCAGTTCCCAAGAAGGAACATGTCTGTCCTCCCTGACCGAGCTGTGTCTAGGCAAGATGTCATATTTCTAGGCTCACAGCAGTTGCTGAGAAATGTCTTGCTATGCACCTTTCTTGATTAACCAACAAATTCCCTCCTAGAGGCATCTGAAGTAGGAGTACTCCCTCTGATCTGAAGCTGAAATCTGCCTTTTATATTTTGTCCCTTATCTCCACTTGAATTATGCATTCCAGTCTGGAACTGCACTCACAGAGGCTAATCTCCTACTGGTTTCTTTTCTAGGCAACTCAGACCGTATCTTCAATTTTAATACCTACCAGCATGTGACATTTGTGGATCAGGATGTAAATAGATTTAATGAAAATTACACCAGAGCAGGTAGATTCAAACGACAATTCCAGAATGGAAACAGTATTACCAAAAAATTTATCTGAAACTTTCTATAAAGCCAACAAAAAGAATAATAAAAGTCAGAAAAGCCTAAAAAGATTCTAAAACTCAGCATCTTTACTACACACCATAGTGTACAAAAACCCTGCACCATCTTCCACAGGGAAATGTATTGGAAAGAAACAGCTACATCTAGGAAGATTTTTACTATAACACAGGAAAGCAAACACCTTTTTTACCTCCTTGCTCTGTCCTTTAATCCTGAGCTCAAAGCTGCATTTTTGCAATGCAGTTTGCTCAGGAGGTAATTGGGTTACGACACACAAGACCCCAGTTCTCTCCCTGCTTTGGTCCCAGGATAAGGCTTGCCTTGGTGTTGTATACTGCCTTGGTCTCGTTTCTCTAGGATGGCATTCCTGCTTATCTTTTAATAAGCACCATGATCAAGATTTTAAGGGCAATTCTTTTATAAATGCTAATGTCTGTATGATCCTGCTGAGACATGCTGAAATTACAATAAGGTGGACACGACAGCCAGTTTAGAATTAAGGCACAAATACCAGTGACATTGCTATGAGCTAATTATATAATTGTGTTGTTCAATAATTAACCCCAGCATTTTTACTTCATAAGTTCTTGGACTGGGTCCCTGATATAAGCATTTAGAGGATTAGAAGTGAGGTAGGGTTTAGCTGTGCCCAAACCTGGGGTAGCCATGGGGAGTATCTTCAGGGAATATGTGCCCTGTGCAATTGAAACCAAGCAATCCAGCTGCACGAGAAGAGGTTAATGTCTGCAAGGAAGCAGTAGCAGACACGAAAAAACGGTAGAAACACATTTTCAAGAAGACTGAATTATCAACCATAAAACATAACCTCTAAATTTTCTATCTTGTAAGCCCAGTTTGATTCTGTGTTTGATTTTGTGATCCTTAATAGTGCAAATAAGTTTCCAATACACGCAAAAACTATATATGTATTCCCTGACTTTACAGATGAAACTGTTTGAGATGTTCTGGTGCCTAGTAGTAAATGAAAGCAGCAAATGTTCTGTCATCTCTGCAGCAGTAAAAGATCTCACTGAAGGAACCTGCTGCTATGTCATGGACATCTGCGATAATCACATTTAGGAAGGGAATGTGACACCACTTGTTCAGTGTGATTGAGCTATTGCAGGGACTCCTGCTAGCTAATTAATCACCAGGATTGCTGAAGGAGAAGAATCCTTTCCAGACAGATTTATAGGCATAACTGGAATAAGCCTGAGAACTTTTTGTGCTTTCCCTGTGTGTGTGTGCAGAAAGGAGTCAATAGTGAGGCTGGCATTTGCATTGGTGATCTGCAAAGGGCTAACAGTGAACCACTATTCTGATGGAGCTGGAAACCCCATCCCAACACTGAGGAAATAAAACTATTCTGTGAATTTCCTCTGAAAAAGTAAAAATTAAGATGGAAAAATAATAGTAAATATCAGACTCTGAAGTATAGTGACAGGTAGAATTATCTGTTCACTATTTTAAAATTCACTGATCTTTTAAAACATCTTGATTTTTGTTTTGTTCTCCTTAAGTAAAATGTGGATTGTCAAATTACTATCATTAATTTAGATGAAATCTTTTGTTATCATTAATAATTAGCTGTGATAAGTACCTTCCAAAAATCTTCCAAAAGATTTCAGTTACTAAGGCCCTGATCCTATAAAGTTGTATAATGGTAAGCTTACAAACAGTGCTTCTCTATACAGCAGAAACATCAGTAATACAATTCCTAACACATCCTCAAAGGGTAAATATATACCTCTCTTTCTCTGATGACTGAAATTCTGATAGATAGGGGTTTTTAACTGCAAAAACTGAGTGCACTTTTGTCAATACAGTAATAACAAAGCCAGGAAAGCACTGTATCAAAGATGAAAAGAGAATAAATGCTTTAAGAATAAACACCCAAACAACAAGACAAGAGTCTGACACCAGCTCCTATCTTTTGCTCAGCAAGCTGTGTACACGCTTACAGCCTTCAAAAGGCTAGACTGGTTGGAACTTTTTCCAGCATCTTATAAAGCCAGAAGGAAGTTCTCCTATTTGATTTAATGGATGGCAGATTAGACTTGGCAGTTAGTTGACTAATTATTCCATACTCACCGAGATGCCTAATACACGGAGTCACTGAATCAAAACAATCTGCCAAATCTAGTATTGATGGAGATCCAAAAAAATAGACCAAATGCCAAAGCATTAGGACTCTGACCGAAATGTCTTTATCATGATCCTAGGGAGACATTCCTGATTAGTCCAGGTCCAGCTACATACACAGGTTCTCAGCCTCTCAGTCCTTCTCCTTGGCTGTTGCTGCATTCATGGACTTAATGTGAATTTCCCTTCTCTGACAGTTCTACTTTCAGACCACAGAATTTTTGTGTTTTTCTTAGATCAAAATGTCATATGACATCTAAAAGTGGAAGATTTCTCTTTCCAGATGCCCACTATTACTTTAAAACAGTCTGTACATATTTTGATTAAGGAAATAAGATGTCTGATTATTAAGAAACACAACGGCATTTTCTCAAAGAGATTGACTCTGTCTTGAGGCCCAACAATTGTAATTTATTGGTTAAACAGCAGCACAAGTATCACTTTTGGATTTAAAATACACTACCAAATTGGAAATGGGGAGAAGGGGGATCCTTGTTCTATTGCTCCTTCCTCTTTCTTTCCCTTCCCTCACCTAACACACAGTATTCTATACCATTATCCAAGGGAGGACTGAATACCTGTTTGCTCCTGAAGGCTACAGGTAGAAATTAATATGCCAAAAGATATATTTACCTGAAGACTATCTACAGGAAGCATGCTGACTCAAGGAAACAGTCAAGCATATGCTTATTCCAAAAGACATTATTATATGCTTCAGTAGCTTTCTTACACAGAGGTTTGAAGGATATAATCTTGAAAAAATTCTTCTGCCCATATCTAAGTCATTTTCCTACTGGCAAAAGATATTTGCTCTTTCAGTATGTATTCCAGTCCATAGCAGGTTGAGCTGGATTCTTTTTGAGGAATTCTTTCTTTTTTCCTCCAAAGAAGCACAGACATCCTATATCTGGGCACACTGATAAGGCCACTCATGTAGAAAGATATTATTCAAGTTATTGATCTAAGTCAGATGAAGCAGGATCTCATAATCCCCATAAATCAATCCCTTCATCAGCTACCCGAAATTGCAGGGAGGGGGACAGGAGGCACTCCTTGATTTCCATCACAGGCTCCTGTCTTGGTACAAGGGGTTTATTTCACACTGGAGTTAGGTGCAATGGAAGATACCCTATGGGATTGAATCCTTGAACCATCTATATGAAAGAAGTCCATGCATGGGAAGTTTATGTTCTAGTTCCTTAACCCTACTCCAGCAAAAGGCAACTGATTTAAGAAAAATTCACTTTTTGGGAGGAAGAAGAGGATTATCTGTGTTACAATGCACAGACAACAAGACTGAGTTAATGAGACATTCTATTTGGTTTCCATCTAAAAAACTGTAACATGAGAAAGCACATCTCACCAAGACATCTCTGAAATTTATTTAAAATGCTTTTGAGAATGGTTACAAACACATTTCTGAGCCTCCTACCAGTGGCAGCTATCAGGATGAAATAGCATCAGTGACATGAACAGCATGACAGCATTATGTAAGAGATTATGAAGCTGTTTCAAACCTCCTTTGATATGGCATTAACAATCAGCGGGAAAAACTTTGTTTAATATTTCAACAACTTGTTTAAAAGTTAAATACTTTCATTGCTCTGATGGTGCAAAAGCCTGAGCAGTAGAGAGACAGAAAAAGAAGGAGACATTTCCATTTTTTTTTTTTACCTATAATGTAGAACTATCACAGAAATTGTCAAAAAACATCCTTGATTCCAATAAGATGCCCAGCATCAGCAGGGACATCACTTGCACCTATTTCCAATGAATTTCCTTATAGGCACATCCTGCTTTCCCTTTCTTTCTCATGACTTGAAAATGAATTTTGGATATAAGCAAAGTAAAGCAATTTTATAGAGCCCAAATGGAGACAGAGAGCCCATCTCTAGACTCTCATATCTTCTAAGTCTTGGGCCCAATCATGAACAAAATTTATTTCCTTCAGAACCTGCACCTCTCATATGAGAAGGACTTACCCTCTTACTATTCTGAGGATTTTCCTGAGGTGGGAGAGTAAGGCATAATATTAAGCCCTGTGGAAGACAGGACAGGAAAATGTGTCCCTTGAAACACATTGGAGATAAATCAGTTGGGTCTCTGCTTAGAGACTGTGAAACCATAGATCAATCTGGATGAAAGTGATCAGGCTGTCATTCCTTTTAATGATTCTCTTTCTCCACAGACACACTGACAATACAGGGAAAACACTTAATTACCTTATGATGTTAAAAACTCCTCCAAATATCCTCTGCATTTCTTTTAACTCAAGGCATGACTCCTGTTCCAAACAACTCCTCCTGTTTTCCAGCTGTTCTGTGTTTTCAAAATGAAAGCATAGAAATACTCTGAAAATGCAGTCAGACTTCTAGAGGAGTAATGATGGATGTAATGAGGCTCAGATGGAAGCTATGAGTCATGGCAGTGCTCCACATAATTTCCTACAAACACCAGATATGATGAGAACTGTTCATTCTGGCCTTCTTTTCTGTAGCCTCATCCAATGTGCGAGTGATGGTGAAGAGTATTCTCATGGTGTTTTTTAATGAACAGACTTTTTTTTTGCCCCATCACCTCTTTGGATTGATCCCCTCATTCTAGATGATAAATACATATTCTCCCAGTATTTCAACCATATGAAAGACAGTATCTATTTCAAAATGGTGTCAAACATTTTAAAGCACGTTGATTAACTGTATCACATCTTAAATCCTTAGAGTTGACTTCCTATTCAGCATGTCATAATAAAATGTTTCATTAAAGTTACCTCTGTGATTGTGATTACTAGAACAGAGAACTTCCTACTATAGAAAAGGTCACAGGTCTGAAGTCTAGATCCTGGTGGGGATTAAGGAACACTAGCGCAAACATTTCCCTGTCATTTACTCATGGAAACACAGATTCATCTTTTCAAATATATTTGTCGTACTTCATTCTTGCACTCTATTAATCAAAATCAGTCACAAAATCATGATCATATTGTTGTACAATTAACTAAGTTGAGATAATTTGGGTAATGACTGCTGTATTATTTTGGTTTTCTTACTACAAGGAGATATGTGAACAGTCAATTTCCTACTGAATATTTAATACATTTCTAATAGGCAGTTTATGCAGTTTTTGATGGCACACTAAATCATCCAATATTTAACTGTGGCACGAAGATTGATTCAGCTTTGCAGTGGGAATAGAACAACTAAATACACACAAGAGCTGATAAATGTGTAAGTTAAGATATAATGTTGCCATGCAAGACCTTAAAAGAATATGGAATTTCTTCCTACAAAAATGAGATCTAGTAGGGTAAAGCCACTTGCTGGATCAACATATTCGTGCATAGCCAAAATTCTGAAGGGCTCCTGTTTTCTTTCTTTCCCCTCTCCCCAGGTCTGTCCATTTTGAGACTCCTATTTTCCACAAACTGTTCTTTTGACAACAACCCAAGTAAGGCACATGTAAATTTTAGCATATTATAAAACAAACTGGGGAAAAAAGTCATTACTGTGTTACTTGGCACTTCCTACAGGTCATGCCAGTGCCTTTAGCTGCCTCTATATTATTTGGGTAGTTGGAACAGCAAAGACTGTGTACCAGGTCCGGGCTCAACCACCTGCACAATGAGTATGTGGCACTTCACAAAAGGGAATCCCTCTCTGTGTAGAAAGAGTATCACTTGGACTCAGTCTCACCCTGCACACTGCCCTAACCTGACCAACCATCCATGGTGGAACACAGGGTATCCCAGCATGACTATTTATTTTTGACTCAGCATATAGTAATTGTAGTCATATAGGTTCTATTCAGCTCCAGGTAAACTTGAGCAGAAATCAATTATGTCTTTCTCATGCTATATCATCAGGCAAATCCTGGGTTACTTTCCAGACTGCTGGATGGGTATGTCCCAAGTCCAGTGAATAGGCTGAGAGCACAAGACAGTGATTTCTATCTCTCTTCACTGCTTTGCATCTCCCTACAGCTTGGCTTGCTCCCCATGTGATATCCCAGGAAGATAGAAGCATCAACCCAGCTTCTCAGCTAGAAGCCTTCAACTTATACTTTTTCCAGCTTTCCATCCTGATTGTATTAGAACCTCAGTGCTCCAAAGATTTCCAAAACCCACTTTTGTTTGCCCTTGCTTCACAAGAGCATTTTGTCACAGAACCAGGAGAATGGCTTCAGACTGAGGCTGGTGAGGCACAGGAACAGGTTTTCCAGTGGAGTTGTGGATGCCCCATCACTGGAAGCGTGGAAGGCCAGGTTGGATAGAACTCTAAGCAACCCTTCCCATGGCAAGGCGGGGGGTGTGAAAACAGATGATTTTTAAGGTCCCTTCCAATCTATGGTCCCAAACCAACCTATGATTCTGTGATCCTAATGAAGAAGGTACAAACCCTCTCTCAGAATTAAGGAATTCCTTATGCAGCAATGCTCTATGTGTATCATGATGCTTATGTGCGGTAGATAAGCATAACAATTCACTTGCATAAGGGATTCTTTAGATAACTGTTGCCTATTTACTTGGTACCTGAATATCTGAAAAAAAGATACCTAGCCCTAATTGTCAGGGCACAGATATTAAGCCACACAGCCAGAACTCCTACTGATTTCACTACAAACTCTGTACAGGAAAGCCTTCCCTCCTCCACTGGCACATTTTGTATTTTTCTCCTAGGGAGCTCAATTGAAAATGTCAGTCATTCCCTGCTACAAAAAAAACTTTGACATTCTAGGTTTAGAGAATGCACAGAGAGAGTCTATAATTATTTATTCATTTATGTATCTTTTATTTTTCATCCTTTGATTTTTGAGGATCACCAGCTAGATTTCCTGGCACAATAATTATAAATACTTCATGATAGTATATGGATGTAAAAATTCTATTTGAAGTTTTGATGAGAGTCTGTGATGAAATGCTGGTGCATTGTTTTTATTCATCTAGGGACTTCGATGCTACAGCAATTTTCAGAAAATAAAACTTCTGCATTTACACACTACTTCCCACTTTCCTCGTTACTTATCATTCACTTTTTCCAGCTCAGAGTGTCATCTCCCAGCAGATAATTCCACTGATGTTTTTAATGTGGCACATACACTTAAAAACTAGAAGAAATAGGGGTAGATTCAGCTAGATAAAGGACATATACTTGGCAAGGATGCACATACATGAAAGCTTATTGAAGTACTCGCAAAAATCAAGCAAGTGACAAGCTGAAAGGTACCTGTACCACTGACAAACAGATCGCTGTACAGTGAAAGACTGAAATCTAGCCTGCTCTGTACACAGCTCCACTGACAAAAAGAAAAGCCGTTTCCAAGACTAAACTGCTGTTTAGCCCTGGACAAGTCACTACAGAGGTTTTCTACATTTTCTCTGGTAGTCTCTAGAGGCTGAGTGACAGGGTTCTTCAATAGGTGACACAAAAAAAATCCAGAACAAAGTGCTCATGTTAGTTGCAGCTACTGAAATAGAAATCTAAAGTTATCAGGAAGGCAAGATGTTTTTTTTTAATTCTGAATTTCAAGTTGGAGCAGCACAGGTTTCACTTGGAACTGGAATGTATCACTTCCCCCTGCACAGCTCTTGCAAAGGGCATGCAGCAACATCCAGAAGAAAACTCATCCTAAAGGAGCACCTTGGACTAGAAAAGTACAACAAAATAGTGGAAAACCAGCAGCCAGGCAAATGCAATATGGAGCAAGCTACAGAACATGAGAAGAATAACCATACACAGAATACAAACTCCTGCCCTTTTGTCACTGAAAAATGCATGTCACAATTAACTCGATACTGTAAAACCTGTAATTCAAAGATACAAGAGACTCAGGGTTTTGCCATGAGCCCACTGACACAGCTGAGAAATATGTCACAACACAAACCAAGAAAATGGTTAGCAACTGCAGCAGGGGAAGAAAGCTGCAGAGATAAGATGGGCAAGGACAGCATGGTCAGAAATTGAGCCAAATCTGGCCCTACTGTTTTGCATGTACAACTTCAGCCGAACCAGAATGAGAGGCGACTTCCCCTGTAAAACAAGAAAAAGTTTACTGTCTTGCACACATAGTCACCCATCTTCTTTCAGCCTTTTGACATGATGCTGCTGAAGCCTGAGGTGTACTGAAAAGTTAAAATGTTCCTTTTCTTTCCCATTCCATACTAAAACCCATTCATCAGGCCACTATGCAATCTTTGAAGATCATACAAGCAAATGGCTTGAAGTAGCTATCTGCAAGTATCAGGAACACGGGTCTCTGAAGTAGTTATATCAAAAGCATTGGCAGCAATGAACTGCAGTAAAAGGAAATGTTATCTTAAACAAGGACAATGATGACAGGGATTTCAGGAAAAGAAAAAAAAAAAAACATTTTTATTTCAGCCCTTCAAACATCACATCAGCAATTCTGAGGCAGAGACTAAAGTGTATCTTTAACAAGTTTTATCTTTCTTCCCACAGTCAGAGCTTTTATTACAATTGTCACCTAAACTTAGAA
Source organism: Xenops minutus (assembly GCA_035221455.1). Lineage (NCBI taxonomy): Eukaryota > Metazoa > Chordata > Aves > Passeriformes > Furnariidae > Xenops > Xenops minutus. The sequence continues at coordinate 18,538,238 of JAWWEE010000122.1, read as the reverse complement.
GTTCATATTTATATTTTACTCGGTGCTTGTGATTTGTTTACAAGGCTGGCACTTTCAATCCAATTTCTGCAAAATATGAAGACACAAAGAGGTAGTGTACAACCAACAGAGAAACTTTCAATCAAGTCCAAGTAAGCTCTTCAAAAAGGTACCTAAATTTGCCAGAATTCAAATGTTCACAGATAGAAAGATGTCAAGAAACATATTTGCTCATCTTGTGAATTTTTATCTCCTCCTTCTTCTTCTCTAAACTGATCTACCTCAAATGTGCTTTCTAGCTTTAACTTAAGAAAACATATCCGTCACTTTTAAATTAAAATAATAAAACCAGTTCTTCCTTTGAAGTCTTCATTAGCATGCATTATATCAATTTCCAGCACAGTAGTGACACTGACATTTTTAGATTTTCATTATGAATGTCAAACACAGGAAGAACTAAAAAACCACAATAAGTTGATTCCATTTGAAAACACTCTTTAAAAATAAGACAGAGAAATTCTGATGAGAATGGTGATAAAGCAACCAAATCATGATCGGAGAAAGTATTATGCAGAATGGAAAATAGAAAGCCATATTAAGACACCTTTAAAATCATAGAGCCACTTGCAATCCAATTGCTTTGTGTCTGAGTCACAAAAACTACACATTCAATTGCATATGCATAAAGGACGGAAAAATCATAGGTGCTTTTTCTTATAAAGTATTTGATTCATTGGACCTTTACGTAATTTACTACGCTAAAAGCTCAGGGGATATCCAGAGAAGTGTCATTCAAGACATTTTCCATTGCCCCATTTTTAAAAAACTCCTAAATGGGATTATGCAAATTATGGAATATGAACACACACTTATGTATGGACACAAACGTCTGCCATTTCTGAGGCACATGTACTCTTTCACATTTTTTTATTTCATGAAGAACACAAAAACATGACTGCCAAGTTTTCAAGTCATCACCACTGCAAATGATCTTTTTCCATTTGATCATTAATAAAAAAAAATAGAAAGGGTAATGGAGTATATGCTACTTTCAGCCCCTTTAAAAATACCTTTTACTTGATGCATTATGTTTTGATATATCCCAGTCAAATTAAGCGGAGGCTGGCAACTGCATATGGCAATCTGATTAAAGACATAATATGATTTATGTGGTTCATTTTAGTACATTGAGCCATTCTGATTTTTTAAATATATTCCTACAGATGTGAATGAGCACCACATTAAATCCTGTCTCAGAGAAAAATCTCCCATTGAGATTGAAATGGCTGAACATTCACATTTAATGAGGATTGCTTAGGGGACTTGGGTTAGATTTCTATTTTTTTTGAAGGCAGCTCAAGTGCCACCTAAAGGAATTTTCAGAAAAGTCAACACTAGCCAATACCAGACATTTTAAAGACACTAAATAGCCATTAAAATGTGCATCTAGGCACATGAAATCTGCAGAAGTTCCACATCTTTTCAAATTTGGCAGTCTTCTGGGGCTACACAGACTGCACCAACGTCCTCTGACATCAGTCTCTTACAGCTGAGATTTGATGCAGGCCCCAGTACGTTTTGCATTTGCATGAGCTGCAGAACCAAGGAACACGCATTCCAGACAAAGGTGCGACTCCAAATCATTCTCCATTGAGATCAGCTATCAGAGCCATAGAGGCAGAACCATAGTCTCTTTGTATTTCTTCCTCCTTACAGCAGGTACTAATAGCATAAGAAGAAATTACAGGATCAAGCATCCTTCAACCACTTTCATCTACTGCTTATATTACACACATGTAAGAACCTGGCAGGATTGAATGAAGTATTTCTTTATACTGCTGAGCGTCTGGAATTTTGATAGAAGTAATAATTTAGGGTAGTGGAACTCTTTTTTGGCTATGACATCCTAAAACTGAATGAGAAGGAATAATTTTGTAGTCCTTACCTTGGAGCTTTCTTCTGACCCTAATACTTCTTCTCATGTTGAATGATCAACAGAATTAAGTCATTACTGAGAGCTTTGGAAGTCCAGCTCACTAAAAAGTACTTGAATCACCCAGCTACTTTTCCATTACCACAGTTTCAGAAAGAATATGGGGGAGAGAGTTAAAAAAGAGGCAATGAAGAATTAATCAAGATATTTACTAGAATTCTGAAAATTTTCAACAAGCCTCTCTAAACAGGGCATGGAGGGGCACAACAGGCTAAACTACACCTACTGCATTTCATTGACATACTTTTCCAGTAAATATGTGTTTTGCTCAATTGCAGTTATTTCTATTTTAAAAAAAGAATGTCACATTATTCTGTACTAACCCTGTGAAAGCTTTTTCTTTTATCTCTTTTCCTTGTGGCTTTAGGCAATGTTTAGGCCTCTCTGACACTAAAGACAGTTCATTTCATTAAGCTTAATTATAAGGGATTAGAGTAGGGCATTAGTTTATTGCTTAAGTGTACACAGTAATTATTACTGATGTTAAAAAGGATATTTAATCACTGAGAAGCTCCTATTGCATTATTGCTGGTGGCATTGGCACCAGACTGCCAAAACTGTGTCTTCGAGGTTCATCAGCATCACACAGACATACAGGATTTTTTCATCTGTTTCTTTCTACATTTTTCACTTTTCATTGCTTTGTGAATCAACAGAAAAAAAAAAATAATGAAGCAGGGCTGTTTTTCTCATTTCATTGAGGAAAATCGGCAAAAACCACTAACACACAACCAAGTCTCAAAACACAGCAGTTTGTCTCAGGACTTCAAACTCCATCATGTCCCAAGAGACAACTTACAACTGTGTTTAATGGGAAAAGTCAAATCTGGCTCACGTTTCTTCGTTCTAACAAGCCAATACAGAATTTGCAGGTTACAGCCAGAAGACTTGCTGGGCAGTTTCCCATTCTCCACAATACTGAGACTGTTTAGCAGAGTCAGCCCGTGTTTTCTGTCCCTCATGGTCCTCACATCAGCTCTGGATGCTTCAGTCTAATTCTATTACAGTTGATCAGTCTGGTGTAGGAAATACTAGCAAGAGAGTCTTTGGACTAGGAGACTCCAGAAAGTCATACTGCCTCATTCCAGCAGTCTCATTTCACACTCCAAATCAGGCCCCCTGACACTGAAGCAATTCAATTTTTGACTCCCTGTTGTTGAAATATCACTGCTAACTACCAGTAAAATCATCCTTATCTCCTTTAATTTTTCAAATCGTATCTGACTTCTTTTCCCAGTTAATTCCCTGTCATTCATGAAATCCTTCATTATTCCTATTTTGTCTTTTTCCAGTGCTTTCACCTCAAAAAACCCCCAACACAACGTAGTCAAACCAATGCAACCTTCTCTCCATTTTATCTTGGACTGACTGGTAATGCCTGCAATCTTTTACTGACTTGGACATACCTGATTTAATTAAAGGATCAAGAGACATGTTGTATCAGGAGGGACAACAGAAAATAATTACAGCTTCTGAAAGCAACATGTGCAATGTCTCAGCAAGACCAAAGTTTTGGACTGTTGAGCAAACAAAAGGCTACTATGGTATTTTGCAGTGGGGATCATCGATCAGGAATCTAAATCCCACCTTCATTCAAAAAAATAGTTCCTTTCCTCTGTCATAGCATAAAGTAGTATCTCAAAATAAGTAATAATTCCTTCCATACCCTGGAACTTCTGAAGTGTTTATACCAAGACCATTATGATATTGTTTGGGGTTTTTTAATAAAGTGATGTAATATCTGTCCATTTTAGAGGGCATACATGAGCTGAGCTTCACCTGCCCTATTCTATCTTGTCTAATTTTAAGTCAAATTGATGAAGCTTTCTACCTAATAGATGTACAAAGCTGTTATGTTCAGGAAAGTTGTATTGTTTTTATAAACTCTCACTCAAAAAAGAAACCTCTATCAATCCTGAAAACAGTTATGTATGTTAATGTTCTAATGCAAAACTGGAAGTGCATCATTGTTATATAATCACAAGGAATTAGAAATACAGAATTAAGGGTGAGGTTATTTAGGGAATGTGTTCTTACAACAGATCATGTTCCAGTTCACTATTGCACTCTTAAATTACAGACGTGGTTAAAAAACAAGGCTAATACTTTTATTCAACTGTTCATCACAAACTCATTTGGCTGGTAACAAACTGTCTACAATATGTTACACCAAATGATGGCAAAAGAATTACACAGCCCTTCCAGACAGCTTTCCCTATGAATAAAAGGTTGCTTAGTTGCTTCATTTAAAAAAAAAAAAAAAAACAAAAAAAAAACCCACAACCAAAAAAACCCAACCTAATCCAAATATAGAAAAGGAAAATAATTTTCAAGAAAATAGTTTTTAATATTTATGCAAGATCAATAGTATTTTAATTCATATATACATAAAGAGTTGAATGCTAAGTAAAGTAGTAAAGTCTTGCTTTTGTTAATGTTCTTTAACTGCTTCTAAAAGCTCTGTTCTCCCTAGATTACTTTTAAATGAAAAGAAAAATCCTGATTAAAGCAGGAAACTAAGATATTTCTAAATTCTTTCCTTCATTTTATTTCTATCAGCTTAGCTGTCTAGCCAGCTCAGAATATATTCCTTCCCTTTTGAGCAAGTAGAAATACTAGACACTTTTATTTAGAAGCAGAATATCTAAGAGAAAAGGTCTAAAGACTATCAGGATTCTTGGTCTCATTTCCCTTTCCCTGGGGACTGAGCACTTGTGTATTTTATCTGTATTTTTTACTGAAGATTCATCATGCAGTTTCTCAAGAGACCATGAAATGGCCTAAACCATGCCCCTGTCAGCCCTAGGGGGTGACTGGTCAATTCATATGGGACAAAGATGAAATGGAAGCCCAAACCAGTTATTCCTGCTTCGAATATCAGGAACATTGCTTGTAGAGGCAGTAACAGCTCTGAGACTCCTACCACTGTCTTCTCCTCCTCCTCAAAACTAGTGGCAGTTTGCCACAACTCCATCCTGACTTTGTCATGGGCCATTAGCATGATTTTCCTAAAACCCAGAATAAGCAAGGAAGACAATGCAAAGGTTGTGGCAATTCTTCTACTTTCTCGGTCCCTGGCAGAGCCAGTCCTTCCTCCCTGCACTTTTGCTGAACTTGAACCAATCTCAAGCCTAAGTGCCTGGCTATGAACATGATATGTCTTTGGCAGGCGTGTTATTTTTTTCTTTAGTCTTCTGGAAATTAAGCAGATCTTTTTTATTTAGCCCAATAAAGATATGCCAAATCAGAAACAAAAATATTACTCTCAAGCAAAAACAACCACCCTAATTGCTCATAAAATGGCTTCTTGCAAATAAATAAGTAAATTTTAAAAAGAGAAAAAAGAAAACAAATATTTTACACAACAGATTCCTTATTTCTATGTTTTATGGGAAACTAAGCAAGCCAGTAAATCTCAATAGGAAGCAGAAATCACACTTGTTAGCAAGAAAGTCTCTGCTACAGGGACTTTCTCACAAACCATTCCAAGCTTCAGAACCAGCATGTGCATGGTATTTCAGTATTTGCCAACATGCCACAAAGAGGTACATTACAAAATTGTTGTTCTCTATGTCTGTGTTATGTACCATGGCAAGTATTAATAGAAGAGAACTATTAATAGAAAAAAACTATCAGTGAGAAGATCAACTTCTACAATTCTGTACTTGGTTCTTTTCAAGGTATGTATTTCCATCTGTGAAATATACAACTAGCCTGTCATTATTAAGAATGTTTCTTTGGACAAAAACCCACATGGCAAGCTAGACCTACTAGATCACCTCGCAGAAGGCCTTTTTCTAGCCATCTATGTTCACTCCTAGTCAAAGATTCAGTATGTGCTAACTTGTGTCATGAGGCAAACAGTTGACATTGTTTTAAGGACTTCTTTCATCAGATAGGGATTCTACCTCTAATGCAATTCAGAAGGAGAACACAAAACTAACTGCCCTAAAGCTTTGCAATAACACACAAGGGAAACAGAAGTTGCATCCTATTAAATATGGCTTCTTTCACTATTCATTAACAGCAGAGCCACACAACTTTCAAGTGCATATTACTTATAAACACACTAAAACTCAGGGAATGCAGTGTCCGAGACTAGGAAGCCAAAGAAGGTGATTACCATTGTAAAGCCCCACGTTTAGGCCACACATTTGCCAGGTGGTTTACTTTTATTTAGACTCCAAATAGTTTGCCCACACGAATCTTTTGCAGAGTCTTGGTTCTTTGATACCTTGAATTTGCATATAGAGAGAGAGCCACAGACTTCTCCCCGAGAGATCTTCTTCTAATTAAGTGAGAAAATAAGTATTTTGCAAAAGGGTTTTACAGGAGTAACAAACAACCAAGGAGAAGTATTACACTAAATCACTCAGCAAACACCAACTCCATACAACTTAGTCAAATAAAACCCATCAGTTTTAAGTTACCCCCAAGAGATTAAGGAAAGAAGAGAGAAAGAGTAATAGAAGAAAGAAGGAGTAAAGAAAGAGTTTAAAATACAACTACACACTGTGACCTGTAATTGCAGGGTTGAATCGGACATTCTGGATGAGGACAATGCTCAAAGAAATGAAGAAGCCAAGGTGGGGGGAAGTAAAAATTTTAACAAGAGGGGAAGAAAATTTGAATGATTTGGTAACAACTTGCAAGCAATATAATTCTTGCACATGTAGTGACTTGGAAATAAGCTTGATCAATTATTTTCCGTTGCCAATATTTATAGAGAAAGTGTAAAGTATGTGAATAAAGTGTACAGATTTTATATAAATGCACATACTTTGCTATATAAATGCTCCATTTGTCCCCCACTTAAGAATAAAGGCGATAGCATCATCCAATCAAATGAAGAAGCAAGAGCAGTTCAAGGGGAGAATTATTTTTATTGTAAATTTCCAGAGGGAATTAACCAATTTTCTGTATTATGATAGAATCAGCATATTGTAGATTGAACCTGTAGATAATGTCAAAGCAGAAGAGACGCTTTCAGATTTGTGTGCCTGCTGAATCTCAAACACAAAAGGCTGCCGTACTTCTGTTTGCTCTGCAGTTTTCTCATCAATGTGCACATTATTGGACCTTACTGTGGGTGCAGTGAACACTTCAGCGTGGCTGATGAAAGAAGTGAAAATACCCCTTGGATCTTGTGCGATTCAGAACTTGGCAATGACTGTCCCTCCCATCAGTGCATGTGTGATAGTGAAAGAACAGGAAGGAAATGAGATCATGGTCATATTCAAAGAATTTTTTGAGCACGGATACATGCCATGCTGTTTAAAATATTCAAAAAACCTCTTATTATTATTATTATCCTACAATCTAATGTTGAATATGATTACTTCATACAGAAAAGAAGTTGGCAGGGAACTGACATGAAAATAAGGGAAATAGAGAATAACTCGGAAAAGCAAGAGAGAGCTCATAACCTTCAAATCCTGCTTTCCTATATTCAATAAGCATATGTATTTTAATATGTCTCCTGCAATGTTCAGGAAAATTACACAGTACCCTCTGGATATATTTTATTGGAATTGGTGGATTTGGTGCTAGATATAATGAAATAAGCATTAAAGATGACATTTTACTCTTTGGATTTGAATGAATTTTTAGAAAAGCAGGTGCGAATGAATAAGGAAGAGGATGGTACCAAGGTACTCAAGGAGCAATCTATTACATATATCTAGTATACACGTAAATTTGGTTACGCTGCACCAATGGGACACATCCTAGCTTCCTGTAGGAGTTCCCCATATTTCTTACTGCTCTCCTAGTTTCTTAGGGAGCAGATGTGGCAGACCACTGCAGCTTCCAGTCTTAAGGTATATCCAGTTTTGTAGAGCTGGAAATATCATGCTGCACTGTACATCCAGTAGGCTTAAGAAAAAGGGGGAGTTAAGGACTGCCCCAAGACTCAGACGTTACACCCATTGAGAACCAATTTCACCTTCTAGTTTAACTCTGGTATGATATACACTAGGAAAGCTTTCTTACTTAATCTTCATTGTGGAATGAATCTGTAATGATGCTTGAATATTTCAGTCATTAATTATCCTGATCATTTGAAATGAAGCTGAGCTTTCAACTTTTTGCTACTGTATGTTACTGTTCCTTCCTTTGTCAGCTGGACACCTGTTACTATATTTCTCAAGCAATCAAATTGACATTCCTAGACGTGATCAAATTGATCTAAATTTTCTTTGAAGAAATAGAATACATAACCAGCGTACTTTTAACTAACAGCTTGATTTTCAGTACCTCGATTTTCTTCCTTACAGTTCTCCTCTTAATTTTCCCACTACTACTTAAGCTATGAACATGAAAATCAGAGATGCATTCCAATTAGTGGTCCTAACAGCAACAAGGTACAACATAAACATTGTACTCCTATTGTATATTGCTCTTTTTACGCTTGCAATTCATGTAAGTCCCTTGACTCATAAGCACCCTAGGGCATCCATCATTCAATATCCCATGCATCAGCCATCATAGTACCTAGATCCTTTCTGGAGAAACGGTGTCCTAGGACAGAGCTCCAACCCATGCACAGTGACCATTCTGTATCTTTTTAAATGATAATGCTAGCATGCACATTATTTGCAGATTCAAAATAAGCTGCATGCAGACTGCAATGATTTCAACTTCTTCTTCGTTCCTTGTTATTCCCTTAGCCTGAATGTCATCTGTAGCTTTTATCAGTAATGATTTTAGCTTTGTTTGATGAAAATGTCATACAGGCAGAGCCAAGGACTAACCTATTCAAGTCCCTACTAGACAATCCTAGATTTACACTTTCATTATAGGTTGTTTAATATAGACCATATTGATACTACTTATTTCTGCTTCTTAAGTAAAATGTCATGCAATAGCAAGTCTGTACTACATTTTTTCTGCAAACTAGATATAGAAGTACTTTTCTGCTTCACAGAGATATGAGAGTCTGCAGTGAAGCACTTTGATACTGTGACATTAAGAGGCAACAAAGAAATGCAAATATCTGCTTTTAAACCAGGACCACTCAGTTTTCTCACAGGAAAGTAAGTGTTGAAAAGCATTTACTGCTTTAGCACAACACTTTATTGGTTGGAAAGCAGAGCGAAGAGTTTGGTATTTCTGAAAAGTCAGGTGCAAGAGTTTCTGTGAAGAAAGAGTCCTGGAATGAACGAGACCAAGAACTGAAGGTAGGGTTCACTGGTAAAAAAGCAGACAAAGACCTTGTCTTGTCAGAGTATAAACACTGAGGGAGAAATACTAAATAAGTATTTCTTAAGTGGAAGGCTGAGGCTTAAAAACAAACGTGACTGCAGCAGGCCTATACTAAGCAGCAGTGGTAAATTTTCAGACTGGAAACAAAATTGTTCTTCAGGGTCTGGATTCTTGAAGTCATACTTTCCATTATGCCCTAGTTTGCCCACCTGAGGAAAAATAAGCATCAATTCAAATCCCTTGGTGATACTGCCTGCTAAAACCAAGTCTTTCTACTGCAACCTTCAGAGAGAATCCTTAACAAAATGCACAGTCTAAATAAGTTTCAAATGTGCTCAGCACCTCACAGCTCCCTTTTTTCTCAATAGGGGAATTGTTTTCTGTTGTTTCAAGCAAGAGCAGCTATAAGCACTTCCAAAAGACTAGTCCATAATCTCAAACTCCCTTTAATTTCAAGGATCAAAAATAACTTTTGCAATGCGTAGCTTTACAGTCAAAAGGGGTGTAATTTACACCAAAGTTTGGTAAATAATTTATTCACTTATTTTAAGTGTTACCTCTTAAGCAAAGTCATAAGGCAGTTTTAGTAGCCAGAAATAAATTGCAATAAATAAAAGTAATACAGTACACACTATAATAAAAGGAAATAACTAAGAAAAAGATTTTACAAAACAGTTTTTGTGCAATGCAGTGCGTAAGACTTCAGAATTGCTTCAAGAAGAGCAGTTCTTCACCAAAAGCAGTGATTACCATAAAAAGACAGGTGCATGTTTAACATTTGAGGGAACCGTGAAGTGTCCCGGCCGTGTAACAAAGACACGCCAGAAGGTTCTTGCTATCTCTTTGATCAGCAAGGTCAAGAAGTCATGCATCAGGCTAGCAGTAGAATTGAAAAGAAAATACAGGCACTTCTGTGCTCCCATTAGTGCTCTGTTCACTAATAAATCAATAATGAAAGGACATTTTAATTCTGAGAAGGTATCATCTCCTTGAAGGCCCAGAAAGGCAGAGACAAAGGACTGAAAAGCACCCTAAAGGAATGCCCAGTCATCTCCATTCTCTGCAAAAGCATATCCAGGCTTTTCCTACAGTATTTCTGCTGCTTGAGACTCTGCATCATATCCAGGCAGTGCAAGCTCTTGCTAGTCTTATTTCTACAAGATTTGATCTAAAATGTCATATCTAAATCATAATTTCTGAATTTCAGGCTTATTTTTGGTTGTCCTATCAGTGTAGCAGCCTTTTATAAACCAGCAAACAGTAACAACTCTCCTAGGTTTTCCCACTGTAAGAAAATGCTTTTCCTTTACTAGGGACAGAATATTACTTCTCTACAGCAAAACAGAAGAGCCTCTGAAATGAATGGCAGAAGCTGCACTAGGTAGGACCTTCAGAGTCAGACTGAGAAGAAATAGTTTGCATGGGGAACAACTTGGCACCTAAAGGAAGGCATCTGAGCTGAGTAACCCACAAGTCTTAGCATAAGGAGAAGGGTGCAACCCAACAAGCGACTTCTCAGAGCACTGCTTTCATTCTCACTTTTGAATCTTGTTTGTGTAGGTCTTGTGTTGAATACGCTTTCTTAGTGCTCAGAACCAAGTACTTGAGGGCCTTATCTCAGATAGTGTTTCCGGTTGTCATTTTAGCAGAAAACCCATAGGTTAATATTTGATCCCAGCTGGAGAATCGTGACTATCCTCAACCAGCTGAAAATACTGGATAGACTGTCATGTGCACAGGCCCCATGCTTGCAGAGCACTTAAAAAAAAATAAATCGGACAGATCCAATATATACCAATTTTTTTTTTCTACTTGGTTTCCTCTGCAAATTCCCATATAGTTAGATTGAAAATAATTGTTCAAGCTGTAAACATTATACAACAATAAAACTGTAGGGAAGGGTGCAGCAGGGAAGAGGAGACAATTATTTCAAGAACCCAGTGTATAATATGCAAGGTCTGTGAATAAGCATGCTAATCCTTTCCTGCATTTCTTTTGCAGGAAATCAGCACCAGCCTATGTAAATGCACTGTAATTATTCTTGTAGTCTACAAAGTGCTCAGGTGTCAGTATCTGGTGGAAAATCCACAGAGCAGGTAGCTGTGATTTTTTTAACTTGACATGTTCCTTTTTGTGAAGGATTTTTTTTAATTGGAAATTTCTCTGGCGTAGGAGAGATGTTTTAATCAGGCATCAATCTTCAACTTAAAGACATAAAGTAGAAAAAAATGAATTGTGAAACTAAAATACTTCTATGTGATAAATTTTCAACTAGGACCATTCAGGGAGAATTTATGAGGAAAGATTTATATATTTAACTACCTTTTTTAAAAAATTAAATAATATGTCTTCTGAACATCTTGCTTTCTTATCACCTAGGAAAATAACCTATGGCACATTGTCTGCACATTGTCTCTTATCTTGCTACGTGAGTAAGGAGGGCCATGGTTTTACAGACAGTTTTTAGGTGAATTTAAAAAAAAAATATATTCGTTACCCTCATAATCAGATCTGTAAAGGACAGGTACATAGATTGCACCATATTGCATGAGACAATCTTGCTTTAGGCAAGAAATCATGCTTGACATTCACAGCTCTTCTTCTATATCTAGCCTGTTTTTTAAAATCACTTTGCAAATGGGGTCTTCCAGAGTAATTTATGACAAGAGGCTTAAAGTCAATTCTGGATGCTTTGGAAAATTCCACCAACACTACCCATACCTTCATCAGTCATAAAATGGCATCCAGAAACTGCTGCCCTCCTTACTTGTTCTGCAGTGAGGTTTTTCTGTGGCTGGTGAGATACAACTTCACCTTCCCCCACAGTAGCTGGGCACAAGGAAATCCCTTCACCTACATATGCAAAGACAGAGCCATACAGAGAAAAAAAAAGGAAAACTGTGTAATTTCATTTTCCACCTTAGATACAGCCTGAATGTTTGTTTGACACATGGAATGACTAGATTATTAAATATGCTCCAACAGTATTTTGGATTCTGGGATGAAAGAATCTGATTACCATAAAAACAAAGGGACTGTAGAGCTCCTCTGGCTGTGATCCTGATAAGAGAGCTGCTGCTCTAAGGAAACTAGACTACTGTCATAAACTGGATTTCATCAATTCAATTTTTTCAAGAAACTAATTTTATTTTTCTTTCTCATGCCAGATGAGATCATGAGAGTGACCTGAAGCTGAACAACAATGATAAAAGTGTAGTCATTTGTTGACAGAAGCTCAGTATAGCTGCAAAAACTCTAGAAGTGCCAAGCAGTAGGGCTGTTATCCCCTTTTCCTGCTGTTCTAGTGCCATTACACATTTCCCACAGCAGATGACAAAAATTGGAGCCTATCCAAAGAAGCAACCACCCAACACAATGGACATGACCTTCACATCCCTGGTTAAGCTAAAATAAGAGCTAGCAAACGCCACACAGCCATATTCCTGGGCAAATCCTTCCAATTGCTCTTGCCTCTCCCCCTACCTTTTATCCCTTTAGACCACTTGTTCAGGACCAAGCTCAACAAGCAGTCTAAGCATGGCTGAAGTGTGCAAGCACCACTGTGATACAAAGAACAATAACACGAATACAGAAAGCTCAAAGGAGCAGCTGAAGCACCTCAGAAGGAAAAGCACATCAGGTGAAGAGCTCCACAGTTACAGATGTTGCCTTAAGGAGAGGGGAAAAAAACTTTCCAAGACAACTTTATGTGGGTAAAGTAGAGAAGAGTTCTTTACTTATAGGGATTTGGGGTAC
>JAWWEE010000122.1:18483005-18525207 GCA_035221455.1 Xenops minutus | reverse complement strand
CTGGCATGGTGTTCCAGCTATTATCTGACCTTTAAGACAGCTAGCACTGTGTTAGAGGTTGCTAGCTGCTCTATATGTGAAAAACTACATAAAAGTATAAAAATCTACAAATTCATGAAAACCTTACGGCAACACAGATCACCAAAATAGCACAAGTTAACCAAAGGTTGCATGCAGTTCAGGACTAACATATGGAATACACTGTGGTCTTCAGAAGGAAATTGATAATCTAGAACACAGCACAATATTTTATTTATATAGCATATCCATGAACTTAAACAGTGAATCTTGAGATAAGATACCAAAGCATACCTCTGCATCTTTGGAGTTCACTTCCACACTCTGGCTTTGAAGCTCTAGAGCCCGACTTCAAAGATATATGAATGCGCAAATCCTATTCCTTGGGAAATTTTTCAAACTGTAACTTGTGACAATTAAATGAAGCCTAGGTCTTGTAACTCTCTGGAGACCCTTTTTAGAGGCAGAATTTTTTTAGAGGCAGAATTTCCAAAATGCTTAAGTAATTTAGGAACTTGGGTAACTTAAGGTAAATAGCTCTTGGCAGAACTAGAAGGCTTGCAAAGCTTAGATTCCATTTGAAAAACCCACCATCTCCACACTTCAATCTGTTTTGATGACTATCAACAATTTCCTATTGTTAAATTGCCTTGTCAAAAGTAGCAAACTAACTAGCTTTGCAGACAAGGCACTGCATATATCAATCATTTCAAATTGCTGTGCTAATGTTTCTGCACAATCTGTGTAACTCATCTCAGCATAAAAGTCTCTTTATTGGTAAGGACTAGGTAACCAGTGCCAGGAAATCATAAATGTTTGTGAAGAAAGATAGGCAGATACCCAGGGGCTGAAGTTAATCCTGATGAGATTTGACACATTGACACAGCAGTGAGCTGAGAATATTTTTCCTAACATTTGTCTATTTGTTCATAAGAAATACAGCAGCAGCTCTGTTTGCAGATGTGCTTAATATATTTAGATTTATTCACCTGTGATAGAGACTTACAGAAAGTTTTTATTTCCAATAATGAGGAGCTGAAATTATTCAGCATGGAATAAACTGTAAATAATAATGCTCAATTCACTGGTAGCATATAAATGCAAAAGGAGTGATCAAGTTCTTATGAAACTAAGCAAATGCATTATTCAGCTATCTGTTATTTAATTCACCCACTACTTTTCCTCACCTCTTCCCAGTAACAGCTGGGACCAAGAGCTAACTCTGATATGCGTATCCTTCACACAGAGGACCACCTGTCTACTGTCAGATAGCAGTTATCTATCCAGTCTAGGACATTTAAACAAGCTTCCCACAAGGAATCAAGAGAGGTGTTGCCAAAAAGCAACTAAGTTCATCCACTTTAGATGTGTTTTGCACTTAGGGAAAACTATCATCTGCAGAAAGAGCCCTGACAATTAGCTTAGGTGATGTGATCAATAGTGGGAGAGATCAGTTTGACTCTTGGTCACTGAAAGTGCTCTCTGATTTCTACAATATCAATTGGGACATCTGTGTCACCATAGCAGAAAACTGATGGGTTCATTCCCAGGTAAGGAAGAAAGAATCATCTCTCCATCTATATTACAGCTCTTTTCCAGCTGTTCTTTAGCACACCTTGATGTGAATCTGGAGTGTACACAGGGGAAAAATGACCTCTGCAGTACTTCACACATCCTGAAAGTTGTTAAACTGCTCACTGCTTTGACTGCATCTGAAATGGGTGCACCACTTGCATTTATAACATTTTTTATCATGTGCTTTCAGAGTAGAAGAATCATCTCACATCAAGAACATCACTTGAGATCACTAAGTCTTGTTACAGACCCACTGCCAAGTTTTCAGTGCATCAGAATATCATCACCAAATCTACTGACTCAGTCTTGCAATCTAACACTAAAACATGCTGCATTTCAGAAAACTCAGCTCTTCCCTAGTAGCTTTTCCCTGCGACACGAGCTCAGGATGGACCTCTTGCAGACACAATAAAGGTGCATGCTTCTAAGCATTCCATGCACCCTTCTCCTCCCATCCCTAATCAAACTAAAGAAAGAGAATCTTGGCAAAAGATCTGAAAAATAAAGATATTCTTTAGTAAGTATGCCTGTGATGAATGATGTCTTGGGGGATTTACAGACCTAACTAAAACTTCTGAGGCTTACAAGAAAAAAATGTATAAAAGGCAAACACATACATGACACAAAATTATTGAAGCCATTCAGGAAGGCTTCCATATAGATGAGCCTTTTTCTACACATTAATGATTTTTTATTATTATTGCCCATTTCAAGTTGCAACCCAATATTTGGACTGTAATTACTTGCCTATAAAATGTGCTGTGGAAGAAATGACCACATCTGACCAAGATCAGTTGTGCTGTGGTTCAGAAAGAAACATGTAGTGACAAAGAAGGGCATCACAGACTCTAAACTTGTCAGGTTGATTTTACAATGGCCACTGACAGCTGTCCACATCAAAGATGCAGGTCTTGCATGTAAGGCAAAACAGATAGAACCAAGGCACAAAAATATTCTCCTCAAACCCTAATCAGAATTTTTTCTGGATTAAATCAGCTCTCTCTGCAATTCGAATGTGACAGCTGAATCAAAGTCTGGTTTTGGTCTCCCCTTTCATTGTTTTAATGAAGATAATCCTTACAGTAAAGCATTAACTACTGCACACAGGAACATACACTGACAGTCTGGACATAGCAGAAGGGCAGGAAAACCTGGCTTAAGGGAAAAGATATCAACTTCAGCTGAACAAAGATTTCAATCCAATATTGAATGGGTTGAATGTGAGAATTCAAGCCTTGTCTTAAACACCTACTAATCAGATTTGGGTACTTCTGAAACACTCTGCCCTACTCAGAATATCTAAAATTAGTAGGAGAAAATACAGGATGACTATAAAACTGCTATATAGTGCAGCAATATAAGAGCAGGTATGGTGCTCAAACAACAGTTTAGGAAGCTTGGCTTACTGCCCACTCCTTTACAGTGAAAAAACCACAATTTGCTTCACCCATAAAGTGAGCCTACAAAACCCTAGATTTTGTACTTCTCAAAAACCCCCACAAAATGCTGCAAGAGATGTCTTCTCACTGATCCACATGCAACAATGAAAATAATTCCATTTTGATCCCAAGAAAAATTCAATTTCATAAAAGCACAGCATTCCAAGTAGTACAGTCTCTCCTGTCCCATGTGAATGTCATAACTGATATCTAGAGCCTCAGCTGTTTCAAGTTCTCTCTCTCTCTGGCCTAGTAAGATTTACACAGAGCTTAGCGACTTTTTTTTTTCATAGGACAGTCAGCTGAGAAAGTCACACAGCATATTCTTGCACACTAATTTTCAATAGGAAGGAGAAACATCTTTAAGATAAACTACAGAGGAAACTAATTCTTTTCTATGTACCGAGAGACCTGTGCCTTGTCAGCAGAGCCAAGAGAAAGTGATGATGCTTGTATGTGCCACAATACAAAGAGTGTAATGAAGGGCTTTCAAAACACATGACAGGGAGAACAATGGGAAATGCTAAAGCAATTAATCATTAAGTATTTGCTGTTAAAATGTGTAAGAACGCCCTTACTGAGATCTGCAGTAGGGTTTTGGTCTCAGTTGTCAGTCAGGAACTCACAACTTCATTAGGTGTAAACTTGAAAGAAAAACTAAACATTTCACCTTTCTCCACTGACATAATGAAAATTTTTTACCTCCCTGTTCCATGCAAGTATGTATAGTTACAGGTGGTTTTCTTTCCTAATTATCCTTGTAAAACACTTTTGCAGGATGATTTCTTTGGTATTGTCTGGCATTTGAATAGCACTTTTCAGTTCCTTTTCTTCAGTTCAATCTATAGTATTAGATTAGATGAGCATCTTTATGAAGTGTTCTCTGAACCTATTTCTTCATCTCTAGCTTTTCTCAGCACTTTTAAGTCTAATCTATAACAAAGTAAAGGGTAAGGGAGATATTGATTGCACCGCTATAACCACCGATACCATCTCCATAAAGAAGATATGTTAATTCAACAAAGTGAACAAAGGTCAAATTGGACAGGATTGACCCTGCTGTGCCTAAGCATGCCCATGCAATGGAGCACATAGTGTTTACCTGCAGATTTACCAGTTATGCTGCTATGGAAATTAACGTAAAATCCTAAACAACCACCTAAGAAATGAAGGGGTTTTTTGGTCTTGAACATGGAAACACTAGGAAGCACTAAGAAAAGTTAGGTTTGATGACATTATTTTCACCCCTAAAAAAATACCATCAGAACTATTTTCCTATTTTTCAAATGCTGCTGAACATGAATGAAAAGAATAAAGCTACTTGCAAGACATTCAAACATAATTCAAAGCAGCTATTAACCTTATGACTCTCTACAAATCTGTGACAATTTCTAAGACCACCAGGAGAAGCAGGCCTGTTTTAGTGAGTTAAATCTACTGCACATGGGATCTACATCTCCCATGGAGAAATTTTAGGAATCTACAAATAGCAGAAGAAAGAAAAAAAAATTAAAATGATTATATTAAAAGAGTACCTGTAATATTACATATGGCAGGGTACCCATGCTTATGGAGTGTATTTACATGCATACTATGCACTAATCTAGAAATACGTTATGCAAATTAAATTTTAGACACTTTCCCAGTGAAACATTTAAATATTATCCATAATAATAAGGATAGTAGTCCTCAATAAGCTTATTTGAAATTTGTATCCTATGGGAACTTTCATAGTGAAGTTTTTCTTACCAGCTGGTAAAGATAAGTTTTCATTTTACTCTCCCTCTCTACCCTTCCTCAGATTCTCCATCAAAGGAAAACAACAGTTTCTGTCTTGCCTGGTTTTGTTTGGTTTTATCCATTCCACCAAACCAATTTATCACAACATATTTAAGTCCTAATGCTGAGAGAATTTATACACACACTTTAGTACATTGTTAAGTAACAAGCTGCTGCAGTTAATGAATCTTCCCATAAGTAAATCTAAGTGTGTATATTTGCATCACTGGAGTCCAAAATCAGGTTAGTCAAGACAAAAATTTGGCCATGTACAATCTAATAACATGTAATAGGTTCTACATATATAGCATCTGAAGTACTTTGAATAATTTATTTCTGAATTGAGGTTTTGTGTGATGGCTTGTGTGCAGTGTCCCAATCAGTCCCCAGGCATATTACAAGATGGAAGTAAAAAGACTTATTTTAACTGACATTTCACATAAGGTTGGTCATTCTGTTTCCTCACAGGAAAAAAGCTGTTAGACCATTTACAGATGTTTACTGAATACTGAGGAACTCCGGAGTCTTTAGGTGTCTGCAGAGGTTTGCAATTCATCATAATCAAGAATTACTAGATATCTTAATTGTGAATCTACCATATCATAATTGCAATGGCACAGTTTTGAGTTGACATAAGTTCATTATGAGCTACACCTAAATTGCCAAACTATGCTTAACTCTGGTTTACTGGCACTGGGTAGCTCTGTCGCTGAGTTTATTGGCTTGGGGAACAGAGATTTGTTGGGTTGTTTTTTTCTTCCAGCAGACATCACAGTGGAAAGAAAAATTAAGACCCATTGAAAAAAAGATTAAATGCTTCATAAGTATCTGTATGGCAAGCAGTTGAAATCTCTCATTTCTTTTGCTTTTATGAAGGCAAAAAACATATTTGAGAAACAAGTTGAACTCACCAATTTGTTCCAACAAAATGTTATCAGAGTCTGACACATTTCAATTACCTGTATAATCAAATCATAAATGAAAATCACACAGCATTCAAAATACCTTTAATGTTCCGAGTCAAAATATATTCTTTATAGAGAGAGATAACTCAGATCCTTATGCTTCAAATTGATTACCACAAACTGTACCTATAATTAGATATAACTAATACAATTTAAGGAAGAGAAAACTAATATTTGAAGCTAAACACTGAAAGTAATCTTGTTGCCTTCCAGTCAGTTACCAAGCAGAAAATGTACTGTCTCACTAATTTATTATTATTAGAAACATCAGACTCTTAATCTATTTTAAGGACATAACTATTTATTTCAGGTAGTACTTCCCAGCTGTATTTCAAAACAAGCTTGACGGATTTTTGCTGAAATAAAAAGCACAGAACTCCTACACTATTACTATAAAGGGATGAATCAGAAAAGGTAGAGAAAGAGTGCAGCATAGCTAACAAACATTAACTTACTTTTAGCAGTTTAAATGCTTGATTCAGAATGGAAACATGAAGACAAAAAAACTAATTATGAATTAAAAAGAGTAAAATCTTTCTTACGGTTCAAATGACAGGTGCTATAGAACCAAAGAAACATTTGGCATCATTTCAGTTAATATCTCTTTCTTAGGACGCCCAAATAATTGCTGCACTATCCAGATGACAGGACACAAAAATGTTCATGACAATTCCCTCTACCAAATCTTTGTATTTCTTCTCTAGCATTCTCAGATGATCATCTATACATTTAGGCCTTGGCCCACACAGAGCTTTTCCTTTCTACAGCAGGCATTGTGGGTTCCACTGCCTTCTTGGTGACCTCATGCTATGGTCTCATTCACTCAACAGGCTACTGTTGATAAGAGTACCACACAGTAACTGTTGAGACTCATACCACAGCCTCCTTTGCTCCCAAATACTCCTGGGTGAGCACATGCCTCCTAGTCTCCCTCTCTGAAATATCTGGGACAGACATTTCCCTACTCAAGCAGAACAATGGGCAGAGATCCCCCATCATTAAGACAACAGTAACAGCATCGTGGTCCTGTCTAATACTAAGTGTGAAGGTTTCCTCCTACTCTTCGCCACCTTGCAAACTGCAGAATTCTCTCCTTGTGCACTTGCCCTCTCTCGCCATGCCAGGAATAATGGCTGAACAAGGAATCACTCTGTTATCTGAGCAGCAGCTGCTGTTGCTGCTCCCTGCTGCCTCCCTAGGGCTCCTATCTGGTGACAAAACACAGCCCATAACCCAAGGCAATGAGGCAAATAGAGCTACCTTAAACTGCAGCTCTCTGAAGCAGCAGTACATGAAATTTTAGCACAACCTCAAGAAGTGATATGATTCACATATCAAGCACTGCTTAAGCCTATGCCCAAATGCACCATTTAGTTTCAGTCATATAGAAGAGACTTACTGATGCTTTGCACACCTTAGTAACATGGTTTTTATCTCACTTATTGCTAGATGATAGCAACACTATACTTCTTCTGACAGACTAGGAATCATCATCACCTCTGTCGCCCAGAGACAGGAAAAAAGTGACATACATATCATGTACCACTTGCTACCATGACAAAACCAGCCTAACGGGAAGGCAGAAGTAGGTTGGTCCTGTACTTCAGACTGATCCTGAGAAACCTTAAGAATGACCAAAAACCAGAACTTGGTCAGACTAGATTCAGAAGACTCAAAAAAACTACAGTACTACGTGGTCGTCTCACAACAAATGATTACTGTAGTGCTGGCACCATAGGAGGTCTGTTCTCTAGAGCTAAGCTTCCCTAGCTCAGGAGCATTGGAAGCCTCTTCTACAATCTTCCAGGCAACTTGCTGTTATGCTCACTGTTAGCTGGTGGGCCTGAGGTACTGTGGTTTCCAAGGCAATTTGTGGGCTGAAGGCCTCACATGTACAAGCAGGCATATCAGTCATCTGAATTTACCTTATTTATCTCTATTTCCAAGGCCTGAAACACAAGCCCACTACACAACAGCACTTCATACTGAGCATGAGTCACCCACCTATAAGGCAATGGCCCAAGATGACTTCTACAAAAGCCACTGAACAGCATCTTCTGGCAAGTAACTCACCAGTGTGACTAATTGAAACTCTTGACATCACACCTGATGCCTAATGTCGTCACTGCTTATACTAGCAGCGGCATTCTGAGTAGTAGCTTCACAATCTTCATTCAATGATCACTATCACATAAAGATCCCCCTTCCCACAGTGAGAAGTAGAAGAAGAAATCTTGTTATGAAGATGACTGTCATATGAACAGTACTGAGCTCTCGTAAAGACAGAGAGCTCACTTTAAAAAGCAGTTCTGCATCACCAAGAGAAAAAGCTATGTTTTTCCACACAGATGTCCACATTCTGTAAAATTTAACAGTAAAGAATACTACGAGTTGACTTTTAAGTTTTCTTAATGCCAAGTACCCAAAAGAAGACTGTTTTAAAGAAGCAGTCTGGGTTTGGTGGCAGGACAAACCATTCTGTAACAATCCTTCCTACTGCATCTATATGCTCTAACCTAGCATTCAGGGTAAGGTATTTTCTGAAGGTGCTTAGTGCCCCATTTTTACTTTGCGAGAGCAAACAAGTGATTATTTAGAAAGGAAAACAATCGTGGTGGCAGCAGCAACTCTGCAACCTTTACTGCAGTTTGAGCTTCAGCAATTTTCCTCAACTGACCCACAATTTCACATAGTGCCATCAGCAGCTCTGAGTAAACATTACTGCCTGCTGTCAGGCCCAAATTTAAAGCCTGCCAATTCACAGAATAACAGAGGTTGCAGAAGACCTCCAAGATCATTGAGTCCAACCTTTGACCGATCACTGCCTTGTCAGCTAGACCACAGCACTAAGTGCCAATTGTCTCTCGAACACCTCCAGAAATGGTGATTCCTGGCAGTCTATTCCAACGCTTAGCAACCGTTCCATGAAGAAATTCTTCCTGAATTCAAGTGTGAGTCTGTGTTATGCAGAGCTTTAAGACCAGAGAATCTAATAAACAAGAGCACGTACATTTGTGTTCACACCTGCATTCATATTTGAGAACCTCAGGGAGACATAAGAAATCATCCTCAGTGCTGTATCTTCAATGTTAGCACTGGGCAAAACACACATGAAAGTCACACATGTAAAAATCAATTAGAAAATTCAAAAGGATATATTTTGCCCTTGCTTGCTTCAAGGCATCAAAAGGTTGCACAGTTAGTATAAGTCCTTGTTTTTACTAATATACCAAGAATCTTCAAAAGAGAATACAAGAACATCTTTCTGACTAAAACTGAGCATGCACAAGGACCAAGTCATGCCATTAAGCATCTCAATACAACAGGCAAGTCCACTGATTCTCTATGGCAGGAAGTCATACTTATTGCTGTCAGGTATAAGCAGCTACTGAGGAAGTACTCTGGATCTGTCAACAGTTTTTCTGCTGGACTGGATTCAATACCATGGACAGCAAGGTAAGAAATACAAGAACATGTAGGTACAGTCCCAAGCTATTAAAAAAACCCTGAAAAATCCCATTTGTCTTCTACCAGAGAAGAAACAGAACAACACAAAACACAAAGCAGCATATATGTACATATCATATGTACATGAGTATGTATACATACATATATGTATACATACATATCATATGCACCTACGTATCTATGTACATATCATTGAAGAAGTGACCACAGAGATATACAAAAGCATTCATACTAAGATACAACTTCTCCTTCTTAGCAACTGAACCCACTTTGAAAAGATAGTTGCTCACAGCTGGTGAACACATAGGAACCAAAGTAATTCAAAAATTTTACCTCAGTTATAACTTCCATGTTTTGGGGGAGTGGTGTGTCCTCCCAATCTCTCTCCTCTTCTACCACCAGAATAATTAGGCATCACATGCTGACATGAGAAACACAGCCAGAACACTGTGCAATAAGAAAGTATGATTTCAATAAAAAAGTATGATTTTCTTATTATATTAAGGGATTGCAGATGAACAGCTGTGGAAGTATCCTCTGGAAAGAAAAAAAAACAACAAACTGGTATCAAAGATGGGAAAACTACAGAGGATTTTTATTGCTCCAGTATTTCATTTGGTGATGTTTACCATTGAAATTCTCAGGAACTGAAACTTGTCCAACTTTAATACACTTTGTCAGTCACGTAAATGAATTGACCTTAATCTAACTGAAGGTCACCACACAAAAAATACCCACCCAAAACCAGAGATTTCAATTAGGGTTTATATGCAAAGAAGAAAAGGCAGATGTAGAGAAATTAGCATTATGCTTTTATAGCTCCCATGTTGATACTCAACAGCTGATGTTGAGTTTTAGTGGACACATCATTGGTTTGTTAATAGCAGCAGTCATAAAAGCCTTAATGAAGCCCCCTGAGCACCCTGACCACACCAAACTAAAATCTTGTATTCTTGTTTCAGCACCTTGGAAAAATTGTAACTTTCCTCCCTGCTCTGCTTTTTAATTATTACTTTGCTGTGAAGCTTGGTTACCTATTTTGTTTGCTTCTTCCTGTCACTACCTTTCACTTCCAGTATTCTGGCATCTTGAACTGTCAAGAGTTAATGAGTAAGAGCTCTCAAACTTGATTGTCAAAATACTGAGACAATTTTCTTGTGTTTATCTTCTTTGCTCTCTGAGTGTTTGCAATAAGCCTGCTTCCAGATTCAATGTTTGTGTTTAAGAGGTTGTAGTATTAGCTAGAAAGGCTCAGAGTGCAATCCCAGTGAAATTAGAAACTATGAAGCGAGCACAAAAGAAAGCCAGATCTTTTTATAGCCAAGTTTTTACCTTGTAGCTTAGAAACAAACGTATTTTCTCTTTCTCTCTCTCCCTGAGATGGTTCATTAAAAGAGTATAAATATTGCTTGCTTTTTTGTGATGGATTTTGTCCTCATGAGAAGAGGCAGATAATGCTGGTTGCTGCTGTTTAGTATATGGGGTGTTGGTCGAGCCAGGGAGCCAACCCAATTTCTGGTTCACCAGTCCAGTTCATAAACTGGGCCATGGCAAGTCATGTTAAATGTAAACAATCTCAACACAGGACAGACTAGTTCACAATCATGGTACCTGGATAACATTCACACACTGTATGATTTATGTTAATTGTGGCAGAGCTTCATTGGTATCGGGCCCTAAACCCCAGCATGGCGTTGCAAAATATGCAAGATGTTCCTGTCTCCTGAAGAAATCTAATAATTAATTCAGGTAATATTTTTTTTGTTAGTGTGGAGGGAGAATAGTGTTTGCAGGGACCTTCTTTCCTAGCTCATCAAATCCAATCTTCTACCACTGCAAACACAGAGGTATTAAGTGATTTAGCTTCATTTAAAAGTGGTTTAGTAAAGCCATTGTCCCAGTTACACATACACATACTCACTGAGAAGCTATTCCAGAAGCTCACTCCCCTTCCTCTGCTATACCAAAATTTTAATCAGTTTCCAGTCCAAGCTACATTTGTTGTGAAGAGTGGCCTTTTCCCCCTGCTACCAGGTCCTGTCATAGGACTCAAGTAATTAATTTCTTTTCCTGTCTCAACTTCATCTATTTGGTTATATTTTTTCTCCATATCACAGTATTGTTGGTTAAAAAGTCACCTTTTCTACTTGGCTAAAATGAGAGGCTTTCCTTCCAGCCCCTTTGCTGTTGTTCTGGAATACACCTTCCTTGATCAAGAGACCAGAACAGTGCAGGAGCACACACTCCCCACACCACTCCTTTCTCTCACAGTTCTGCTAGTAATTACATCATTTATTGAAGGACAAAATTGTACAGTGTGAAAAAAGAAATAGTCTTTAACTATGGAACACACTGTACAATTCCTAGTGATCTTTGATAATCTTTCTCACCATCAACCTGTCCCATACATACTTTTACTTGGGGAAAGAACCTCAGGATTATCATTTTGGGACAAATGTGGTTTTGATAGACTTGGTTAAGGTGTTTGGATTGGAAGGAAGGAAATGGCTGGGAGTGACATCCTGAAAGAGAATAAAACTTTCTACAGAAGCTTTTTGAAAAGTCCCCTCTGAAACAGCCTACATGTGCAAGCTCCCACTGAGTCTTATTCCAGAGCTGTGCCTCTGTACAAACAAGGCAATTTACATGTGGCCTCGGACCCACTCAAGACCACAATGATTGTGCCTTTTCTTTACATAGCAAAGCTGAAGTCAAGTAATGGGTAAGCACATGTATGTTGGGTTAGATCTCTTTATTAAAAGACTATTGTTATCTGCAGTCAATTTCTCAGGAACTTGGGCTTGCAGCACAGAATATAAATTCTAGCTGCTCCAACCAATACCTGAGAAAAATCACATAAGAAGGTCTGACTGCCTTTTGGGTTTTTTTTTCAATCTATTAAAATGAGTGAAGAAGTGTGAAATGCTTTTTTTCCTCCCTAGAAGCACTCTAACACTAGAATGCAGGAAGCCTTGAGGTATTCCTCATTAATCCATTGACACCACAGAAAAATTTTGAGCTGGTGTCTCACAGAGACTGCAAACTGCATCCTATTTACACTGTGCAGTCATAGGTTCATGAGCCCTGTACTTTGTCTTTAAAGTAGGCACTCCATTTATCCAGAGCTATGGAGTGTGCAGTTTCACACGTCTATCAGCCAGTCTACAGGCTGCAGTGTACTGCTGTGTTTTCTGAGATAGGATCATTTTGATGAACACACTACAAGGGACTAGTGGAATCGTCTACATGTCCAAACAGGATGTATAACACTCCAATTCACATCTCATCCAACTCATTCCTCATCCATAAGGAGAATCACAGAGCTGGAAGCAATTCAATGCTCCCACCTCCTACATGGCAAACACTACAAGTACTTAATACACTTGCTTACATTTTATTGCATAGTTGAATACAATAAAGAGTTTCTGTGTTTTTTTCAGAACTGTCTCCTGTGTCTAATTTACCCTTTTAGAGAAGAAGGGACTGCTCCTTCCCTAAGGGTGACTGAGAATGCTCTGCAGAGAGAGGATGACCAAAAGATCAAGTGGAGAAAAGGCTTAACTGTGGTATGCAGTACAATTTAATGTAAGTCCTGGAAATGATGAAAAGCAAAATGATTCTATAAGAGATAGAGAGAGGACTGCTTGAATTGTGTGCACCCTGGAGCAACTAAAAATCTGCTAAATTAAAGCAGGATGGAAAGAAATTCACTGAATGGTGTGAGAGTTTGTTTTAAGATTCCCATTTAAAGGATGTTTCACTCAGCAGATCTAAGCATTCTTTCTTTAGCAGTTAAACTTATCTCAGTGCACTGTTCTGTCCTTCTAGCAAAACAAAGTCATAATGACCAGAAGACTTCACTTAATGTTGCCCTTTCTAAGAAAACAATCAAACAGAGGAGTGCAGGGTCTGACCAGCCTAGAGATGTGATAAAATCGGGTAGGCTCTCTCCCTGTTTTTTTTGTAGTGTGCTCAATTCTTTACCAGAGTTCCACTGCTACATGGGCAAAACAGTTTCGGTGTTTAAGTTTTTCCTAGTAACAAGGTAGGATCTCTGTTATTTTCAGTTAGATTAATCACTTCTTGGTTTAACCTCAAAGAGGGGTTCTTTGTTCATTGTTCATGACCCTTCTCTTGTGAGTACTTTATTCAGTGGAAGAGATCTCTTTTTTTAGAGTGAACAAGCAGTTTCTTTTCTTTAAGGTAACATTCAGTAACATTTTCAGCTTATAATTCCTGGTAAAAATGATAAGAAGTCACCATGGGACTCTAAAGATGAATCTACACCTTCCTACAGTGCTCTCAGGAATGTCTAAACCAGTATTCCAACCAGGCTCACACTTTTGTCAAATAGAGTGGAAAAATTATGACTGGCTCTCCTGCCTAATATTTTTATCTTCTATTAGCACATTCCAGAGTGTTAACAACTGCATTTTCTGCAGTGGCATCACCTTGTTTCCTTTGGTACGTATTCAAATACACCAAAAAGATTGTTTTCACTCTTCATCCCAAACAGTTTTAAAGTTGCCTGAGGTTTCAAGGGATCTGAACAGAAACCAAATAGCTGAATGCCTTTAGGTTCAGACCCTCTCTGTGGCCTCAGGTAACAGTTTTGTATCACTCACCAATTTTCAAAGGCAAAAAGCAAAACAAGAGCACTCCAAAGAGAACTAGAAAAATTCCTGGCCAAAATTGATGCTGTGGCTGGGGGCAACTTTTAGCAAGGAGCCCTTTAATAATTACTGCAACATCACTTATAGCTGACCACTCTTTACTACTTGTCAGCTCCAGCCTCAGTCAGACATGATCCAAAGCTACCAGAAAGTTGACCTGACCATTTCTTACATCTACCACGTGTCTGCAGAATGCATGTAAGCAGATGTCAGGAAACATGTGTTCACTAGTAAGTAAATTGGTTCTCTAAACACAGTTCCCTTACCTATCTGAGATGAAAATAGAGCTTCACAACCCCATATATTTTCCAATTAGTTAGCTGCCTCCATCTTCAGCCCCTTCTTCCATGTTGCAATGATTTCTCTGTGGGCTCAATTTAGAGAGCAGCAGAGGTAGCTGTGTGAAATAGCCAGCAGTCATGCTAAAGACGGTTGGTTCCATTTATTCTGCTGAGAACAAGTAAATTGGTTGGAAAGGTGTCAAATGGTGAAAAACTGTCCACAACAGTTTCTCCTTATTTTGAAGAATGCATTACTCCTTTGATCTAGGTTTTTTAAACCAACAAGATATTTCAAAATATCAGCAATATACACACTCTTTGTTTAGTTACAAGACATACAATCCAAGTATTTGAACAAAACATTATCAGCTTTCAGTGACAAACTAGATTCATTAATCTGGAAATCTCTGCCCTGTCACCCTTTAGAGCTAGGTGAAATGCTGAAAAACAGCATTTTACCATTTCACCTATCCCACTTCCAGTCCAACCTTGCATTACTCCACTCAGAACTCATCAGTTTGAGCCTCCTCAGAGCACAGATCATAATGCTGCAAGTTCCACTGCAGTTCAACTGGCAGGATGTTCTGGAAGCAGGGGCTGTTATAGACAAAAAGATGATCTTTTCCCAGTCATATCCTTTCAAAGTTTCCACCTTAACAGGAGAAACACTACAGAAAGCTGAATTCCAACCCTACAGCAATCCTAGGCCAGGTTTCTGGGAGGCTGAGCAACATCCTCTGTCCAAACCCACTCTCAGTTTGCTGTACCAGGGGAGGTATATACTCCCACTTGACCCCCACAAGCAACATCTTTTTGAGAATCTGTCTTTGTGACACTCCTGTGAAGCAATTGAGAACTGCTAGCCCTTGTTTCTATGGGGCTAATGAGACAAAGACCCAAAGGACTTGTCCACATTAGGATCAAGCAGATATGGAAACTTAGCAGCATTATCAGTACTTTTAGAAGACTATGTGGAATAGCAGGTGACATAGAAAGCAAATTTTTTCATATGCTGTATCTTTTCTGCAAGATAATTAACACAGTTCTTCAGCTACTTGCACATCACTCACTGACAACTTCCCAAACAATGTCCAAACAATGCACCTGCAAGCCATAAGAAATCTGTGTCAAAGCAAGGACAAATGCCAATACCCTAAGGAAAAGCCATAACTACTATGCCATCTTTCAGCGTAGCTCAAGTGTATGCCAACAGGATGAGGAAGGTTTGCAGGCTGGAAGTCTATTTGTAAATCAATTCCAAGAGCAATGCTGCCTCTTGACCAGGATATTCTCTGTGCTGCTTCAGGTGGGTGAATATAAGCTCAAGTGACAGCAGTTTCACATCCCAAAGCCTCTTATGTCCATTGCAAATAAAATTCACAGATAAAAGGCTTGTAGTTATAGCTTGATTTATGAGTCTTGATTTATACTGATGGCACTAGAAAAATCAGGCTGCAGGTGTTGTGCAAACTCACCATAAGAGAAAGGTAAATCCAGGTTTAAATTTGAAGTGCTAACTGTAGAGCAGATTTGGACACATTTTCCCCTCTCTATCTGAAAAATGTTAATGTCAAAAGTTAAGCAGTGCATCATTACAATCAGAATTTCAATCTGGCAACCTAACCATCACTGATATAATAAAAAGGCAGGAAACACTCCACACTGACATAATAAAACAGGCAAGAAACACTATTATGCACTTTGACTCCTTGTTCTTATAATACAGAGCATTTAAAGGCTGATTTGTCTCAAAGCACTGCAAAAGTGCAGGGGCCACTGAGGTGTGAAGCATCTCTCTGGTCTGTCCCAAGGAGGAGAACAGGGAACACAACCATAGTATCCAAGGGACTACACTTAAGGAAAATTTACTGTGGAGTTCAGTTTTCTCATAATATACCAAGTAGATGGAAGGCTATTTCTGTGTGAATTAGACACATGAGATGAGCCAGTGAAGTTCAACATGAAGGCTCCATAGTCTATACTTTGCTAATGACTAACACTGCTAGCAAGGCTTAGAGAACTGGGTGTGAAGGACCAGACACAAGAGTCTTCATGGGTCTGTTTCTGCTACTAATCCATTTATGTGCTCATGCTTTGTGTTAGGCTGTGCAGGTTCTCTCACTATCAGATCACAAGCAGATCCATCTCAGTTTGGAGCAGATCTCATTTCTAGTGCAAGATCTAAAGAGAGGCAAGTTAGTATTTTCAATGCTGACTCAGATCAGCAGGCATTGGATCAAGAGTCTAGTTCATTTTACAGCCTTGACACCACTGAATAGCATCTAGCTAAGAAAGATTTTTTAGTTCACTTTAGCCCTGGTTTGGATTAACTAAATTAAGGCTGAATGGAAAGTATTTCAGATACAGAAATTCACTGTCCATTGACATTGCCAAGCAAAAGAGAAAGTTATCCAGGGAAAGGATAACTATCATTAAAACAAATCCTACAGAAGATTTCCTGAGGCATTATCACAGGGTAGGAAGGATATCAACATCCTTCCAATTATCACCAACAGTGATAATTAGAGCTAACGTAGAACTCTAAAACAAAAGTATGTCTTCATCTATCCAGGGTCATCAGTCTCAGGTCATTGTTATTGACAGGACATGATTACAGGGAAGAGTTAAGACATTTCAACATTGCTTCATCATAACTTGCTTGAATTATTTAGTTCAAAACAGTTGCAGAATATCAATCATTTTTAACCAAAGTCTTCTTATTTTTACCATAAGCCTTCCCAAACAGAAGGGATTTGATTATTGCTTGTTAACACATGAAACAGTTTCCCAGGTAGGAGTGTAGGACAGAGTAGGTTGAATCTGTATCTGAGGTATTTCAGCCCAGATTAGCATGTTTTCCAGAAGCTTGATAACAAAAAGAACCAGCATTTTCCAGTTCTCAGAGAAGGGATGCTGAGGAATGTGTAGGTGATGGAGCTGGGGGGAGGAGGGGAACATCCTACTGGTGGAGGTGGAAATGCAATCTTGAACATCAACAAGTCCTCAAGCAGAGTCATTTATAACTCATCATTCCTGATCACTGATTGCCCCTAAGTTACATGGTGTACAGTGCACTTGATAACAAATTATCCCCTTCATTTCCTTGCCAGAAGAAAGATGTCACTAAGTCAGTGTATAGCACATTTACTCTAGAAAATACATTTGGTCCCTTAAAAATAAAGCCTCCTTGTGCAAATTTGGACAGGCTCTGAAAAAAATTCTGCCACTCATATGGCTCAGTTTAAAAAACAATAATAAAAAGCACACAATGCAATAACAAAACATTAAAATTGTAATGTTGAAAAACTCACATGGCTATTGAAAATGTATTATTATATTTTAATGCCTGTGTGCCTGATGCATGGATGGAGTAGTATGAATACCCAAAGGGTACATGCATATCATGTCAAAAAAAGAAGATATGAGAGAAGGGGGGGAAAACAAACAGCCTGTCACTCTCATGTCTCGTACATGAGAGTACATGTCCAGCATTTGATTTCAAGACCTTGGCAAGGGCAAAAGAAAGGTGTGCCTTTCTTTCCAGTTACACTGCCTCAGAAATCCTTCTTTTGTTACTCAGGACAGATCATCTTCTGAGTGATGCAAGAGACTGCCACTGAACTGTGGGAAATAGAAAATTCAGTCCTATTGCAGGCTGGACTCAAGGACATCCCCAGCCAGGGACAGGGATGTGTTTAAGACAAGCAGTGGGGACAAAGGGTCTGCCAGCTCTTTATTTCCAAATCAAACAAGTCTGAAATATTAAATGGACTTGTACAATCTGTCTGCTCACTCTCAGGGTGTCCAGAGAACCCAGAAGCAATGTATCAACTTCTAGAAACTACTATGCTGGCTCATAACCCTAATGGAGAGAGGAGGTATGGAGACTATATTGAATACCTTTTTACTGCAGAATGAAAGACAACACCATCAAAGAAAGCAAAAGGACAGGCAGAGGTTTTGGGGTCCAAAAGGCTTCCCCTACCATAGGCCCGAATCAATATGCTGTTTGTAGGCAGTAAGGGTCAATTAGAAGATATTAACATTACAATGCTGGAGGATTCTGATGAGCAAAGGTGACAGAGGGAAAATATCAATGCATACCCAGCAGATCCTCTACTTCCAATAGTCAGGGAACAAACAAAGATTTCTTAACAGATAGCAGAGTCACACATTCAGTAATAACTTGCTGCAAGGGCCTGCTAAGTAAAGTCACAATACTGACTGTTGAGACAGTGGGAAAAAGAACTTTTTGGCCATTCTGACAACCAATAGAATGTACAATTGGTGATATTAACCTGACTCATCAGTTTTTTTATATGTATATATAGATATATGCCAGAATTTCCCCTTTCCATTGTCAGGATGCAAGTTCAATGTTTGAAACTTTTTTAAAAAGCTGTACAAGCTATACATCCCACAGGAAACATCATGTTAACTAATGGATCAGACCTTGGAAGAACCTGATAGTCACATCCCAGATCCAGTATTGAATGTAGCAATCCCTCTGGTATGGGCTTCAGAGAAACCAGGCAAAGCAAAGAATGTGAACTCCACTTAAAGTAGAACTCAAGCCAGGAGCACAACCCGTGAGGCTAAATCAATACCCCATTAGTCTGAAAGCATGTAAAGGATTGGAGCCCTTGATGAATACTGTCATGCAGTATGGACTGCTTAGAGAGTACAAGTTTGAATTTAATACTTTTATTTTACCTTGTTCTCGTTAGTAAAGACTGGTACAGAATTTAAGAGCAATAAACAAAATAGCCATGAATATTATACATACACCCCACCATACCAATTCCTTACACCCTGATAG
Source organism: Xenops minutus (assembly GCA_035221455.1). Classification (NCBI taxonomy): domain Eukaryota; kingdom Metazoa; phylum Chordata; class Aves; order Passeriformes; family Furnariidae; genus Xenops; species Xenops minutus. Next base: position 18,506,190 of record JAWWEE010000122.1, on the reverse strand, counting down.
CCTCAGTTCCAGAAAAAAAAAAATAGTTATTTCACTGGTTTGGGATTTTAAAGTATCCTTTCCTTCCCCTCCCCCTCCCCCCCCCTTTTATCCCAGTAGAGAAAAACAAGCATTTTTTTCCTTCAAATCAGAGAATCACACCATGGAAAGAAATTTGCAGTTATGCTGGACTGTGCTCTCTCATGGATTGAAAAACAGCTCAACTCTGTCTGGTAACATATTGGCAAAAACATATTCCCACTGGATCAATGGCAAGGTAACAATAAAAGTGTAACTGCTGGAATATGCTGATGAGAGAAGTTCCGTTGTCAGGAATAACAAAAAGTAAGAAAAAAAAAATCAGAAGAATGGTGAACAACTCCAAATTAACACATTCTGAGAACTGCTGAAATGAGGAGTCCTTCTCGAGAGGTTACATGAAGAAACTCAGGTAGGAGAAGATGCTAAGGTAAGTAGTGTTAAGAGATGCTATAGGATCAAAATGCAGTTGAGTGCAGATGTAGTAGTAGAAAGATGCCCAACATGTTATGTAAATAACCCTTAAATACAAAGAAATCTGTCAGCAGGTGATGTGAAAAGAGGCATAACCCCCAGAGAAAACTAGCAGATAAATTTATCCAAGTTGCCATTTAGGTAAGCAACAGGAAATATCTACTTGTTGTAGTGGATATCTTTTCAGGATAGCCAGAAGCCTTCCCTTGCCATAACAATCAGGCTAGGGAAGTCAAAATACTGTTAAAGGAAATAATCCTTAGATTTGGAATTCCTGAGGGATTGTACTCAGGCAATGGGCCCTATTTTGTTTCAGAAGTAGTCCAAAAAGTGTCAGTGTTTCTCTGGCTTAAACAAGTATTACATGCCCTCTGGAGACCACAATCTAGAGAGAACGTGGAAAGCATGATTAAAACCAAAACCAACAAAAACAACAAAACTTTTCAATGCTGTGTCTGGAAACTCAGCTCAAATTCATATATATTTTACTGATTGCTTTGATGAGAAGGATAATCACTCCATGAGCCAACGAAAGAGTGAGACCTTTTGAAATATTGCAGGGGAAATCATATTGCCCTAAAAGAGTGGGTATTGAGGCAATCCAATGCATGTTAAAAGGGAAGTAATGGTAAAAGATTATTTGCTGTCTCTTTCGTACATTTTATCATCTTTACATAAGTATCTCAATCCGTGAGCTTGTTTGCCCCAAATGTGCCAGTATACTTTCAACATGGAAGCTTTATATTCACTCTTGTAGAGATGAGCTACTGAAAAAAAAGTGAAAAGGACCTTGCGTTGTTCTGTTGGCTGCATATGCAACTGTGAAAAGGGAAGGAATCAGCTCCTGGATTCATTATACACCAGCTCCTCCACGAGAAGCTAAGGTCAAGTGCAAATCCACAGGACCCTTAGAGACTATATTGACATACCACTGTATCACACCATCAAAAATTATGTGTCTATTGAGTTCTTTGAGGTTATAGAATTAACTATGTTTTATCAAATACAGGGTGCAACTTTTAAGAAAGGTACTGTGGGTATGTCCATAAGTCTCAAAGGGGAGAATTTGAAGTCAGATGAGGTTAAAAATCCACAAAGAAGATCACAGTAACTATGAGTTGGTCTTGAAACCATGACAACAGTGTACCAGAGCAATGGAAGAGTGAAGAGTCCCCAGGAACAGAACACTATAAATCCTTAAGTTCACTGACAATTAATTGTTCAAATAGATTCAAACAGAAACTGTAATAGAGTATATGATCAAATAATAACTTGGTGTTAGCCGATAGGATGAAAATATAACCTCAAGTTACCCTAAATGATGATAATGCTAAAAAACACACAATCAAGAAAATTTGTATAAGCAAATGATAGCACAATGAACTGGATCAAGACCACAACTACATTAAAAATTTTGTTATGTAAGCATAAATGACCAATCACCTGTTTCTGTACCATGCATTCTTTAATTTTTGTATAAAATACTGTGCTTGTTTGCTAGAAGGTGTTCCAGCTGTGTTTGATGCCTGGCACCCTATTCTGCAGAATGATACTAAATTAAATAATTCAGTGTGTAAATCTGCTCTTACACACCCAGTGAAAGAATCCTGCAATCCTGCACAATGTTCTAACTATTTGCCTCCTGCTCTATTCAGTAACTCCATCAAAGCAAACACCACACTTAGTAGTTTCAAACCAAAGAAACACACTGAAAAAAGCACTAATGGCCAGATCAGATTAGTCATATTAAGATAGGTAGTCAGAAACAGACACATCTATTTTTCAGAAAGCATTGTGTGTTATTCTTGTTCAACAGCAGCCAAAGATGCTATTTTTTTGGCTGCTACCTGGAGCACTGCATGGTTATGCCCATTTCCAGAAAAATGTAAAGGACGAATATTTCCTATCTTGAAGCCTCCATTTCTGGGCACCCTACCAGCCAGAACTGCTGCAAGAGCTTAGCATATGAAGGACTGGAAAGAGAAAGATTTCAAGGTTAGCCCTAGTCCTCCTGTGGTCACTTCACAGCTAAAAGATATAAACTAAATACCAAATTTCTGTTAAGGCTTGTTTGGTTTGGTTTTGCTTCTGAAAAATATCTGCTAAACCCAGAAATTACTTCAGATTCTGTTTTTATACTGAGCTGTTTCACATGCTAAATAGTTACCACGAAGCTTTGATTTTCCTTGAAAAGTACAGGCACACTCATATAATTTTCAAATGGCTTGTAATTCCTGAATCACTTTCCTCCCACCTATTTCAGAGTTTATTATGTTATAGGCTTCATGCCAAGGTCATCAGCTTTCACACAAAGTAGATGTTATGATATTTTATTAGAGTTTATGAGTGGAAACGTCTCTTGACTATTGATTTGCAAACTCTTGAAAAATCTACATTTTTCTTTTGCAGCTGAAAAACTAAGGCAATATGGTTGACAAAAACACTTTATAGTGTCAGGTACACACAACTATTATTAGGGAGAACTGTGCAAAAGTAGCTTTCAATCTGGACTTCATTCAGCACAAATCATCTTGTCTCTACATCCTCCTTGTGTCTGACATACCCTGAAACCATTTACTTACATGCCCATAGAAATGTAAACAAAGCCATGAAATACATCAACAATTGCTGTGCCTGACCTCTGGAAAACAGTTCTCTAAATTAAAATCCATTTGAATGAGGACACCTTGTAGAAAAACATCCAGTAGGCATTAAAAAAAAATATGCAGGATCAGGTTAGGTCAGAAGTCTTTGCTAAGTCATGTTATGTCCCATTAGCCTGTAGTAGAGTTCTCATTCTGTTTCTCTACTTGAATGTTCTCACACAATCCTATAAACAGTTTCAGTGCTTGACCTTTCCTTTCCAGTTTGCGAAGAATCACGCAGCTCAAGACATGGCTGTGCTGACTATGCTGAGGGTACTTCAGCAAAGCACTGAACAGCCAAACTTTGGATGCATGAAGTCACTGCTACACTGGCCAGTGAAGACTAGGGGTCTGTTCCGAACTCCTAAGGAACTTGTGAAAGCTTTCTTTTAGCTGGGACTGTAAAAGATTCCTATCCACAATCAAACAGGGGAAACCTGCCATCAGTCTACATGGGCATTTGAATAGCTTCAGAGGCAATGATTCTTGGTCTGCTGGAAAAGGGAATTACACACTATCTGAAACATACTGATTTATTGAACTCAGGAAGAGACGCCCAATTTTCACATATCAAACAACAGATTTGAGCACATTCACTTCTATTTCCCAGAGATCTCCAACAGAGGAACCATACTGCACACACAAGCACAGGAACATACAGCAGCTGTTTCTCGAGAGCTCGAGGGCTTCTAATTATTATGAATGATGCTCCTGCAATCACACAACTCCAAGAGACCAATAAATACAATCTCTACTTAGCCATACAAATCTTGAGATCTATTTCATGTAGGTGAAGCAGTTTTCCTTTCAAGGATGTTTGAAATAAGCTTATGATATATGTGTTAAATGTACTCTGTATATGTGTTTAATGTACCATGTGAATCTCAGAGCAGCTGAATGTTCAGCTCTTGCACCTGGCAAAGACCAAATAATACCAGGACATTACCAAAAAATCACGTTCACCAAGACAGGGAAACCCCTAAATAAAATATACTGTTTCCCAAATAGAGCTGTCAGTTCTGGAAGACAAGGGATGATTATGGACTGCTGATCCAGGACAAGAGACCTTCCTTTTCTGAGGGAACTCCTCTTTTTCTACACTCCATCCTCCTTTCCCCTCTTCTTTATTTCCTCTCCCTTGAAGAAATTAACACGCCCCATTCCATAATCTTACTTTTTTTTTTTTCTTTTGCAAAGTATTTGTGCTTCAAAACTTATTTTCCTTTGTGGAATATGCTACAAAATAGGTAAGCCTAGGGACAAGGACAAAAATGAAAAGCTCTGGGGAAAAAAATATCTCAGTGAAAGCAGTGTGGAGAACAACTTCCATTCTAATCCAGAAGTCTTTTCCTCTTAGAGATTAAAAAAAAATAAATCAGAATTTGTATTGCATTATGCCATGCGTTTGAATGAATGAAAACAGGTGAATGCAATGACAGCCTTAACACTAATATCATGATAAGTGCTTAAAAAGAAAACCTTCTGAGAAAACGCAAGGATCCTTGTGAATAAGTGATTCTCTATGACATCCATAGAAATAAGAACAACAAATCTCCAGATCTGGCTTCAGGGCATATCTTAGCTGAACAGCCTTTCCAAACAGAAGGGGATTCAGTTACCACTCAGGTTCAGTTGTGGAGCATCTATCTGTATCCACAAACAGTCAGAGGCAGCAAACCTTGGTGTCAGGCAGCATCCTTATACTTTAGTTGATGTCAGCAGTTAAATCAGAATTGTAAATAGCAAGCAGTTATGCAGTTAGAAAGGAAAATTTACCTCTAAACACAGTACATGAGCCTAAGGCCTGCAAGCCAGCAAACTACACAGCACCTACACTGAAGCCTTAACGACACTGAATATTCTTATAATTACAGATGGATGACCACTGCTTTGTGGAGGAGGAATGAATTTAAGCACATGCATTAAACACTTTGTTTAACTTCAGCCTGACCTGCTGAGATGTATAAACAGACAGCTTCTGCTCTGTTTAATCCATTTAAAACATGTCTGACACCTTCAGTGCTCTTAACTCTGATCTTCAGTGACATCACTTAGCTCCAGTGGCTGAGCCAACATTCAAGGTCCTACACATATAGAACTGTCTCTGCTAAGAAAGAATAAGTACAGGAAAGACCTGCTGACCAAGGGAGTGGAGCTGGGGGGAGGTCTGGAGGCCTAGAAACCAACCTTTGTCTTATTGCTATGTGCACACAATTCCACCACCACCTAGCCAATTACCACACAAAACCCTTCTACAATGGGTTTACTTTATAACCTGCTCTTTTCCCAAGTATTCTTGTTAAGGAATCTCAATGCCCTTGTAAAACCAGAGCACAATCTGGTTTCTGTCACAGAAGTCACCGTTCAGAGATGTATTTGTTTTCTGTTGTGTCTCTATTACCTCTTAGACTATGCTTTGTACTCCTTTAAATACTTTAATTGGGCTTATAATTAGACCCTCTCTCCCCACCTTTATGTACCTTTTCCCAGCTTCCTTTTCAAAGTGCTAGATCCTAACAATATTAGCATTCTCCTCTAAAACCTCTTGAGATCTTAGCAGTAATTTCATGCACCAATAATGTTTTACTGAAAATAAACAGACCTAAAACATTGGTAACCTGGGAATAATCAAGAAGTCACACATGTCCTGATATACAGCCAAGCTGCCTGGTGACCTCTGTAATTACGTCACTCATTAACATATCCCTGACCAGCTGGCTTTGCTCTGGGTGAAGGAAAGCATACCTGCCTGGCTAAGCAGACTGAAAAGGTGTGACCGACAAATCAGTGAAACCTAACGGGGTAGAACCCAGGTGCCATAAAGGTTTAGGCTCACTGGAGTGGTTTTGTAGCAAGGGCCAATGATCAAATTCCAGGTCTGCAGCAGGAAACTGATACTTATTCTGGCATAGCTCTAACATTTTATGTTTTCAAGGATTCAAGACACCTCTTGCATTCCTACTAATCACAGGTTAACCTCTGCCAAACCATTCTGGACAGAGCCATGTGAGGCTCCACAACTGCCTAAAACAAGGCAACTATTCCCCTCAAAAACACTGATGCCTCCATGTCCAAATCTCTTTCTTCTCAGGCAGCAAAGAAACCATGGTCACGTGCCAGTGAATGGGCAAATGTGAAAACAATACATTTAAAACTAAACCAAAACTAAATGCCACACACTGCAACTTTAATCCTCTGAACACTGAGTTATGTGCAGAAGAATGAGACAGTCTTCCTTCTTGGTGCATACAGTAAATCTCTTTGCACTAGCAAAACACTTACAGTAAGCTCCTACAGCATAGATGCCAGGGTGGATTCTTCTACAAATTATAAAACTTGGCACATGTGCATACAAAAAACCAATGAATTAGCTTTTTAGTTTCAAGACCGTCTTCCTAATTGCAACTGGAACTTAAGGAGTCAGAGATCACTGCAACAGGGAAAGATTACTCCATGGTATGTGGAATCTTGGCTACTGGAGGGTTTTTACAAATTTACAAACAAATACGTTCAAAAAAATACACAACTGTGTAATTTCTCAGATAAGAAGAAAGGAGTACTTGGCCTTTGAGATTCGTCCTTGAACAATTTTTATGTGAGTCCATGTAATTTCCAAAAAAATTTTAAAATATCTAAGAGATGTACAATATGTATTTTCCCAAAACTCAAACATGAGACATTTCAGTCTTAAGGTTTCATGTTCTGAGGATTAACTATCTACTTTAAGGTAGTTCAATATAGAAAGAAAAGCTATGCCAAAGTTCGGTTCATTCATGGCCTTTAAAACATAGAGGCTGAATCAGCCTCTGGCTCTGATCTCCACCCAAAGACGACTGGCAGAGTCTGGTTCACAGGCATAGACCAAAATCTAACTGTAAGCACAAAGAAACTTTGTGTTGGTCTGACTGAAGAAACGGGCTAATGGAAACAGTTCGCAATGCTAAAAGGCAGAGAACAATACAATATGTCTTCAAACAAATGACCGTATTTATAAAATATTTTAACTCAATTCTATTTCTTTGGTCTTAAACACAATGAAGTTACTTGTCTCCATTTCAGCGAACAGTTATATTTCTGAATTTGCTGTTAAAATAATACAGAGAGTTTTTGTTTTTCAACAAGGTTTTCTTTTTCATTTGTTTTTAATGGGATGTTGAAATCCACAGAAGAACAATCGTTTGCTCTCATTATGCTTCAGTCTTCGATTATAGCATGACAGAGGAGCAATCTTATTTCAAAATTACTTTTTTAATGGGAATAAGTCAATCTCATAATTTATTGAATTCTCAAACTCCAATAGCAAATATTGTACAAAAGTTAAATCAAGATAACAAATTACCATAAGCAATATAAACCCACAGAAATGTAATTATACAGTTTCAACAGTTGTTCTTGTCAGAACAATGGAAAGCATGCCGATGAATCTGAAATTTACACTGAATTTTGTTGAATTCAGCCTAAGTACCACCTCCTCCAGTCCAGGCTTTGGGGTCAAGATGTGGCATACAACAAGTGCTTCAGGAAAAGATGTTAAAATAGCCCTTACTTCCTAGCCTTCATGGATTCGTTCTCATTCCCATTGGCAGAAAATGGATTATCTTTCTCCTTCTAGACTCCTCACTATTATTAAGTACCACCACCTTGGGTATTAAAGACAAACCGACAAACCTTCAGTCTGCCATTTCAGCAATAAGGACTCCAAAAAGATGACAGCTCAGCTCTGGCAGAGACTTTGCTGTAACCCTGAGCAAAGATCTTATCTTCTTTTGCCTCTATCACAGCCAACTTAGATTGCAGCTTCTTTAGGAAAGAACTGCATCTTAGCAAGCAGATAGAGTAAAAGACCCTCAATTTTATTTGATCCTCTAGGCACCACTGTAATTACAAAACAACAATAATCAGGGGAAATTATCAAATAATTAATGTGGAAAACCCAGAGATGCATCTTATAAATTATTCAAGTATCTGCAGTTATTAATAACTTCCTAGATTATTGAAACTAAGCCAACAATAAAAATCAAATTTATTTTTGCTACCACTTCCGTTACCATCAGCCTGCAAGACAGCAAACTAGAATGTCACATTTAACCTAAGTCAGGACTCCACCACTGCCAAGTATTGCCTTTGGACAGAAAGCCTTGCAGGGGAATTTTTCCATTGCAATGATTTGCAAAGTCATAATAATATTTCTATGTCCATATTAAATTTTATAGAGGTTATTTTTTTATTACCTAATATAAATTTGGGGCCTCTATTACCTGCCACACTGTCTTAAAATAGTTCCAAGGTTATGCTGTCACCACATAACTCTGAAAATTTGTAACCCTAATTCAAGCATTGGAAATATAACACATAATGTACAACAAAAGAAACAACATAACACCAAGCAAAATTTTCTACTACAATAAGCTGGAGAGTGTCTGAGCAGAAAATTCTTCTTTCATATTGTACACATCGGTAGTCCATAAGGGAAGACCATACTTCTTTCAAAAGCCCAAATGATTAGGTCACTTGTGAAGCTGTTTCTGAAGTGTCAAAAGACAACAGCAATAGATTCCTGAAGTCCTGAAGCTAATTGTTTGGCTATCTGGAAATCAATGTAACAGGCAAACCTGCTTTTGCTCCCATTATACTTTGTACTCAGTGTACTCCAGGTCTTCTAACCTCTGCTTTATTTCTGAAATCAAAGGCAAAGCAGCATTCCTTGAAGATGCAACGTTCAATCTGACACAGAATAATAGGAGAAAGCAGCAACAAAGCTATAAAGTTCCTTAGTTGCCAGATATTAAGAAGTGCAGGGAACTTTTTTGTACTTTGCATACCAAGACCGCTAAAAGGCCAGGAACTCATGCAAAATACTCCACAGACACACTGTCTGGCAAACAGCTTGTTAAAGATCAAGTTTTGCCAGAGCATGACAGACCTTGTACTAAGTATTTCACAGCCCTGCAATTCAAGTTTCCATACAATAGAGGGGAACAAGGATTCAAGACTTCTGTTGTAAAGCAACACACCACACACACACACTGATTAAAGCACCATGCATGAAGTATTCTCATCACTGTATCACACAGAAATACAACTTCATTTAGTGGCAAGACAGCAAGACACGCTAAAGAACCTGCTAGTAAGCACCATAGTAATGGACTGCAAAGGTCTAAATAGACCCCTATGAAGCAACAGCTTTATTGAATACACTGACCTATGAACGCTACACATTTTCCACTGTGAAACAGCAGGATCTGCATCATGTTAAGAGCTGCCTCTATGCACAAATGTAAAAATGATCCATTCATATATATATCTCCAAGACAAAAGCTACTAAAAGAAAAACAAACAAAAATCCAGAACAGGTGAAAATTTCTGCTAAGTTACTGTTTTACAAAAATTACTGAGTCAAAATCATTAGCTGCCCACTGGGGCTGGCTCCACTGTTCTTAGCAGCCTAAGTTTCATAGTTGTATATAAAACATGCTCAAAATAGACCTCAGAACAGCGCTTCTTCCTCCACCCCAAGGCAGTAGAAGCGCCAATAAGTTGTTTTTCATTATCATGCAGAAACACCATCTGCAGGAGTAGGAGCACTAAACCCTGACCACCCATGAAAATACAGGGAAGTCTCAATAAACAGAACATAGGGAATGAAGCACAGGAAAAAAAGCTCTCCTCAGTGAGACACCTGAGCAGAACCTAGTCATGGCAGTAAGAGAACCTGCAGTCTTACATCAGAAAAGGTACTCTTCAATAAGTTACACAGGACAAGGCTCAGTGCTAATACCACTGTTAACAGAGGGTAGGTAACAATGAAAACAAAAACATGCAATGGACCCTGGCCACAGACTTCTTAGCAAGTCTAATATTAGTTGTACTGAAAAATAGTAACACAAATGTATTTCCCCATACTTTGCTTCAGTCTGCAAATTTAATGTGTTGGCTACCAACATCCACACAAGAAATGGCACACAGTGATACTGTCCTTTCCCCCTGAGCTGCATTTCAGGACTACAAGGAAAATGAAACAATAGCATCCATGTCAAGGCTTTTTCATTTTCTGTCCTGTAGGACCTCAGTAGCATGAAAAGGAGAGCATGAAGGTAATGACTTGGGGGACTAAATTGATATTTGTAACATTTGGCATCCATCAAGTTTTGCATGATCTTAAACAGTGTATCCCTCATTTTCTGAAAACCCAGTTTGAATCACCTTGTCAAAGAGCAGGAAGTATTTCAAACTGTTGCTGTTGTCTATACACTGCAGTTTTACACCAAAGAAGGAAATAAGAATTTATGCAACCAAATAATTGAATTGAGACAATAAATTGACATTTTTACTGATCCTAGCTTATCCATCTCTCTGACTCCATCTCAGGTACAGAGCAAAGCTGATAACAGCAAGGTGCAGAGTGACAATTCTCTTGACGGATTATTCAGTATTACTGTATGAAGCAACACTGGAAATATCTTCTGGAAAATAAAGATGCCTTGCTTTCAGAGCAAGATGCAGCGCTCAGTAGAAAATGTACAGGGACTGACTTTGAGCATGAAGCACAACCAACAGTAAGCTGATACCAGTTCTGCAAGCACTGCTCAAGCTGAGACAGGAATTCTACAGGAAAAACATGATCATGTAGCTAAAGGTTCACGAAAGAATATACATAGAAAAGGTCAAAAGATGAATATAACCCCACACAAAACTCAGAGAGCTTTATAATGATTTAACTTATGGGAAGTTTATCCACTTTTCCTTTTTTTTTTTTCTGTTCTTAAATAGGACTTCAGTTTATAAAGCACACAATTCTCTGTATAGGCAGATAAAACCACATATATCCTATGAGAAACAACTGCTGGCAGGAAGATAAGTCCATAGTGCATGTTACTATCATGCACCCACAGGGATGGAAGGGACTCCCAAGAATTTACATGGCAAACTCCCACCTCAAGGCAAGCTCAGTTTTACCTGTGTCATTCCTGATCAGTGTTTGCCTGACCAGCAATTAAAGACCAGCCACAGAGACTTCAGGTCCTCAGCAGAAAGTCTAATGCACTATCTTTTCTACTGGAATGCTTTTGCTTAACTTTTTCTTCCAGAAATGTAAGTTTACGAATTATGTGTTATCCACTACAAATATGGGGTATAATAGGTGATTTCCTCCTCTCTTTAAAAGGTGGGTTATTTCAAATACATTAATATTTTGATAATCACCACTACCCTTAAAACAGAGAAATATACCTAGCAATGGTAATGTATCTCCCAGAGTCCCAGTTTAAGAATAAACAGGCACTGAAATAATAATTTGGGAGGAAAGTCAACTCTATTTACAACTACAATATTTTCACTATTGTTAACAAAAAAAAAAATTGCACCTCAGGGTTTTGCCTCTTAGGATTAGTGCCATTTATTTTCTGGTCAGCAGAAGATCAGGTATGAAATCTATTTCCATAAGACCAAGATAAATTTATACAAGAAATAAAACAGCTATTTTAAGTTCCAAACACAATGCAACCAGAAGTTTTTGTTCTGCATTAGCAATAAATGCCCCCAAAAGACAAAACAGTTTTAGTTATTTGAAGAGATCTTTAAATCTGAAAAACATGCAGGACCAGACAAATTCTTCATTTGAAGGAGTAAAAAAACACGAAGAGAAGCAGATCATAAATAATCCCCCTGCTTGCTTTGCTTTCCCTGCATGTCTTCCTTATGGGTTTTCAACCACACCTCCAGGGCTCTCTGTGAGTTCTACATGAGCCTTGAGGTCCCTACAAGGTGTCCACCTGTCACAGCAGAGGCCAAAATGTGCATTCCCTCCCTGCGCTCTGCAGACCCCGTGGTGACCTTCCCTCTTCTCAGCAGCCTGAAGGCATCTAGCCTTCTCTCAAAGGAAGATGAGTGTCAACTCTTTGTAAGGGACTATTTCATGCATGCAAGAAAGAGCAAATTTCTGTATACATATGTATAAGCAAGCTCTGACTCAAGGTAAGAGAAACAAGGAGTGGGATTTTCTGGGAGGCTTACTGCACATCTGAACAGAAACAGAGTTAAGCCAGTTATCTGTACATCACAAAATTCACCAGTGTTAATTGTAAAATGCAGCACCACGAAAGCCAAGAAAGCTCAATGAAGATTAAAGAAACAATTTTTTTTAAAAAAAAGCTATCCATTTTGTCAGTTCTCCAAAAGATCTCATAAACCTAAAGGCAAACAAGCAGTCCAAATCCTGCCCCTCTGGAAGACTTAAAGCAGCGGATTCTGGGAATTTTGTCACATATGTTGTAAAAAGATTAGTAGTCTGTCTCAGAGTTGACTTATGTCTACAAAGAAATGGCAACAGGCCTTGTTAAGTGGAGCTTGTGCTCTTGAATCATGACCAAAATTTCCCAGGTCCAGCTCAGTGGTCTGGAATCAGGAGCATTCATTGCTTAGATGAGGTCCTTTCTCCAAAAAGCACATGTCTGGCCTATTTAACAGGATCCCCTTCCTCTGGGTGACAGAACAAAATTCACTATCTTTCTCACTTTTGTGCAAGGGTAAGACAAGCATTTCCATCTTGAAGTAGCTCTGCTTGGAAACGCATTTGCATATGTAGGATGAGCTGCACATATAGTAGCTCATCCTATATATAATTATCCTCAACAAGTAAAAATTCAAGAAGCTTACTTTTACAAAACATGTGGAATAGCACAATTGAGGACAGCTCTGCTACACTTTTACCATCCCAATAGCCTACGTCTACACCCATATTGTATCCACTGCATCTACAGCAACCCTCACTGGGACAAGAGCACTCATCATTGCAGTTATGCAGGCCCCCAACAGCTTTAGCAATGATATTTCAGCATTTCAAATGACAGAGCAACATTCCAACAATGCTTAATATGAGATCCATGAGCTCTTGTGAAAATCTGCTTTCAGACTGTGAGCAATGGCTGTATCAGCTGATCCTCAAATAGTCAGGCCCTAGGGAAGGGAGCATTCATGCAAGAAAGTGCACTACCTCCTGGGTAGGAGGGTTTTAACAATTTACTGGTGCAAGAAATGCAGTACTTAAGTCAGGGTATTTATAGCTTACTTGATTCCAAAATAATAGACAATGAGGCTTCTGTTTCTTTCATAACATGACCTTTGACCCATCTCCCAAGTGCATTTAAATCAATAGAGCTCTTCTTTCAGTTTGACACCAAAATGAGGCTGTGGTAATTTAAGATTATCTTACAGTAAGTAGAAATTCAAGATTAGCTTTCAGTCAAAAATACTGTGGGACTGTGGTTCACAGTTCTACACTCAGCTTGCAAACATACTCTGGAAATATAAGACCCTAAATAACAGATGATATGGCAAAGCTAGTGGATGCCACATGGTGAGATACAAAGCCGTCAAGGAAAGAAGATGTCTTGTAAAAAATAAATAAAAATGTAGTACCAAAAATTGACTATATTTAATTCATACTCCATAGGATTTGGTTCCATTCCCAAATGTTGCTATACCAATAAATTCTCCTTCCCTAGGAAGTTACAGAAACACAAAGGATAGAGGAAATGACACATAAACAATCTGTGTGTTGACAAGAAGGCAATTTTGTAATATGTTATTATTTATGGCCAACACTCAAGCAGATGGAAGATGTATCAAAATGAGAGTTTCATTTAGAACATGCAGGCCAGGGAGAAGTCTCTGCAGGAGAGGAGCACCATGGGAAAACACGAGGCACTTCACAGCTAGAACTGCATTACAATAATTAACTTAAAAAGAAACTTATGGTAGGTAACATACTGGAGACCAAGTAAAGGTGCAACAGAGAGGATCTCTCAAATAGGCAGCAAAAGGAGGAGTCAGAAGTGAAATATTTTTCAGAGGTGCACACCATGAGCAGCCCTCTTGCTTCCTAAAGGAAGAGGCAAATTCCATGACGTGTACTGGGTTTGGATGAGTTCAGTCCTGGAGTTCAGTTCCCCATAGCAGCTCTCACAGTGCTGTGCTTTGCATTGGTAGCTAGAAAGGTGTTGATAACACACCAGTGTTTTGGCCAGTGCTGAGCAGAGCTGGCACAGCATGAGCACGGTCTGTCAACATTGCTCCCTCCATCAAGGAGCTTGGGGTGGGCAAGATCCTGGGAGGGCACACAATTAGGCCAGCTAAACCAAACTAACCAAAGAGATATTCCATACCATATGACATCAGCTGAGATATAAAAGCCAAGGAAAGGAGAAGGGGAGCATTTGTAATTTACAGCATTTATCTTGCTGAAGCCCTGATTCCCAGGATGTGGTCAGCCATTGCTGCTGAAGTGGAGAATGGACTTGTTTTTTGCCTCCTTGCTTGTGTGGATGCAAACTTTCACTTTTGCCTTAGTAAACTGCCTTATCTCAACCTAAGAGTTGCTCTCCATCTTATTTTCTCTCTCCTGTCCAAATGGAAAGAGGAGTGATGGAGTGGCTTGGTGTGCACTCAGCATCCAGCCTGGGTCAACCTGTCCTGCTGGAAGTCTGCCATTTTGCTATTCCTTCCCCCAGTACTGGTGACATTCCTCCCTTTTACAGGTGCAATCTCGGAACCACAGTTGTGATGGCAAAAGCAGGTACACAACTTGGCCCTCACTCTGTGCACTGACTAGATTTGCATTCATTGCTCCACCACAGTTCATTAGACTTCCTAGGGGCTGCCTGCCTCCAGCACTGCTTATAGCACATAGTGATACAGTCCAGGAAAGGAAAGGACTGGCCCAACAGGCCAGCAAGCAATTTCCAGTTGTAACTCTGAGCAGCACAGCATGCAGCTCCCAAAAACTGCTCTCATTATAGCTGCATCGTTTTCCATTGCATTAGCTCATACACAAAAGGGGAAAATAAATTAACAAGGGGGAAATATTTATGCCTCCTTCTCTCCCCCCTACTATTTCATTTCATTCTAAATCAATTTGGAAGCCCTGCTGGCATCAGGGCCCTGAAGCACTGACAGCCTCAGGGAGCTTTTACTATCCAAGAGTCCAACTCTATTTTTCCCTCAGTTGGCAAGGCCCCTTAGTCATACCATGGGACACAAGAGGGAGCAAGGCAGTTTTAGAATAGCAATCTTTTTCTAATGACTGATTTAACTTCCCAATCAAAGTTGAATTTTAGGAGTTTCCCACCCACTGAGGCATCCCTATGCATGCTAGGATAATAACCTCCTCACCTCCCTCCCACACCCGCTGGCAATCCAGCTCCTCATGTCACATGACAGTGTTCTCCACGGATTAAGTTTGTGGTTTGGTTTCCAAACCAGTAAAAAGATCTGTATGTGCCTTTTTGCCTTCCTCTGCTGACTCTGAGCTCATTAGCCAATTTCCGTTGCCTTTGGCAGGGAGGAAGAGCCCTCAGAAACATTCATGTTTTTTGCAGGAATCAGCAGCAGAGCCAGCAAAGCAGCTGTTTAAGACCCTGGCTGGGAGAAGGCTGTACCATGAATGCTCCCTCTGACCAAGCCCCAGTAAACCTACATGGGAGGTGCTCCTCCAAAGGCAAACACATAGGAAACAAAGGTTCATTAGTGCTGCTTCTCTAGGAACTATTCCATTTTTTTCCCAGGCTTCCTACAGCTTCATCCAAATTCTATGGTTTTCACCACAAACTCAGCCTGCAATGCTTATCACTATCCTCTTTGCCTGACAAAATACTTATAAGCAATGTGGGGAGCAATGGACAGGGAGTGAAGAGCATCATGCCAGCAGCAGGTGACATCACAGGACCCCAAATGTAAGGCAAGTTCCTCACATTCACTGGGCTCTGGCCTCTACCGTCTTGCAGAAAATATCAGACAACAAGCCCATGTAATGAAGCAGTGCACTGAAGCAAAAGTGCCTGAGGTATCCTGCCTTCCCAGCAACTCCCTCTCGACCCTGAAACATGTTGATATAAGCTGTGATTCAGCACAAGGATCACAAGGAGCAACAGATAGTTTACACCAGGAGAGGTTCCATCTTGATTCAAGAGATTTTTTTTACAGTGAAACAATCAATCACTGCAACAAACTCCCCAGAGACATTGTAGTGTGTCTGTCACTGGAGGTTTTCAAGGTGCAATTGAATAGCATGCTAGACAGTCTCATCAAGGCTTCCTTTCCCACAAAGGTGCATTCCAACCGGGGGCTTTTTTGTAATCCTATGCTTCCAAGGAAAGGGCCTATTCATTGCATCGATACCCAATCCCACACATACAGCAATACACAACTCGTGCTGGGACAGAAACACTCACTGTAAAGAGACTGGGGAAGAAGCCAGAACTAGGGAGGGACTCGTTTTCTTTTGGTTATGCAGGTAGATCAAATGCAAAGAAAGTTTCAGTTTTAGAGCATATTTCTGGACATCATACCTCAGCACTGTTATGCTATTATTTGCTAGACAACAGTCTTCATGTGAATATAAAATCAACCATAAGAAAAACAAGTGTAAAATATAGTTCTGGTTTGTCTGGGAATATCTGCAAGGTCAAACTAAATTTAGCTAACAGGTATGGTCAGGTAAAAGTAAAAATGAAAACTGTCAAAAAACACTTTAAAATTTGAGCATTTTGACATTTCTTTTCAAAATGTTTTTCTCTCTAATGAGAAGTATTTGCTTTTTGGTTTTGGTAAAGTAAATAATTTTCCCCTCTCTTTCCACTGACTGAAACACTGTTTCACCTAACATTTTCTCCACGTTTTGATAGACTGAACTTTCTGCTTTATAAAAAAACCCCAAAAAACCAAACCAAAACAACAACCCCTCCAAAAAAAAAAAAAACCAAAAAAACAAAAAAACAAAAAACCACCAAAATATTTCTTCATTCAGATCAATGAGTGGCTTGGGGGTTTTTAGAACAGAAATCTGCAGTTCTCTGAGACTTTCTTTCCACACAGCTCTTCACGACTTTGCATAGTTAAAGTGCAAATTAGGCTTGGAAGAGTTACGACTTTTGCTTTGCAAAAATGCAAGTCGGGCATTTTTTGGTCTGAAGCCAGGCTTAGCATCATTTACTAGAGTTAGCTCATTGTCAGTATTGAGACTGCAAGGATACAGATACAGCTAAATGCACGAGTTACAATAACCGAGCTAAATGAAAAACTTACAATGTTATGTTAACAGCTAGAGTGGAAAATACAGACATCACAGCTTGTTAAACTGGGTTAGTTAGAGAGCTTGCCAGGGTTTTGGCAGTGAACACACTGATAAGCACCCACAAGGTGAATTACAGCCAGACAGGCACAGCAATGCTGCTGATGTCAGAGGAATATTGCACAAAAGCCTCCCCTGAGAGCACTGCCTGGTGGTGGAGCCAGGCACCTCACCTGGCTTGTTTGTAAAGACAGCAGCAAGACAAATGTACTTTAGGCGTTAGCATGGAAGACATAAAGAAGCAAGATTAGGGTTGGGTTTGTTTTCTTGTTTTTTTGGGGGGGTTTGGGCTCTTTTGTTTGGTTGGTTGTTTTTTTCCCCCCCTCAGAAGTCCCTTTTTCTCTGGGGATGACCATTAAAAGCGTTATTTTGATAATTATAAAGGTTAACCTAATTTTAAATCCATGAAAATTGATATATGAATTAGATTTTGTTAACTACTTTATTATTCTACACATCTTGATAGCACTGACTGCTTTGGCTTCTGCAAGGTAAAGAGGCAAACCCAAGCACCACCATCCCAATGCCCCGGGTTCAGCAAGCCCACAACCCCAAAGAAAGCCTGCCCACAAAACTCACCTCTTGCATGGTTTTTCTGCAACACCTCCAGAGATGCCTGCTTGCAGGAAGCAGGGTAAACCCACCCAGTGACTGCCCCTTGGCCAAGGAGCGGTCCCTCCTTGCTCCATGACCAGCTATCCACAGGAACTGTGGCAGCTGGTGACCCAACAAGCTGCGCTCCCACAATGTGGTGGATGCACCACAGACCAGAGTGGCCATGAGGTCCTCAGGATGTTTTCTGAAGCAACAAGGGTCAGCAAGACTCATTTTCAATTTCCCTCTCCCCACCCCAAAAAATTTAAATCCTTACACATGTCCCCCCTAAAATAACTCTTTTTGCACAATTTTTCACCATCTCTGTATAACCATGCCCATGATTTCTCATAGTTGCACTTGCCTACACAAGGAAATCTTAAGCACTGAGATGAGGATAAGGGAAACCATCACCATCAAAAAAGGCTCTAAAGCATGTCAGAACCCAAAACAATGGCCTAGTTGCCTTGCACTGAGCCTTCAGGCATTGCAGTGGCATCCATGTGTGTGAAAAAGCACAAGGGGATACTTATCTACATGTTTAAAAAAAAAAAAGATAAAAATAATTCTGCCAACTGCAGCCAGAGAAGCAGACAAATTAACATTTTGACACAAATGGGAATTTAGCTATTTTTGCTATTTTTACCTCAAGGATTTAAAGGCAGGGCACACCCTGCCTCCCAAGTTAATTTCTTTCTCACAATGTAACTATTGGTGAGAATACTATAAAAATGTTTACCAAAGCTTTTCAGATGTAAAATCAGAGAGGAGAGAAAATTATGTCTTTACTCTGCCCATGCACCCAGCACCTCTTCTTGCATCAGGCAGCAAGCTGGGTTGCTTCTTCCCCATCCCCTCTCTGTTGCTCATCATGCCTGCTGTCCCAATTTATCATGTTTAAAATGCACATGGCAATCTTTTGAGGCTGAAACCAAGGGCCAGAATGCAGCAAAAGCAAGCTGGTGTAAATCCAGCGATGTCAAGGAGTCGTGGTGATTTACACATACTGTGCCAATGGCTTGCTTTGCCTCCTCCGAAGAGCAGCACTACTTGCGTGACCATAAAACAATAAATAATAATAAAAATGCTCTGCACGCATTCTAACTTGAATAATTGCTTTCTGTCTCTTTCCATTCTCCTCAAAGTGTCAGCAGGACAGAGCTACTCCCATTACTTGCTTTACTAACCCAAAGAAAACCAAGCTCTTAAAGCAATAGATCCTGAAAGACATTAGGAATGTGTTTACACAAGAAAGCAGAGGCATCTTTATAGCAAGTGCCAACATCTTTGTGCTGCCTTGAGAGATACAACAGGGACACAAGGGCAACAAGGTAGGCTTTGGCACATTAGCTGGGTATGAATTTACAAGGGACATCAGGAAGGCTCTCAGCACTTGCTCTAAATCTCCCCATCTTCCTCCTTCAGTTCCAGAGCAGAACCAGTTTGTTGTCTCAGACACCAGGAAGTGCTTGTTGTCTAGTTGCACCAGGCCATCCACTTTAGTCACCAAAACAGATATCCAGCTTACTGAAAGCATTTGTACCTTGGCTGAGAGCATCTTTGCTGAAGCACCTTCAGTGACTGCCTTACTTATGCCAATGCAGTACCCTATACATTTGCTTAGTCTTGCTATAGTCATGCTTATTTTGTTACAAAGAGCCAAAAAAAAAGTGCTTAAAGGGCTCAGACAGAGAAATCTTTGGCATACCTATCATGCATCAAGTATTTCATTACACAGTGACAGACGGTGACAAAGGAGTCTGCTGGTTCACTGACCTCCTGCTGTTTGCTCAAGGCTATATAGGATCATGAGGACACAAGTGATATCTACAGCTCTACAGGTCCACATTTGGCCTAGGACCTTCACAGTTCCTCTAAGCCTTCCCTTTCTTCTTCTGACATAGCCTTTGCTCTTGACCTGTCCTCAACTGTGAAAACATACATGAGCATAATGAAAATAACAAATCAGTAATGAGCCCTGGGAAGCAGAAGGGAAAAGAAAGTCAAAGAGCTAGAGATTCACAGAGATAAACATTGCAGAGGAAAAGGAGATTGGTAAGAAATGGTGCAAGGAGGAAAGCAATGGGAAAGCCATATACAGATTTCTACTGGAATGGAGCTGGGAGGTGCAAGGTAGACTGCTGAAAGCTCTATGCACTGGTCTGGCTCTTCTGTTTATCTTAGTGATAACACTCTTACTGAAATCAACCCTTAGGTCAGTGATGCAGAGCTTAGGAGCAGCCCAGAGGAAATGTGCAATACGGATTAAAATGAGAGTGAAAAACTGAAAGAAGAGAGGCTAGAGAAAAGAACAGAATCCTGATGCTTCAACAGGCACATGTCCCTGTGTGATTTTACCTGCTCAGTGACATGCTGTTAATTTTCCTCTCTGTCTTCCAGAATGTGAAAGTCCATATCTATGCAACCATGACAACAGCACACAAATACAATTATCTGCACAGTAAAATGTGTACCTTAAGAGACCAAGGAAGGCAAAAAAACACCCTACAAGGTTTACAGGGTGAGTTTCTTCAGCCACTCCATCACCAGTATGAAGCTGACCACCACGGTATATTTGGAAATATTTCAAAGGTTTATTCAGTTTCATTGGGAACAGCTGACCATTTTTAGTACATCTAAAATAAACAAATAAACAGATTTCTCTCTAAACCTGGAAATCTGTTGACATTTTCAGAATTGTCACTGTAGGTTCAGACTGGTATGTGTTAAAAACTGGAATGACTGCATTTATCCATTCACCATCACCTACTGTCAGAAAAGGTTACAAAATATACATTAATGACACTCAGCTTTCTTTGAATACTATTGGAAAAACAAAAGCCACGTTTCCCAGGATGGGAAACACCACAACTCAGACAGTGCAATTTTCCCTCTGGCTACAGAAGGACATCTGGCAGTCCTGGTTTTAAGGGCTCAAAATGATTTACTGATTGCTCAAGTCTGCCAGAAACTGCTGTGAAAATGCAGCTTTTCATTAGGCAGAAGTATGAAGAACCAGTAAAAAACATCTCAGAGAGGATTCCTTCTAGGTCTCTTTGTGGGAATAGCTTTGCTACTCTGTCTGTAATGAGTCATTCTTACTAACCTTTACATTGTTTTAGCAACTTAGAAGCTCCAAGCAAGATCAGAGGCCCAGTAAATTTTTGCACAGCAGTCTCAGACAGAATCCCTGCTGCAAACCTCTCTGGCTGAAAGCCTGGCACATTTCAGTGGAGCCAAGATACAATACTGATCCAAGCACAGATCAGAAAGCCACACAACACTGTAAGCCTCTAGGGGAGCTTGACATGTAATGCAGGACTCCAGATTTGCACTCTGATGCACTGCATGGCACACCACCTTCCGCCACAAGCCCTACCTAGTACATCAATATGCTGAACCTTGTGATAGCAGTTTTGCAGAAGGGCAGCACTGGGCAACACAGGTAATTCTCATGTGTACAGGAACAAGAATTCAGGTATCGAATGCCATCTGCCCTTGACAGCCTTTCACATTGTAAGCGGTTCCCAGCGGGGCAGCTCCGGTACCACCACACATTCTCCATTAGCTCCTTTTCTCTGGAAGCTGACAGAGCTAACATCCTGTTCAAAAGCCTTGACTAAGGGCTCTGGGGGCTTAGAAATGGATGCAATTTGCAGGCCATCAGCTGCAGGTCAACAGTGAGAGACTGACCAAAACTTACTGCTTCTTCTGTCCTGGGATGGCTGCTTTAGAGGCCACTGTCCCCATTCAAAGCAGAGCCTGTCTGTACGAGGCAACATGTAGAGGCTCATACATCTGCTTGCACAATACAACAATTCTTTTAGGCACTGAACCTGTAGCTTTTATAGCCAAACACTGTAGTTTTGAGGCCTGTTGTCAAAAAGCCACCACAGGGAGCTTTACATTACAGTATCTCCGTACAATAAGTTACCACAGCTTCCAGGGTCCTATATTGCTGCTTTTAAAATTACCATGTCAACTAAAACTCTACAAGGGGTTGCTGTGTTTCTCAAGGGGATGGGAAGTCCATACTTTATGGCACTAATTATGTCTTTTTTCCTGCCATTGGTACACAGTGAAATGAAAAAAACAAATGGCATCATGCACAAAATTGCGCTTTTGGGTTTTCAAGTCACTGTGATTATTTCTCATGCCTTGTCATCCTTTCAGATAAACGATGTGACACCCTCCTCTTTAAAGTTTAGCTAGCACATAGTGATCATTTTTGACTGTACAAAGGGCCGATTGTTGTTCCTATGGCAATGCAGTGAAAAAACTAAAGGGTGACTTCCAAGCCCATGTAAGCCCTTCTAGTTTATTCCCATATCACTTCACATTTGAGGCACAAGCTTACTATAAAGGTTCACTTCTTTTAAAGCAAGAGAGGGGCTTAAAGAATGCATAGGCTTTACTTGCAAGACCAGGAGATTAAAGCTTGGCAACTCAAGGAAGGATTTTCAAAACAGCTCAGCTTTGGCATAACTCTGCTTTTAACACAGCAGTGATAAGACTCCCGTTGTCTACAAAGTGGGAAGTGCTACTATTTCACTTGGAGAAAGAGGATCAGCAGCATATGATTTAAAAATGCCCAGCAGTTTTGAAGTTGCTGGTACCAGGCAAACATGTTTTACCACTTCTTACACAGCCAGCAGGTTGGGAAATGTGGATTTGGGAGAGCTACCTTGTTTTAAACATGAAAGCTCACAGTCTCACTGAAACACCTACCTTAAGATGGAACACTGAGCTGACCTCCAACTACCGACACATCGTAAAATCCTGAAAGCCAGAAACTCTAACAGGGGACTATGGCAGTTCACAGCAGCTTGTCTCCTTTTTTTATCAGTCTTCTCTAGGCTAATGCTTATTGCTGTGCTTCAGGAGAAAAGAACCTTTGTATGAGAACAGAAGTTTTGTCCCTTATATTCTACTTGGGTAAAGACAAACTAAATGAAAAGATTGAAAACGAATGTCCTTATCCTCTGTGTCCTTATGGGATAAAGTTTTGCCTGTCATTTTGCAGCCCAGCAACTTCTTGGGCTGAACCAACTCCACCCAGGTGCAGAAAAACTGAGAAAGAACAGCAGAGAACTGTGAGCAGCAAGTGATTTTATACTGTAGCCAACTGCAGGGGTGGTGAAAGTCTTTCAGTGGCAGTGTGATGAAGAAAAGATCAAATAGAAATTGGTAGTAACAATCATCTTCTATTCTGAGCTCTGCATCCTATTACAAAAGATGAGAGACCTTGATCAGCATAAAAAGATGTAGTAATTGGAGGAGCTTCTGCTCCTGGAAAAGCTCCAAGTTCACTGATGGGGGGGGGGGGGGG
>JAWWEE010000122.1:18417672-18482905 GCA_035221455.1 Xenops minutus | reverse complement strand
CCCCCCCCCCCCCCCCAGAGGAGAAAAACGTCTATTTGTTTTGAAATGTTAATTATTCTATCCAGTTTCTATTGAAGATCAAAGACAAAATCCTGGTCCAGAAAGAACTGGTGGACAAGAAAGCTCACCAGAGCACAGGAACTATAAGACAGAAACAATTCTTTCAAACTCAAAACTTGGGGAGTGTGGCAAAGGAGGAGACCTGGTGAAGGGACGGTTTTCACTCGCTCCCACAGGCCCAGCTGTACCTTCTCTATTTGCTCTCTGGATGACAAGCACAAAGGAAGGAGAAGCACAAGAAGATGGCAAGGCATTATAGAGGCCAGGTGCCCATTTTTCCCTCTGAACTCAAAAATGTCAGAGACTGCATCCGCTGGTTCAATACTGGTGTTGGGAGATCAGTTCACACTTACAATTAGGGATGCTCTGGCAGGTAAAAGTTATTCTGTGGAGCATTTTTTATGCTTTCCTTTTCAGAATAGATGAACATAGGCACCTGTGAACAGCCCTAACAGATGCAAGAGAGATTCGTTTCAGGCAGCCAGGTCCACCCATACCAAGAGCAGGGCCTGAGCAGACAGCTCTGGATAACATACTCTGCATCCTCAGAAACACAGAGGCCCCACAGAGGGTGATCTATAGGCTTGGGTCAAATAATATCCATGCCCTGTTGTCGCCACAGAAGTAACTTCTGGGTACCTCAGATTCCTGAATGAAAGGTTTGCCTTCTTCTCTGTGCTGTTTTCCCTGTGCCATGTGCCTGATCAACCCTTACTGTTTTTCATTTGTTTGCTTAAAATTAAATGAGCCTAAGGCTGTACTTGGTTTCTGCATATCTTATCTGATCATGCTGTATTTCAAGTAGTGCATCCCTTCAACAACATGGGGCCTCAGCAGCTCTGCTGGAGCTCTAGCACACAGAGGAGAGATTCGCTGCCTCCTGTATTTTCAAAGGCATTTTCCCTCTCCTTTCACTGAGAATTATGCAGGAAGCTCAGCAGAACCTTCATATATTCTGCAGAGACCTTTAATTATAAGTTTCTAGTAGGTATCCAGCTACTATATTCTATCACCCAAAGACAAAATAAGAACTTCCTATGCCTTTGCCCTCCTGCTCATACAAAATCACTTTGAGGGCTTAAATTAACATTTTATGTCTGCCCTTGAAGTAATGTCCCATATTTAACCTTGAGTTGTGTACATTTCCAGTTTTGTCTGTGGAAGCCTCTTTTTCTCATCCTAAGCACTGCCCTGCTTCACTTCCCACATTAACCAGGTATCCTATCCATATGATATGGGATCCTTTTAACTTGTCCTCCATGGGAAGAAATAGTTTACTATACCTCATGTTGCATGGAGCTAGAGACTAAATTTTTGCTTTGATCCATTTAACTTATGAAATCTAGACCATTCCAGAATGAGATCAGTGTGAACTCATTGTTAAGACTAAATCTCCATCTTGCCTTGCAGGACACGTATGGGCTAAAAGAAAATGACAAATGGAGTGACCTTTGCTTTGGCAGCTCTCAGCAACAGGTCTGACTGGCAATGCCACAACTCCAACCTTGCACATAAACTCTGACAGCAAGATGAAAATCCATGTATTTACAGAAGGTGATTGTGGAGAAGGACTCAGAAGCTGAAGATCATGACAGCAGCAGAGCCTGCTGGTTGGGATCAGTGGGGAGGGTATGATCACCCGTTGCTACCTAAACAGCCCTTTGAACAAAAACCATATGATCTTCAATGTGGCAAACAGGATGTGCTCAGTGTTACTATCCTATTGCTATACAGCAAAGACTGGCTTTATGAAACATGTCAATTTGAAATGTGACTTTCACCTACATAGCCAGCCTACCATAAGTCCTCATGTGGGTCCAACTGTGCTGATACAGACATTTTTATACTGCTATGTTTGTTTCCTTGTGGTATGCAGATTAGAAATACAGTTAAATTAGACAGGCAATACCTGGGATATTGTCAAAGTTCTCCAGTGACAAATAAAGAGCTAAAAACACAAGATGAAAGAGAAGCAAAATGACCTGCCTGACGTTATTGAGTAGTTCAGTGACAGAAGCAAGAATACGCTTGAACTCTCCAGTTTCATAGCTGTCTGTCCATCATTGGTGGAGTCCAAGAGTTTTGTGTTTTTTTCCATCAGACTAGGTTCGTTTAGATAGTACATACACAGAAGATTTATTGTTTCATTTCAAACATACTTGTTTGAATAAAGTTGATGTAATATGGGATTTCTGATTTAGTGGAGTAATACAAAATATACCAAAAACATAGTAAAAATGTACATTGCACTTGATAAAATACAGCCATTGCAATGCAGAGCCTAGTCACAATACCGACATGATTCCCACTACTGGTTTCTGTAATATGCCAACTGTCATGACACCAGGCATCCCCAAACACCAGGAAGTAATACATGAGTTCAAGCCAGCTCAAAACCATTGCACTCTTTAAAATTGTTTTCCTAGTTGCTGAGTTTTTTATTACATGTTGGGCTGAGGCACGGATCCACTCCTCCTCACTCCCCCCTGCCTCTTCTCCTCACCATGCTGGTCCCTTGTAGGAAGACAAGCTCTTTTAAGGAGGTTAGACAGAAACACTTCCACCACCTGTTGAGCAACTACCAGCTGTTGATAGGTGTTTAACTAAAACAAAGGTCACCCTCTGGTCCCCTTTTTGTTGACATGAAGCCAACTTTCTTGGTAATAGTTGTGGCCTGCATTATTCCCTGAGCTTCATAGACACATTGCCCTCTACCAGCACCATGAGCCTTCTTCTATTGTAAGGGTTTACTTATTAGACACAATCAGGTTGCCTTCTCATTTTTAAGGCTCTGCCCCAAAAGAGGATGAATATTGTCCTGGTCTTCGGAGCTTTAGCAGTACAATTTACTGGAAGATGTGGGATTCTGAAAGAGCAGAGGTCAGGAACAATTTCCTCCACTCAGGCAGCATGGGCAGTTCAAATAATGTTTACAAACAGAACTGTCACAATAGTAGATCACAAAAAAAACCATATTCTGAATGAAGTTAATCTCAAACTATAGGTACATGTATCCTTTTCAACTCAACAATCCCTACCTCTCTCTCCATAAACCAGACAAAGCTAAGGCCTATGGCAATTGCCTTCACTTAATCACTAGCTCATACAGCTTGTGAATAGGAACGAGACAACCAGTCACAGACACGGGCAAGGTCAAAAAACAGGAATAGTTTTAAATGTCAAAGCAGACCTGCAATAAGCTCCTGGTAGCTGGGGTAAAGAAAGCTGAAGTTCTGGAAGAATGGACATAGCATTTGTTTTTTTATCTGCAGCTTTCAACTGATGGAGAGGTGAAAAATAAGTAAAGACATCAAGAATAACTTTGGGCAAGACAGAGGCCTAGGGACAGAGAAGACAAGCAGAAAACCTGTCTCTTATCTTTTCCAGTTCCCAGCCTCAGAGAAACTGCTTCTCCCTTGAAGGTAGCCAGTCGCTATAACAGCAAACAACAAAGTGGTTAATACTGAGGAACTCCAAGTTAAACCAAACTCTCAGGAGCTCTTTGCAAGACCATACAGCTATAATAGCACTGTGGCTCACATACATTAACCAGAGACCTTCAAATCATTTGTGTATGCCAAAGACTTGAGCTTAAGAAAGACCAAAGAGCAAGAAATTGTAGTAGAGGCCTTAAAACCCCCCCCCAAAACATATACTGTATGATAAAGAAATTACATTAAATTTCAAAGGGCTATTGTCAGCAACCAAAATTAACAGCTAAGAGCACTGATACCTAACTTTTTTTTAGAGCAAACTTGATTCATATGCTAGATTCAGAGTTATTGCGTTAATTCAGACATATCCTCCTTTGCATCAAATAGAAATCCATACTTGTGTTTCACTTTACCTGGTGGTGCCAGACAAAGAGCAAGGATCTTAGATTAGTCTAACCATCTGGAAGCCCACAGGAGACACAGAGCTGACAAGGAAGTAGCCACACATTGCAGAGACTGAGGAGCTTTTTGGTCATGAGACCTTTGCTCTCAGCATTACCACAAGCCTTATACTGTGTTATGCACTTGTGTGAGAGCTAATCAGTATTTTATTCTGCCACTGGGATCACCACCAGCTGATCCTCATCAAGCTGAGGAGAAGCAATCAGCAGGGCCAACGCCCTAGCTGAGTCATGGCCTTGAGGGATCTGGAAGGAACCACGTTTGACTTATTTCTAATGCAGGGCAACCTGAGAGGAGGTTAAAAAAAAAATTACAGGAAATAGGATTTCATCAATTCTACTTCTCACAATTTACACCTCCACAAATAAGAATTTCAGTGGAAGGTCTGATGAGCCTTGTTATCTGGACAACCTCTAGGCAAAAGAGCTCTGCTAGAGGTACCCAGATCCTTAAGGGCTCATTTGTTTGTTTTTGGGTTGAAATGACCTGAAATTAATTTCCTTTTTACATTATTGAAAAACTTCATTCTGTATTCCAAGACGAAATATTGCCCATTTGGGAATGAGACTGCATCTTCCAGTCATAATAACAGGATGAGCTGTAACCTTTGTGAACTGAGCACTTGTAAAAGGAGCATTCCCAGCCTCCATGTCCATCGCTACCCACTTTTGCTGACAGCTCCATGGGGAAATTTCAGACATGCTCAAAAGCTCATAAAAGTGGTTTACTCCCACCTTCTACTTTTAATGGGTTAATTTCATGTGACTAATTTTGTTTAATGTTGTTTCATGTCGTTTATTTATTTCATTCCTGCTACCCCTCATTGGGTGAATTTCTTCCAAAAGCTAAGCGTTAGCAATGTTTCTTTAGGAAGGGGAAATTTTGTCTTCTATTGCAGTGACTCCCAGACCCTGCTGCTCAAAACTAAGCAGCAGAATTTTTATTAATAAAAACACAGCTCAATCTGAAAGTTAGCGATTCCATTAAGAGAAATTAAAATGTGATTTTGGCACAACTAGAGCACAACTGTAGTTAAAAATCTTATCTGTAAAAAGAGCAGTAATATTATGGAATTCTATCACTGCCATCACAGAGCTGAATTTCACACTATGTTGGCTGATGCATCCAAAGATAAATTATTTTCTCATTTCATGTATTTTACAGAGACTCAAGCTACATCTCTTATGGGTTTTAAAAAGAAACAGAAGAAACTTTTATTCCCAGTTAATTTTATAAAATGTGAATAAATCTAGTTATAACAATAAATGCTACTAGAAATATTATCAGTTGCTGAGAGCTGGACATGACTAAAATTCTTCTTCAAGAACTGGAACTTAAAATCTTCCTAATACCTGAGCTTGAACTGAGTTACAAAATGTGAAATGAGCATGTAAAGCCATGTGGAAGAAAGTGAGGGGGAAATGACCATGAGATGAAAGGGAGGACAAAACCAGCATTGTAGTAGCAGATGACATTCACCTATAGTGCATCACCCGCTTTTTTCCTTCAAGCTGTCCCAATAATACAAACAGAAATGACTACAACAGAAACTCAAGATCAGAAACACACATCCCATTGCCTTCCTCACTTTGAACACTGCAATATACAGAGATCACAGCATAAATGCTTTTCCCTGCCCTCTTGTTATAGGGTCTGAATTGAAGTGTTGTCTTCTGTGGACTCGGTACATGGCATTGCTGCATTGATCAGCGTGACAACCTGTAGGTTAATGCACAGGAATTCCCAGGTTAAGCCCTCCCTGTTTCAGTTCCCAGTGCCAATATACAACAGAGCCATCTCACTGCATCTAAAGTTGAGTTGTTCCATGGGTGAATGAACAACATAAAGCCCTGAGCTGAGTCTGAACTCAGTCTCACACTTTTGAAATTCTCTGGGGCTTCCAAAACTCACTGATAGATTCAGAACTCTAACTTTCCTGAATGGCTTCAATAATAGCCATACAGAGACTGAGGTCCAATTCTAATGCAGTCTACTTTTTGTGAGGGCAAACATTTAAAGCAGCTTTTTTTGTTTGATTGAGTGTAGTTTTCAACACAGTAGAGGCATGTCACACCTAAACGCATTTGCCAGTTCCAGTTGGGTGTATGTAGCTCAGAGATGATGTGTTAAAACATCATCAGTGGAGAAACAATTATTACTTATATATTAAGACTGAATGGTTTTGATTTCAGAGAGAAAAATTCAGCCATAATAGAAAATCTGGTTTCAAATGCTGCAATATAATCTACACTCTCTGAGGTCACAATGGTCCTTTCCACAATAACTACATTCTGCTCTCATTTGGAGGGAATAGTAATTGATTTATGGCACAAGATAAAGATGGTTCTAGCATATATGCTATTTTATATTGTGAGTACTTAGCAAACCTATATGGCACCTTTGTGCTCAGCAGTGTAACTGTCTCTGTACATCCATGCAAAATAGCACAATTATCTTTGGAGGCAAAGGCAAACTGTCAGGTAAAGCAAGGGAAACAAGGGAGCTGCTATTAATTTTTATGACAAAAAAGCAGTTATCTC
The DNA here is from genome assembly GCA_035221455.1 of Xenops minutus. NCBI lineage: Eukaryota > Metazoa > Chordata > Aves > Passeriformes > Furnariidae > Xenops > Xenops minutus. Next base: position 18,476,409 of record JAWWEE010000122.1, on the reverse strand, counting down.
CACCAATATCTTTAATTTTTCAATTCAGATTGGAAATTCCTCTTTGGAAAGCACTGCTGCCAGTAATCCTTTTAATTAATAGTATTCAGAATCCCATAATTTCTTTGTTCCGCACCTTAAATCAACTGCACACTTATATATTGCATTTCTTTTACAACATAATAAGTTTCCACACTTTCCGCTACTTCAAAAGAATTCATACATGATGAGCACCACCCTAAGAAAAGCAACAGATAATGCTTTAAGGTCAACCTTAAAACCACAGTGTGGAATGAATTTGGCATCCACTGAATGCCAATGGAGACCTGCATTTTATATGTATCTCATTACTTAATTTATTAGGATAATTTTACAGGTTCTAAGAGAGCATGGCTCATTTACCATTATTATTATTCAGTGACGTTTGGTAGCTGATAGAGGGAGCTGTTATCACAAAATGTCAAATGTCAGTAATGTAGAGACAATGTCCATTATCCCTCTCACTTCCAGGACAGAGGTACATTCAACAAATTTGGTGCTCAGTCAGGATTGGGAAGGGCAGGAAATACTGAAGGTAGTTGCAGGGAAGACAGCAGTGAGACTGGCACAAAGAGACAGAGGTTTTGCAGTGAACTGGAACAGGCTGAAATGATGTTTGGAAACCATGAGAAGTACCATGTCTCATTAATGTGGATGTGCAAATGATGTAATGAGGCATTTGAGAATGAAATTGAATAGCAGTTGGATAAAAGATTAATAATCATCACATCTGTCATCTATCAGAGGCCCAAGAGAGGGCTGCACAAGACACTTATGTTGTCATAGGCATCAGAAATGCCCAGGAATGGAAATACCCACTGACAGAGGGTGCTGGAGTAGCCAGTTATAGGGAGCATCTGAGCAACAGCGAAGTGGAAAGCTGAGAATGGAGCAGGGCCCCATAGCATGTAGAAATCCAGTAGTCCCTGAGACACCAGTAGTTACCAGTGTGACAGACCCCAAGTGTGGACAGCAGTCTATGATAGTAAATTAAACCCTGAGACACCTTAGCCATTCAGGGGTAGAGCTGAAGCAGCAAGGATTACATAAAGTTCCTATATCTGCATTTCACATTGGACCACACTGCTGCGGGCTTGGAAATCCAGCTGCCAATTTGGTGTCAGCTTACAGCATGGCTGGTATCCAGCTTTATTCCACTGCTTAAGTACATTCTCTTACTAGCCTAGATTACTGTTTTCATCTCAGGTACTAAAGATCTCCTTCTCCCCCCCTAATATATCCCCATTATTGTTTTGAGACATTATTAAAAGTGCAGAAGGATATTTCCACTTTCAGAGTTTGTTTCAGGTTGTCTTCAATCTTGGGAAGAAATAATTTACTTATTTATATGCTGATTTTTTAAGGCTTCCAGCACAGACACGAGGGCTGTAGCTCCTCAGTGTTGAACAAAACCAGCAGTGTAATCCCATGACACCACAAGCTGGGGCTCTATACATCAAACTTGAACCTCATACTTGGGATATAGGTATGGCTCAGGATTCAAGTTTTCACAAAGTATCTCATAACAAATGCACAATTTAAAAAGTGAGAGATAATGGATGAGATTTGCAGAGAGGTAGCTTGATGAGAAAATTGTAAATTGCTGCTCTGAAGAAATTTCAAAGTGGTATGGGTGTTATTATTCATTCACTAACCAAAAGCCATGGCCAAAGCTGACAAACAGCATCATCCCATTGCTCTGCTAGGTTTGCAAGTCAAAGATAGTGACTTATTTGGTGAAGGAGGGAATATTTTTATTAATATTAAATAAATTACACTAGCACTTCTTTTAGAATTCAACCGATGGGCAATGACCAGACCTAGTTACAGTGATTAAAAGACATCATTCATATCTAATGATCACACACAGTAATAATCTCATTGTAAAAGGCAATCAGACACTTGTTCACTCTTCTTATCTCTTCTCCACATTTGTAGTTACTAAGAAAGGATCTGCCTTTGATAATTTTTTCCTCTGCTGCTCTTTAAGTCATTTCATTAAGGGGCCAGAGTTTCCTGGGTTAATGGTCATTTGTCATTTCCCCAAATCAATCTTGCCCTGAGTATGTTGAAACCTTACAAACATTTCCTCAAGTGTTTTTTTTCAGAATTACAGAAGTTACAATGCTGTACTCAGATGAAGAAGTTTTATTTAAAAAAAAAAAAAAAAAGCGCTAGAGGAGCTTTATCTATTCTTTAAAGGTATGGAAATATTAATTTAATAATTGAGTTTTTATTTTTAGAAAAGAAATATGTATATTGATTGACTCTATTTTTTTCTACATGTCCAAGGGGTCTTAATTCATTCAGCTTTTCAATCTGACTATTTCTCTTGAATTGCCTCTGGAGCCTGGGCTCAGCCCATCCGTTATTGTTGTGCAATTTTCTCTCCTATTCCATTTCTGTCTACCACATCTGCTTTTCAGGCTCCAGGCTGACCTGTGGACTTTTTCTGAAAGAGACCAATATTTCAATAAAATCAGTGCCATGCTAAAACCTCTTTCTTCATAGGGCAGAATGCCACCTCTGGTGTCTCACGGAAGCACAGCCATTCTGGAAAAGGAAATATAAAGGAAATTGAGTCCTTCATACCAGTGGAGGGCTGAAATTCAGTGGCAGAGCTTTTCTTCAGCATTCAGATTTAACTGGGGGCTGATACTACTGCCAGTCTAACGATGAGGGTGAATTTCAATATTTAGCAGGGATATGGGTTTTGAAGTGTTTTGTTTTCTTCTCCAGACAGAAACAACCTTCCAATTCTTCAGTGGCACAAGATGGTGGAGAGGAGGAGGTGCCATTGGTCCAGCCCCATCCTATGCCAAGAGTACTTCCCTTGCAACTCTAGCACATTTGCGAAGAGGTATAACAAATTTAACACGAACCACATAGAGTTCTCTTACCCTTTTCAATCAAGCCATGCGTTCTTATCCAGCAGGTGTAATTTACTCCATTTTTACAGTGGTGGAATGGAGATGAAAAGACAAAAAACAGTCATTAATTGTCTTAGTTTTTGGATAGGTAACATAAGACATATGTCACTAGATTTTCACAGTGCTTTTTAGGCATGTAATTCCTTTGCACATGGATTTGCAGAGCTGCTAATGTGTTAGTCATTAGGATAACACCAGAGGCCTAACTGAGGCTCTCTAAATGTTAATTGCAGAGCTTCTAGACTGTGATGGTATCAGCTAAGAGCCTTAGCAGGCCTTCTTCCTAAGCAACTGAGGTCTAGGCAGAAATATATGTGGGCCATCCACCATCCTAGGCCATCCACCATCCAACTGAAGCTCCTCCAAGTGAGAGATATTTCTCATCTCTCTTGATCAAGTGCTTGCTGTGTAGTTTGGACAGGATGGGTGAAGAGGTAGCCTTGCTTTGAGGTTTCAAATCATGACAGATTATTCCTGTCCCTAAGTGGGGTGGAAGCACACATGTTTCTGCTAGCAAGCAGTAGTGGGACATTACAATTTGACCTGCTCCCAGCAGTCCTCTTTGGTGAGCCTGTGCCAGAGAGGAGCCCATACACCCATCTCACATTCAATGTAAACTGACCTTGTAGAAAAGTGGGGCTGTCAGAACTTGCTCACACTCAGCCTCAGCACTGTGCAAGCCACAGTATTACATTCTGGTGGTCTAATTAGGTACCTCCATCAAATGTAACTACAATTTGTAAATGTGATTACATTGCTTTGATTTTTACTGTTTTAGTAGCAATTCACCAAAGTGACTCCCATTCAATTGAGAAGTATATACAGGTCCAGCTTCATTCAATTGAAGCAGTTCAGTTCAATCAGCATTCAATTCTCTTCAATGAAACCTTCCAGAATTAAGCTGGTTCAGGACAGGCAAGATGAAATTGTGATAACAAATAACAGTCTTTTCAAAAGAGGTCTGAAATGCTGAACTGGAGAGGCAGAAGGCAGCAGAGAGCTGAGTAAGCAAGCCTCCCAACAGCCCTTTTTAAACCCACAGTGATGTAGCTACCATACATATTATTTAAACAATAAAAGCTATTTTATATAGATCCAAAAAACCAAGGGATCCAAGGAAATGTTTCTCCCAGCTGAGTGGGCATTTCCCAGGACTTGTTGGTTTTATTACCTCATCTGTGCCCTTAGCTGTCAGCAGAGAAGTGCTGAAAGCTCTCCATTTAAAGCAGGCCATAGCAAACAGAGATTTACCATCTATCCAAAGCTTGTATAAATTTACTGTGGGCACAAGCTCAACAAAAGCTTATAAAAGAGGTACCTGTGGCTTCCAAATTAAGCCCATTTTCTCTAATTAGCCTCCTTCTTCACAATTTCCCTCTTTCCTTCACTCTTAAAACAGAAAAAAAAAGCAACAGCAATACTGTGAAGGCCATAAAATCTATGTGCTTATACTGAGCAGGCACTTGACACATTAAAATTTTGCTGGAAAATAAGTACAAACTTCTATTTCAACTGCAAAATGAACAAGGGAAATCTAGCATTCTGGCTGACTTGGATGTGGTTGTAAGAAACCTTATACATCTGCCTGGCATTAATTTCCATCTGGTTATATTCCGAAAGAGTTTGTCCTCTCTTTGGAAGTTAATTCCCAGCATAATTGTTCATTGTTTACAAGCCAGTTTCTTTTACCTCCTGCTGACAGAGCAAAACCTCATTTCATCTTTTAATCTGATAGAAGTCTTACTGAAAGCAAGCAGTACAGAACTAGTTTATGGCAAATACTGTCCTTACTGTTGGATTATCATTGCAAAGAGCAGGGATGGGTAATTTGTTTGTTAATGTTAAGCAACTGCAAATAAAAGACTGCTCCTAGGACTAGTCTGTAACAGAGGAGCTCTAAGCTAATAATTTTAATATGTAGCTTAGTGAATGGCTCTAGTAGTTAGAAAAGGGGTACAGAGCAAAGAACATGGCTAGTGTGCCCTGTGCTGGGCTCAACATTAAATCTTGACCCTCCATAAACTCAGTTCATCTAGCCCAGTTTTAAGCTCTCCCTACAATATTGGGAGCGCTATCTAGAGAGAGTAGAAAGGTGAAAATTCTCAGTTAACTTTGGTGCTCCAGCTGCATTCATCAGGCCCAAGAGCATCTCAGCTCCCCCATCTCTCTGTCACACAGGCAAAGGATAGCTGCTGCAGCTTCTCTTGAGACCGTAAGTTGGGCAGAAAGCCCGTGCTGAGCAGCAAAAGAGTCCTGTCCTTTATTTCCAACAACTTAAACTTTTAACCCGTTCTCCTGGAAGACAGCAATATTCAGGGGTCAGAAAGCTAGTGGGTGGGGAGAAGTAATTCTTTCTTAAGATGTGGATCAAACCAAGGAGTTTGTAGTTTCTAAATGGGCAGCCCTGTTTTCATACCCAGATTAAAGGGTCTAATACCAAGTGCTTCAGATCCAAACAATGGCCCAAACTCCACACTGGGAATTACCCATGTGTTTTATTTAGCTGAGAGAGAGGCATGTTTCTCTGGAGACAACAGGGCAGTGCCTTAGACAGATTCTGCTGCTAGGTAAGGATTTGATAAGGAAAGTCTCCTTTTGCCCTCTTGGCAGGCAAATTTGCATATGCTTATATGAAAAATTGCCTCGTGTTGGGAATGCGCAGTTGTTTGCCTCAAAAGAAGGGCAGACATGGACATGGCACTGGGACCGATTTGCACATTGGTTCTTGGCAGAAGCTCTGCTATCTGGAAAGGTTACAGCCCTTCACCCACCCTCCTTCTCCCTGCTGAGGCAGCCACTGTTGTTCCCCACCTCCAGACCTGCCAACTGAGCCACTCAGATGAGATGAGTATTCCCTGGCCAGTCTCAGACAAAGACAATTCTGCAGCTAAGCACAGTCTGAATAGTCACCCTTTGCTAACCATATATCTCTTGGTCGAAGCAGGGCAGAAGATATAGTGATGTCCAGGTGGGAGAAGGCATTAAACAGGGCAGGCTGTGATCTCTGTGTGCAGCATCTGCAGCCTGAGGAGCCTACTCAAACACATTCTCAATCAACCTACACGCATTTTTCTCCATAAATCTGTGAAAAAGTGTTGTCTTTCAAATAGTCTTGTGTCCTGACTTAATTGTAAGAGGGGAAACATAACTCCAACAAGAAGGACAGGTAGCTGAATCACTCAAAACTTACAGCCTGCAGGGATGAGCCTGGATAACCAGGGAGGCTCTTTCTGCTTCTAATACACATTGATCTGTTCACTGCATGCTGAAAATCTTCAGGCTTTCATTCTGTACCAACTAACAATGTAGTCATTTAGGTTGTACCAGATATTTACCCCCTCCTTTTCTCTCCTCAGAGACATGAATCGTGTTATGGATGCAAAGGAAGTATCTGGGAAAAACAAAAGGACTCACAACCAGTGAAACCCAAACTGAACAGAAATTAATAGAGCAAGTCTGGAAAACCTTCAGTACCCAGTTCTCTACAAAAGTATCATACAGAGGCAATATGCATGTAATACAATATTTGAGTTGGCTTGTTTGTTTGTTTTAGTGAAGAAAGTTATTATCAAATTACTTTGAAATGTTTACACTGAAGATGAGGTTTCTCTCTATTTATTTGTTGTTTGCAAAATATGGTCATTTTTTATCTTCATGCAGAGATCTTGATCTGCATCCTGCATCCAAGACTAACAATGTTAACCCAAAAAATAATTCAGAGAAGGTGCTTAACAGGACAATAGCAATCAATTCCTTCAAAATAGCTTGAGAAATTAAGGACTATTAAGACATGGCAATGATGGATCAGATAGGGTTTAAGTGATCATCTAGGAGTTGCTAAGCCTAATTTAAATACAGGAAGAATATCACGTTTCATCAGCTTCCATCTTCAGATTTAAGAGCTTCTCAAGTCCTCATTTATACCTGAAGTGTCACTGGCACATACTTTAAAGCTGACAAAATCCATTTACTGCAGCAAGCTGTTCAAGTTCATCTTATTTTCTCCAATCATGTTAATTTTCCTTCAGTGTTCTTTGTTTATAAAAAAGAGAAACAAACAAGCACTTTGTGTTTATTAGTCTGATGTTCTTCTACAAACATTTATGTGCATTTAGCAACTGCACTTGTGAGCATTGCTGGCATTCTGTCCAACTGTTCCTTAAAATCCCCAGCATATCTCATCCTCTAGACACTGTTCCTCCCTATCTCACAAAAACCCCCAAACCTGGTAAAACAACCTGTCCTTGATAAACATATTTCTTTAAAGGATGTTCAAAGTCTCCTGAAAGCTGCAGCCATCTGAAATATACACAAAAAATTAAATGAGAGCTTTTTCTGAGGCTCCTAGGCATTACTGTTCAAGGAAAGTCACGCATTCTTTCTCACTTTCTCTCAGACATGGGAAGAAACTTTGAGGAAGATGACCAACACCTTTTCCAACATTCTCTTTTTGATCCTGATTTTATTTTATTTTTTTCTTCTCTCAGAAAAGCAGATCTTCCTCCACTTCTATTTGAGAAGGAGACACATCAGGGCTTTACCCTATAACTTAATTCTTTGGTATCTCACAAGGCACATGCCCCAAAGAAAGCTCAATGCTGCTCTCCTGACTCTTCTTGGGCCCCGTGTCTCATGAAACCACTATCATAAGGCATCTGCCACCTCACTTAAATGTGTCTGAATCTGACCAGTTCAGATAGATGCTCTTGGGGAAGAACAGGAGGGACTCAGATATAGAAAGCAATTTCATAGCAGCCTCATATCCTCAACACACTTAAAAAAATTCTTTTTCAGAGTCCTTCTCTAGAGGGAAAGATTATTTTTTCCTCCACATAGGCAGAGCCCCCCCCAAGTCATTTACTTTTCAGAAAACCTGTCAGAGAGGTTAGACCAGCCCATCCCAGCAGACATATGAAGAAAAGCAAGGAAACTTTTGAAATAGTATTAATTCATCACCATGTCTCAACTCCCTGACTAGAACAACCACAGCACCTTACAACAGCTGAAATACTAGTCTGTGTCCCTCTCTGTTGTTAATTAGTTGCCCTCTGTTGATTTATTCTTGCTGTCGTCTGCTTCAGTCTAGCCATATTTTCAGGGCTGCTAAGAACACACTCCTGATAAAAAGCTTCGGAAATTCCCCGTGGTAACACAACCCTATTTCATTCAGCTCTCATATGTGCAGGTAAAAGTCCCAGTGTTTCTGTACCAACACCCCACAGCCATCCCTGACATCCCAGCACCACCTCAGTCCCTTTGCAAGAGCCTTCTTGTTTTCTTCTCTTCCTTTCTTCCTGTACTCCCACCTTTGCCCGAACTCACTGTCTCTTGCAGGGAGCCCTGCTCATCTCTTCTCTGTCTTTCTTTGCCTTTTCTTCCTTAATAAGAGGGACATTTGAGAAGGCAGCAATCAGATGGACTTGAAAATGGTTCATTGTTGAAATTTTTCACCCTCAAAGATCTGTAAAATACTTTAAACATTTTTTTTTATTTTATTTTATCTCCTGGTTGTTGTATTTCTATGTGAATGAAAGCCCCCAGGGGACCTGAATAGTAGCATCTATACCACCTGTACTGCATCCTATGCATTGCTTAGAGCATTGACCTAACTCTGAAGCCTTACACTAGATCCTATATCCTATTATCTGTGCCAATCAATACCTATGGCTCAAAACAATGGTAAATTCCCATCTTCTCTATCGCTTCCAGGCTGTGTCTGCTCCATCAGAGATCGTGGTTCTCCAAAATGTACATTTCTGTCTCAAGCCTGAGCTTGCCCCTTCCCCTCCATCACAAGCCATGTCAGGGCCTCCCTCACTCTCAGACTATAGGTGTGACCTCTGGGATCCATCAGTAATGCGTGTAGTCTTACAGCAGCATCCAGTGGCATACCTGCACAGTTCCATGTTGATGGGTTGCTTTGCCCTTCTGAATGATTCCCAAGCAAATGAGAGAACACCAAAGACACAGTTTGCTTGCAAAAGTGGTGCTAGTATGGGCCAGTACATCTTATTCAAAAGAGGGGAGAAAGTTAAACAAAACCAAAATAAACCCCACAAAACAAAGGGATCTTTTCTCTCCCCCCCTTTTTTTTTAATTTCCCCTGACAATTTCCTGCTGCCTTTTCCTTTTTCCCACCCCCTCCCCCCCCACTTTTATTCAGGGTTCTTCTCTTCCTGCTGTCTCAGGAACTGAAGCCCACTATGTTCAGTAGATATATCTACAAGTCTGAAGATAAGCACCAACAGAACCACTCATAAAATCAGCATCCTGTTGAGATGAGATCATTTCACGTGTGCTGTTTGTTTTCTGTTATACTGGGGAATTTACAGTGGCTGCTGGCCACTATAAATACTGAACTGGCAAGACAGCTTTCTCATATATTTCACTGCAACAGTCATTGCTACATTTTTGTCCTAAGAGTAATTTGATTTGTTGTAACTGATTTGGGTGGGGTTTCATTCCTAATTAACTGTTGTTACGATGCAATGATGCAATCTTTGTTCACAAACCAGAGCCCAGAAATGAAATTGAGAACAGGGTAATAGCAGGAGGATGAAGGAGAGCCTTACCTACCAGAATGGCTCAGCAGTGGATTGGGAAGCCAATTAGCTGTGGTGTTGCTTGGTGCTGCTCACATTAGTGGTGTGAGTGGACATGTTCAGTCTTCTCACGCTTGTGGTCAGCACCCTGCAAAAGTAATTTCTTTGTAAGACTTAGTAAAAAGGACACACATCAATAAAAGCTCCCTAGTGATATTTTGGCAGACCCTGCCCTTTCCTGGTAGTTGGACCAATCTGCTCATCACTAGATTTAGTAGTGGAAAACTGAGGCCATGGACCTTTACAAACACACATGCACTGCCATTCTCTGCAAAACCTTCCACTTGCAGTCAGAGCCCCCCTCTGCTCATGGACACACACAGGGCAGAAGGAAACAAGGGGCTTGTCGAGAGAAAGAACATCCCAGCTGCCCCTCTGGCAGTCAATTTACTTTTGCGTGGTTCAGCCAGAAGCAAACACTGAAACACAGGCTAGAGGTGAGAGCACCTCTCACCATCAGTCTGTCAGTCAGGCCAATGCATTTACCTTTGTAACCTGGAATTTATGCTGTTATTTCTCAGCTGGAATCCTTTTCAGTTGCTAACCTTGACTTTGAGAATGGACTGAAACCAGGAGTGGCACGGATTCTTCCAGAAAACATGAATTGTGAGTCTTATTTCTGAGGTGCCTTTTGTAAAAATTGCTGTACAAGTCAGAAGGTTCTGTCAGCCCAAACTTGAGATGAAAAGACTTTATTGGCAGCACTCTAAAGCTCACCCCTGCTTTTGCAATGCTGTTGCAGCTGCTACTGTACTGATAGAAGGTATGTTCTGTTAGTATTTTCATGGTATTTCTACATCAATCAGATAATAATAAATCAAAAGCACCTATGTGTATCACTTGACGAACTTAAGTAGGTATTACTGATCACAAATAGCACCCTGTTCCCTCTGAATTTTACTTCCCCTCTCCTCCGTGGAGAAACCAGTCAGTGAAAACCGGGTGTTTTAATGAAACCAGAAAATGTGTGCATTTAGCAATGATTTTGGTGTGTATTTGGCAATGATTTTGATATGTTTTTGACACCCTATCGTTCAAATTCTGTGGGTTGTCATTCTTTTCTGTTGAAAAAGCTCTAAGCTAGTTTATATGATGTACCAAGGTCAGGATGTTCATGATTTCACTGACCTTTGGCCACCACCCAGGAGTCATCAAGGGTGGCTACACAGATTGAAGCAGGTAATTTGTGTATCTGAACCTTTCTGTTTAATCCAGAATCGCAATTTAGAAAAGACAAAAGAGAAGTATTTATAAATTAATTTCTTTATGGATTTAAGCCAAAATATTTTTGTTTTCCACTAGAACATTCTAATACATAGTTTTTCATGGGGGAAAAATAATCTATGCTGAAAAAAATGCAAAACACTTTTACAATCAGTCCTAATAACTAGCTCTGGGCGCAATCTTTCTTTACCTAGAATGGATGATACTATGGAAGATCTTTTTCCTTTAGTGTCAAAGAGACAAGTTGGGCTGAGCTAAGAATTTCCTCAAATCACAGCCTCCAGGATGTTATCCTTTTTTTTCCTACTATGGAGTTGTCCAGGTGAGGAATAGACAGTTGTCTTTATCTGAAACACTAATGGAGCTACAAGAAAGAGGTAGAAACATTAACAAACTATTCAAGCTGTGTGTAATAGGGAGCATAAATGATACTCTTTTCTTGGCAAAATCTCTTCAGACCTTAGTTTTCAAACTGTGACGTGATTGTGAAGGAGACAGAGAATAAATGCAGACATACTTACTCTGTTTTGGACCTGAAAAGATGCTACTTACTTAAACAAGAAGAAACCCTTTTATCTCCAGAGAGAAGTTTATCCTTTCTCTCTTGTGCTTGCTCTTATTGCTTTTTGCCCTTCCAATTCTTTAATAACAAAGAGCCACACAGGCGTTAACAATATTCCCAGCATGTCCTATGGCAATGCTGAGGAGATCTATATGCTGCTATTAGCATTAATTGGCAACATTGCCCCAATGGACAAGCTATTATCTTCTTAAGCTTTAGTTGTCTCTATCTGAATACTTATCTTTATGCAACTGGTAAAGTCAAGGTTCCACTCTGTTGTTTTCTCCCACAGAGGGCGATTTATTGGATAATACGGTTTCAAAGACAATCTTTTCCTAAATTATCCTATCCATTCCATTATTTCTTTTCTATTATCTTGAAAGTCCAAAAGACTAGGTAAAAAAATTAGGTGCCAAATTCACTGTAAGTTTAGAAACTGAGACTGACATCTCTAAATCCCTTTGATGAGATTTTGTGATGTCGTTTTGTCATTCCAATTAGAGTGGTGTAGTGGTGATAAAAAGATCTGGTCAGTATTTGTCTTCCAGATATTGTGTAAACACAAGTCTCTCTATTTCATCCACACTTACTCTTTGTTCAGAAGCAGTGAATATTTTTTATTTGATAAAGGTCATGCTTACTTCTTTTCCATGCAACAAAGACACATTCTGTATGTGTGGAAAGTGTCATAACTTAAGAAAAAATAAAATAGTCTGAAACAGGTACTAGTCAAAAATGCTCTTGGGGAAAGCAGTTACATTTATATTATCAGGACAGGCGAGTCTTTAGTGCTGTGATACTGTCATAGCAATTCAAAGCTAAGCTACTTTATAAATATTAAATTCCTAAGGAAATGGAAATTCATGGTGTACTAGTTTCGGAATGTTACTTCCACCTGTCACTTAGATCCTTAATGTACAGTCTCTGAACAGCAAAGGACTTTTCCAATATGAAGATGTAGGTGTCAGGATTTTCCTTGTAGCTGTGTATAAGAAGATCAATTTTTTGTTGCTCTGGTTTTCTCCTGAAGGAGAAAGCAGTTTATATAAACTGCTTTCCTCTCATCATCATCCTCTATGTCACAAGAAATGATCTGTTGCCCTATTCTGCTGTTGCATATCTTAATTAACATCTAACACCCAAGTACTAGCAAAAATAAGCAAGAAACCTTTCCTGATTATCCAAGGAATATTTTTTGAGGCCAACATTCTTTGTTGATCTATGCTCAAGGCCAAAAAGCAAACCAATCTTGTCTGACTGGTGTCATAGTGAACCGGCTGGAGAGAGGATTCTACAACACTGCACTCTTGGCCCTGTTCCCTAGACTTTACTCAAGCCATTACAGAACAGACATGAAGGTTGGCATAAGGGCAACTTGACTTCTCTGCAAAAGTACCTGTGGCACCATTCCAGAAAGAGAATTCTGCAGAAAAATCCTTTAGTCATCATAGAGTTACTCGTAAAGGGACCTCTGACTTGTCTGACCAGCCATTGAGCACCTGCCAGAAGGCCAGCTCTTAAAAGACACATAGCATGTGCATTTTTTACTAATGCAGCTGCTGGGTGTAGTTATTTTTTCCTTCCACATATTCACCCTGAAGAACTGAGTCCATTTAGTGATGTAGTGCTGAGTGAAACTCTTTTTGTTACTGCCTTAAAAGCTGTGAAATACTGCCTTACCATTTCTTCTTCTGTGGGGTGAGAGCCCTTCTCAACTTTCAGACAACATCTTGCAGACAGCCAAGAAGAGATCTGTCTGCTCAACATCTTGTAATAACTTGAAATCTTTGCTTCGAACTTGCAGCTTTCTCAAGAGCAGGGTCATTGTACTGAAACAGAAGAGAGCAAAGCTCCAAGCTATCAAGCAGAGTACAAGCAGATTAGGAAGAAATGAAATTCATCAATACAATGCCCTCTTGGTCAAAAGTTCACCAAGAGAGAGGGGAGCTGTACGATGCACCCATCTCCTTTTAATTGGCTTGAAGCTGCTTCCTACCATGCTCAAGGAGATGTGGTGTCAGTGGAAGCCATGCAAAAGCAGAAACTTTTAATTATTTTAAAATAGCCTGCTTCATCTTGGGGAGCTGTGGTCAGGACCTGACGGGGAGAGAGAGAGAAAAAAGAAAAAGTGAAAATGGGCTAATGTTTGCTGAGATAAATCTCTGAATTTGCTTCTAAAACTTGTGTCCAGTGTTTATTAATGCAAAGTAAGTTGTTCAGCAGCACACAAGACAAAATAAAAATCCTGTGAACATTTTTGAAACCATGTATATTTGTGGCTGATTAATTTCATGATTACATGGGATTTTTTTGCATCCTTTTCTTAGCTCAAAAAATCGCATCTGTTCAAAGGGGAAAAAAAAAAACCAGGCACAAAACTTATCACAAACCCCAAAACAACTAGCTGTATGTTGGATATTTGAACCATTAGTTACAAGGCAGAAGTCAGACTGAAATACACGTCATATAGGACAACTATTAGTTCTTGAACAGACATAAGCTCTCCTAGATAACTGATGAAAAAACAAGCAGCTGCTAAGACTATTAAACCTGTTCTCACCACGAGCAGGTCTGCAATGGATAACATTGATTAGAAGGATTTTCATTACCCTCTCTCTTCCAAAAAGCTGATACAGGAAACAGGGAGGGACATGCTCTTTTGCTAAGATATGATTGCTATTTTCTGAGTCTTTCCTCCTCTCTGAAAAAGGCTGGGAATGACAAAGGGTTGCTACCACAGGGCAAAGAGGTATTGGCAAGCTGAGCCTTGAGAGGCAAGAAAAGTTCAGGAGGCACTGAAGTGACAGACACAAAATATTTGAAGAAGGAAAGGATCTCTGTGGTTCTCTTTGCAACCAGAACATAACAAAAAGTGGCTGGCTGGAAAGAAAACCCTCTGCAAGAACACCCCATACAGGGCAGAAATATTTTCATCAACTTTTTTTATTGAATTTTCTCTTTTAAAATGCCACAGTTGTAACTCCATGTCCAACAAAGACTAGATGCTGAGAATAAAAGTCCTATGATGTGTCTGGAATATGGTTTTTTAAACCTACAGTTCAGTAAGACCCATCTTAGAGATGAAACCATTGTGGAACTCATCAGAGGCCCATGATATGTTTCCATGGCAAGTATGAAACTTTGCTACAGTTGCCTCATGTAATGATGAACATTTGAAGGTCTTAGCATGGACTGTAATGTGCAATAAATGTATATATAACTATTGTGAAAAGCCAAAACCAACTTTCAATGTACCATCCCTGTTAAAAGTGCTTTCCAATGCTGATTTGGCATTTCTCTCAAATATTTTATCAACCCAACATTCCTGCCACTGTGAAATGAAGCCACAACTGATACCCTCTGGTAAAAAAGAGCTCCAAGTCCTACATTTTCCTAGTACTTATAACCAATAGGCTGTAAAAACTGTTTACTGATGGCATAACTCACCTCCCACTGGTGCTACAGGGCACTTTATCATTGAGTCCAAAAAGAGATTGACACTAGCGCAGTGAGCTTTGACAAATCCCATCCTCCCTTCATTTCTAGTCTTATGAAGCAAGAGTGAGATCAGAGGAAATGTTTATTGCTTATCAAATATTGATATATTACAATAAAAAATCTGGCCAATTATAACTATCTGCCTGTTGTGTTTTTGCAGGGCCCCTCCTGGTGCCTGTGCCTGCTGGGATTTAGTTTAGCACATCAAAGTGTCTGTCAGGATCAGCATTTCTTCATAGTGCTAACAGGATCAGTTGAACAGTAACTTCCCTTCAGCACACATGTGTAGAGTATCCTAGCAAAACGTTTCCCACGGAAAAAAAAAAGACAAATTTGTGCTGGAAGGTGAAAAAAAAAAACAGGGAAGAAAAATCACTGATGGCTAAAACCTATCTAATCTGACAGAATTAATGGGCACTTCCTGTGAAGTGTCTGTAGATTCTTTCTTATGGCAACTATCTTCCTTTTAAAACTCAGAAGTTACCTGCAGTGTTCTGCGTATTGGCAGCATAATGTAGCTCTGTACCTCCTCATCTCTGCAAATGTCCCCACACTAGACACCTTTTGGCAAGTCCTTCTGCAGTCCACAGACCATCTTGTCTGTGCAGATTGTGTAGAAAGTGCTCTCCTCCCTGTGGGCTCACCATCCTGACACCATATGAAGTTGCCAGCTGTGCTGAGCCACCCAGATGGGTCTTAGAAGATCTGGAGGTACTTCCAGCGATGCCCAAGCTCAGGCTCATAGCTCGCACATCTGTTCTGAGTGCAAATGCCCTTTCAAAGACAACCCTGGTGACATGTGGGAGATTGGGCCAAGAGCACCCCTTGCCTAATGTGTCAAGTGCAGGACATCCTAAAGTGCTTACAGAATTAGGGCACTGCTTGCTGCAAAACATACTTATAACCATCCTGAAAGCTTAACTGCTTGATACTATAAATAACTGCTTTCCTTTTCCCCCTGTGACTGTTTCTTTAAGCTTCTCAGTTTAAAATAAGCACAGACAAAAACAATGCGTTAGAAGGTGCCAAACTGTACATAAGGGAAAGGCATGTGCAAGAGTGCAAGCTATTCCTGAAAGTCTGACAGACTCACACAATGTTTTTGTTAGTTTAATAATAAATAATCATAACATTCAAAGCACAAGGATTACATTAACAAGGACAGGATGACACACACACACAAAAACATGCTCGGTTTTTTGGCTGCTGAGACTTAGTTACACAAACTATTTGCCAGAACTGACAGCTAGAAAAAAGATGCGATGCATCTTCTTGGATCATGTGGGCCTTTCATCTAATTCTGAACCACTGCAGGTGCCCTTCATTTTTCTGCTCTCTTGTTTTGACCCATTTTAGTCAATGTGATTTCTGTAGTTTCGCAGTAAGGATCATTGTCAGGTAGATATGGTGAGAAAAGTTCAGTGATCACAGCTGAGTGAGGACTTTCTAACCCCAAAGAGAACTCTATTCCTTGATCAAGATGCTGTTGAGGCTGGAAATGCAAGCCATAAGGATGGCCTCAGGTAATGCAATGGTCAGGGACATTCAAAGACCATCAAGCAAGGAGGAAGGCAAGCACATGCTCAAAAGCAAATCTTGGTGAAAAGAAACCAAAGAGAACACAATATAACTGGATCCAAAATAACAGACAGGTAAACAAGTTAAAAGGCAGAACAACCCTTTGGCAGCAGAAGGCAAGAATAAAGAGGAATCTACAGAAATGCAGCTACAACCAAGTAGTGGGTTGAGCAGCTAAGAGAAATTGATCTTGGCTCTTGAAAGGGGGAGCTATGTCAGACTTTTAAGGGACAAGAGAGACCACATTTTAGACTCCCGAGTTCTTTGTTCTCTCAAGTCTTGAGCTGTGTAGATCAGGGAATAACCAGAAGGCTTCTGGCCACTTCAGACAGAACATCTGCTATTCATGACAGCTAAATAATCGACCCATAAGGGCCAGGCTGTGTCACAGGTTGAATATCAATCTACAGAATTATGTTGCTGTTCCTCTGAGTTTTCACTAAAGTCAAACACATCAGGATACAACTCTTATTCTCGTCCCACATCTTCTCACAGCCTTTCCAGTCTCAAAGAGCTTGGCAACATCCACTAGTTGCTGCTTGCAACTCTCCTTCCTTTGCTTTCCCTGTTGGCTTTTCTTCCAGCTCTGAAAATCAGTGTGGCTGTTTTCTTTTGCCCCACACATATGGCTTTGCATTTTGTTGGGCAGAAAACCATGCTGGCACTAGTGTTGAGTTTGTTTTATTCAGCTGTTTTCCACTCCCATATGTACAAAAGCTGATTTTAACTCTCGCCTCTCATTCTGATGCTTATATATGCCTCTGCTTTTCTGAGCTATACTTGCTTTATGACCTGCTGCTCAGTCAGAAAGCTGGCAGGTATTTGCTGCATTCATATGAGAAATATTTCTCTTATCTTGAGCAAAACTGCACTGGAGATTTTGTGTGGATTGCACCTATGAATGTATTTTCCCTGTGTAGGAGAAGGGAGGATTTATACTGGTGCTGGACTCCTTTTTTTGGTCTGGATTTTTCAGTCAGTTTGAGAAGCTAACAAGTAATGAAGGCTACTTGCCTCAAACAACAGAGACCATCAGGTGTGGAGAAGAATGCTTCAGAGAAGAAGCAAGGGAGGCAGGAGTGTTATTGCCATAAGAGATGAATGCTGAGAGTGATACCGTATTCTGACACTGTGCTGGCCACAGCTGGAAAACTTACTGTTGCTTTTTAAATGTGAAAGTCATTGTATAGCTATATTTCATAACCAGACACACCTTACATTTTTAATGTTGCCAGGAAGACTGTTTGAGCATCTTAGTGCAGAGGGAGTATTTGCAGTAATCCTGTCCCTTGAAGAGACATAGCCCACAAAGCCCAGGATGGTCTTTGCTGCCAACTGTCCTTTTAGCAAATGAATTCCCATCTGTGGGGCTGAGAGATGTGCTCGAGGAATTTCAGAGATGGATAAGAAGGTATTTCTCCACTGAAATTACAGCTAAATACAATTTGGTGTAAACTCAGTCTGTCTAACTTAACAAATATCAGCTCCTCAGTTTTGCTAACTAGTTTGTCACAATTATCATAAACATACACACACGTGTGTGTATATATGGTGTTTTAAATATTCTTTTAAGCATTTTAAATTACTGAGAGCAGAAATAGCATAGTAAAACTCAGATTTTCCAATCAGAGCCTCTAATAGTAATGCTTCCTTTCTGATTTTTTACCATTTAATGCTCAATGTTTTTATGAAAAAATGCATAAGCACTATTATACTCCAGATTTAGACTGCTCTCTGAATATAAAACTAACCAGACAACAAGCCTGTACACATTTCATGGTAGGTCTGAAAATCTTGAGCCATAGTGTGGAGTATGACCAAACTCCACTTGACAATTTTTGCAAAAATGGAATCCCAGAGTTTTGGGTTCCCCCTTCATTCTAAACAAAATGTAAGCTTTTCCTGCATGCAGTCTTATGGCTACAGCATTCAACTAAGATGCACAATGTCTTCTTTCTATTCTTTAGTCTGAATCAGGGCATTTTTCGCTCTGGATGACTGCAAATCCAAGGGCAATGATTTTTGTTTTTCCCTCCAAGGCTGGTGTGCTAAACCCCATGAGTTTAAGAAAACAGAAATATATGGAAACATCAATATGTAATTCAAAAAAGTTATGATGGGACATGACATCATATTTTCACTCAAACAGAAATGATCCTACTTGTCCCTGTATGGTTTAGCTGAAGGCACCTTCTGTAAGTGTCAAAGGTGGTCATTGAATTGCAGACCATGAAATAATTTCTTGGATAGAGTGCAGGTGCCAGTTTCTTAACTGCAGTAAATCAGAATATCTCCACGCAATTTTACAGATTGTTTGTCTAACCCAATGTGTCTTCTTGTTTCTGTTGCTTATTAAACCTGAGGATGAAATGCAGGTATTTTGAGGATGGATACACACCCTATATTAAGTATGAGTAGCCCAAAAGAGCTTGCTTGCATCCCCGGTGTGTTCACCCAAAGGCAGATTTGTCATGTCCATTTGGAGCTGACCTAACTCTTAAAAATGTGCTTGGCCATGACTCTCAGCTGGGTTCAGCATTTCAGTCATAAGCGGCTACATTCTAAAAAGCTGACAAAATTTGTTGGAAAAAGACTCCACATTGTGCTTTAAAATAAGTTACACTGGTGGAAAAATACAGCTCAGGTCTTTCATCATTTTTTCATGTTGTACAGACACGAATCCTTAGCATGCTGGAACAGAGCTTGGAGTACCACAGTTTTACAAAGTCAGAGTAAATTAGAAAGAAAATGGATAAAATCCCCTCATAGTTCACTGTTAAAGAATAATCATACAGCATCTGCCTCCATGTCTATAGCTGCATTACAATGAAGGACACAATCAGTCTCTCAAACATACATTGCTGGCATGGCTTATCATTTCCTACCTCTCACACTGATCCTTCTGCCTCTGTTAAGTAGTTTTCCATTGACATTTTCTGTTCTTTTTCAATACTCTAAGTGCTTTTGATGACATTGGCTGTTACAGGACTTTCAAAACTCGATTTTGTTTAATATGAGGACAACCTGACTTTCTGGTATCTTTCTTTTTGCATTTGTCCTTAAACAGGGCAGGCTTTTTGAAAGGACTCAGGCCCATTAATGGATTTCTCTGGAGTTTCAGTCTTCTCCTGTAAAGCCCAGAAAGCACAGGCTGTGAGGAAGAGAAAGTATTGCTGACTATGACCCATTTCTGAAATTTACCATCTCATGTGGTGATGAGGTGAGATGAGCTGATATTGCTGAAATATTTTTTAAATCTCAGGGATTCAAAACTTTGCATTTAATCACATTTTTAAGGGGCTTTGTATCTGTGAATCATCAGTAACTTGGCCTCCTAATGTAACCCTCATTTTATCTCATTTATTTATTTATTTATTGTATCTAACTGGTTTCTCTTTAACATGACCTATTGTGAGGAAGGTTGTTCACCTGTTACAAATCAATTGGATCATTATATCCACCCCCACCTGTTCTTAGTAACATTGCAACTCTGAAGTTAGTAGTAAGTCATTACAGACTTCTTTTTCCAGATATTTGCTTCTGTCATGGTGCTGTTACAAAACTGCCTGGCAGCTTTCAAGCAGTCAAGATTTATTTGCTGGATCACAAAAGTAAAAGGCAGTTTTCATAAGAATGTCCTGCAGCTTCTAAATGCAACCAAGCCTAGGCTGAAGGATGCAGAAGGTAATGTCTCCCTACCAAAACTGCTTTTGTCAAAGACAGCAGACCTGACTCATTTGCTCACCCTCCTCTTGTTTGCATGACACCACAGTGTGCCTACCCTTTCACAATGTGTGAACAGACACGGATTCTGGCAAATAGAGATATGTGTATAGGTATCTATCAAAAGCCACCCCAACTCCTCTTTAAGTTCATAATGGCTCTGAGAGAAAAATATAGAGGGGTTTTCCAAGGCTGTATCTCTACATCTCCATGCATACCGCTCACAAGTGCAGAGTCTTGCACTCTCGGTGAGCAGAGGTGGTGAAGGACAAGCGTGGCCTGCAGCTTTCATACTGTGCTCCTCTGAAGAGCTGTGGCTTTAAAACCCTCAGGCCATGACATTTGCTCCAGTCTGAAATGCTGTCCCACAGATGCTGCTTTAAGGTCACCATGAGCAGACAGCAAGAAACACAACTCCCTTAGCCAGTCATGATTCCCTCTCTATGCTTTAGCTAGCTTGGTAGTAGACTTCTGCTCTGGATTTTGATTTAAAACTGTTGTCTACTTTTTTATTAATTGTCAACACTTGGAAATTGTCTTGTGTTTGTGAAGCATTATCAACATCTGTTTGGATGGTGTTACAGAATAGGATAGGGCATGATCAGTAACATTCCAAGGCTCTTTTTCCATTAGCCATCACCAAAATACTGGTGGATTGAGAACTGCCTGAGTGGCAGACCTCAGATAGTTGTGATCAGTGGCAGTCTAGTTGGAGGTCTGTCACTAGTGGTGTTCCCCAAGGTTCAACACTGGGTCCAGTATTGTTTAACATATTCATCAATGATTTGGATGAAGGGGCAAATGCCTCCTCAGCAAGTTTGCTGATGATACAAAGCTGGGAGGAGTAGCTGATAGCCCAGAGGGCTGTGCAGCCCTTCAGAAGGACTTCAGCAGGTTAATAAGATGGGCAGAGAAGAACTGCCTGAAATTCAACAAAGGCAAATGCAGGATCCTGCGCCCGGGGAAGAATAACCCCAGGCATCAGTACAGGCTGGGGGCTGACCTGCTGGAAAGCAACTCAGCAGAGAAGGACCTGGGGGGTCCTGGTGGACAACAAGCTGTCCATGAGCCAGCTGTGTGTCCTGGTGAACAAGAAGGCCGGTGGTATCCTGGGCTGCATTAGGAAGAGCATTGCCAACAGATCCAGAGAGGTAATCCTGCCTCTCTACTCAGTCTTAGTGAGGCCTCACCTGGAGTGCTGCATCCAGTACTGGAGTCTCCCTCACTGGAGATATTAAAGAACCATCTGGACACAATCCAGAACACAATCCAGTGCTCTAGGAAAACCTGCTTGAGCAGGGAGGCTGGACTACATGGCCTTCAGCAGTCCCTTCCAACTTTACCCATTCTATGACTCTGTGATTTAAAATGTTCACAAATAGGACTCAAAGGACTCTGATTCAGAAACATGGGGCAACCATTAAGAACATACTTAAATATAGGTATATATTTAAATGCCCTCCTAAAGCTGTGCTTAAATATCTGCAGATTGAATCTGAGCTGATTAGTACCAAACCACATTAGATTTCTCCTGAGTTCATAATAAGCTCCTCCTTAATACTGTAGCAAGGGACCAGCGTACACCCACTTCTTATTCAAACACTTATGAAATTATTTTGATTCCAGAACTAATTAACTGGACTGCATCTTAATCATTCCTACTTGTATCATACAGACGTAAGCAAAATATCATATGATTCCCTACCAGCCTGGTGTATTTCAATTTCAACATAACTTAATAATTGCAGTACCAATTAGTTAAAACATAAGTAGGAAAAAACATTGGATGGAGACATCTTAATTTAAATATAATCCATTAAGTAAAAACTGCTATTCTAATTAGTGATAATGTAGCACAATTAGGAAATAAAATTTGATTGGTACATTGGAATTTAAACTTAATTACTAACTGCTACCCTAATTAGTAAATGCAATACGTCTCATGCAGTGTTTTGTCAGGGAGAAGTGCATGTACAGTAGAGATGATGGGGAGGAAAGAGGCAGCAGGGGAGCTGAGGTGAGTAGTGTGGAGCAGAGGAATCTAGCCAGTGTCAAGCCCAACCTCCTACTTCTGAATCAGCACTGACCTCACAGCAGAGTAGTTCAATCTCACTCAAAAAACTTGATGTGAAGGATGATTCACTGTCACCTACAGGCAATCTCTTCCTGTGGTTAATTATTTCCATTGCCCAGATGGAGCGTTTCACTTTGACATCTACAATTTTCTGTTTCCAGGTATGGATTGACAAATTTTGATAAAGTAGGGAAAAAAGTTGTGGAAGACAACTAAATTGAAAAGCTCAGTATTTTGAAACAGGAAAATGCAAAGTTGTCTTAGACACAAAGGCACTATAATACCCCAGGTCCACACTTCTATGAAGGGGAGGATATTTGAAGAAGGAGCTTGAGACCTAGCAGGATCTATAGCCTTCTCAGAAATATAACTTTTCTTTTAATGGGAGAAGAGAGGTAGAAAAACCATTGGCTCTTATTTTCATTGAACTAATCATAACAATTTCATCATCTTTTTGTGGAAAACAGTTCACCTAAACCCCTTGTTATGTACACATACTTAGCACCATTTCCATTGTATTATTTTTCATTTAGTGACACTGAATTCTGTCTGCTGCTTTTTCAGTCAGTCACTTGATGTCTTCAATGGCAATTTTAGGTTTGTGTTTCTGGACTAGCATGTGAACACCAGGAAATTTCATTGCTTCCCAATCGCTCCTTTTGCAGTCACCTGTGACTATGCAGAGCATACCAGGTCCATCACTACTGAATGTCCATTGTATGGACTTCCATTTATTCTCCACTCTGCTACTCTTTCAAGAGAGGAAAAAAAAAACATATTGGGAATAAATTATTTGCAAATATTTAATAATTAGGAACAAGATACATAAATTAATTAACCTTTTCATTTATCCCTTGATATCTCTAGAAAGCTTTGGTCAAAGAGATTTTGTCAAAAGATTTTAAAAATCTAGTGCTTTGTATTGCCCCTACCCCCCCACCCCCCTTTTTAAAATTTTTTTTGCCAGTGACTCTTCTTCACAGGGTTTAGCATTTAAATTTCCAGAATTTGGGCATGTTTTTTCATGTGTGTACACGAGTGTTGAAACACCATTTATAGCTTTCCTCAGTGATTTCTTCTATTACACAGTTTGACTGTAATCCTTTTAATTTTCTTTTTCTCATGGGTAACACACATTTACTGTGAGCTTCTACTTAAAGCATTTATGCTATAATCCAAGAATTTGACCCCTTTGACAGTTCCTTTTATGTATTTATTCCTTTCTGGTTTGCCTAGATGGTTACAGAGTAAGCTTTTTCATTCTTTTACATTCTTTTTTTAATTCTCCCCTTTGAAGTTAAAAATGAAGCAGCACATTTTCTATTCCTGAATGCAAAGGTGGGGAAGCAAAACACCAGCATGCATCTACTGCATGCAGTGTGGATGTTTCCACGGCTCAATGTCTTCATAAATGAGTTGCACAAACACCAATCAGGAATTTTATCAGGATGACTGGCTTGGCTTTGAAGTGAGGATAAGCACTACTTAACCATGAATGGTTCCCTGCAATGCTGTTTTTCTGCAATTTTACAAAATATATGAGGGTAATAAGCACCAGGGGAGCAAGAAAAGCCTCTTGTGCTGAGGGCTAAGGCTGGTAACAAGAATAAATACATTGAAAACACTTAACTAAGTCACAACTAAATTAAGATTGGCAATTAGAAGATGGTTCATGTCTGTCAGGGGCAGATTTCCAATCACCAGAATAGCTTAGGAAAATGTTAACTAGTTTTAATAGGGGCATCCCTAAATCTATGGGGAAGATCACAAGACTCCCTTTCTGTTATAGCAAGGACTCAATTTGATCAAAAGATCTTTCCTAAATGGTTCAGGATGTTTTCCTGCCCTTTTCTGTTAGAGGATCTCCTGCTGTGAAAAACTTTTTTTCTTGCTCCCCAGCTTGAAAGGCAATTCAAGATCTGATTCTATTTTGGCAATGACTTTGCCAGCAAAATTCACCATTGGCGGAAAAAAAATCACCCAAAGGCTTCCTTTGTTTGTACTGAATCTGTCACTCATGAATTTCATTTGATGTTCCTGACTCCTGAGTTGTAAGACCAATGCACCTCTCCCTCTTCACCAAACTTATATTTCTATAGTTTTTCTATGTATCTTTCCCCCGATGCCTTTTTTTCCCCCCACCAAGGAGCCTTAGGCCATTTAACCACTCCTTAGAGAAGGCTGTTCTATACTACTGATAATCCTTACTGCCTGTTAGATCTGTTAGATCATTTTAGAGCTAGACAAATGAATTGCACACAGCGCTCAAGATGTAGAAACACCATGCATTTAAACAGCACCCCGAGGGTATTTTCTGTTCACTTTTCCTAATAATTTTTAGTATAACTACTAACAAGGACTGAGCAGATTTTGAAGCTCTAAGACCTCTTTTCTTACTGGCAGCAGTCACTTTAGAGCCCATAACTACAAGTGTAAAGATTGAAGGGTTTTTACTACGTGCAGGGCTGTTGATTCCAATGTGTTTTTCACATCCCGCAGAAAAAAAGGCTTTCTGTCACCCCGACTGGCAAATTGTCATCTGCAGCATGTACGCCCCTCCCTGATACATACCATAAACCATTCACAGACAGCTGCATCCACCCACTGCTCCAGACACCTTATCAACCTGGATTTGAGATATTTCCCTAATGCAATGCCCTCTCGGGTTTCCATTCAAGAAAGTCACACAAGCATTGGTTTAATACTACTCTTGTTAGCTAAATATTTAAGCACAAAGCTACCATTACACACCTAACAAATCCTTTTATATTCAGCAGGATTACTGCATTTGCTTGAATTTAAGTATAAACTTTGGTATTTTGCTGAGTGGAGATACCATCTTGAACAAAGCTTCTATTGAGTGAGTTAACCAAACATATTTCCTAAATCCTAGGCTTTAACGTACTGGAAATGGGTTGAGTGTGTGCATGGCTTAAGAAATAAACAAACGTTGAATTTGTCCATTAGAATGATTTTATGTCAACAAACACAAACTCTGCCTTATTTGACCTACATTTTAATTGTATTATTTATGCCTCACCTGAGTCAAACTTCACTGAACAAGATATGCAAACCAAGGGGAGGTCTTAAAGAGAAAGGCAGCAGTGGCAGGCCACCAGGCACACACATTGCAATGACATCAAGACAAAACATCAGCATACCTCCTGAAAAAACTTCTCTGACCTTGGCTTAATGCCATGGAAATCCCTTGATTTGTATGTTCATCTGATGAATCACACAGTATTTAAAAACAATGTAATTACTGAGCTTTTTAACTTTCCTCTGATAAGTCAGTACTAAAGTCTGAAAGCTACCCTGCAGTCCTGGCTGCCTTTTGCTTGGGAGAAGCAAGAGCCATTTAATCAATCTGTTTGTGTTTTACCAGGGAAGTATTTCCTTCTGATCTTATTGTAGAGCCCAGGACGTGGAAAACTGCACTCTGCTTTGGATCTGCTGTAGTTTGGAGCAGGGACAGAGTCTTCCTGTGGGATTTCTGAGCGCTGACACCAGAGTACAATGGCAATAGGCATAGAAAACACAAAAATCTTACCAAAGGGGAAGGTGTTCCTGTGATTGGCAGCTGGAAGACCAAACTGGGCAAGACATACATATATTTAAACAAGTATAGATCTGTCTTACCAGTTTTGCACAGTACTGTTATTTCTAAAATCCTCTCCAAACTCCCTTTTTACTGTGTATTTTTATAGCCTCTAACATGACAGGGTTTGAGACCCTGACCTCAGCTTTTAGGTAAAAATTGCGATTCAAAGACATAATGGGTAATCAACAGGTCCCTGCCAAACTGGCAATGCTTTCCTTCAGACTGCCTGGGAAGCAGAGGCACTGGTAAGCATGAGTAAGAGACTGACTTAAAGTCACATCGTGAATCAACGTTTGAGGGAAGAATATTACCTGCCTTTTCTGGGCTATACAAATTGCATTTCTGCTCCATCTGCATGAACTGAAATTACAGTTTGCCTGATACAAGGGATCTGAAATAAGCAGAGTGTTCACAGTGAAGGACTTGTACCACTAGGTCCTAGTGGATAAGTAGTATTTGTTCCTAGAAAATGATGGCCATGCCCTCTAAATACCCTTTACTGTGATACATTTTGATTAAGCATCCTGAAGAGTCCCCTGATAAAGAGCCAGCCTGCCCTCATGCCACGCTAAACATCGTAGAACAGCTCAGCTAATTTCAGCTGTCAAAAAATTAACTACCTAGACACAGCAGTCACTGGGGTATGCTGCGCTCAGGAGAGATTCAAGGCTCAGGCAGATTTCATTTCCCTCAGAGCTACCTGCCTCTCTGCAGGAGAGGGTGATTCATCCTGTCCTAAAATAGGTATGTAAACCAGGGATTTGCATCACTCTCTTGTAATGCTCTTCTCTCCTCTTCAGCTCCTGTTGACTCTCAAGGGAGACCAGATATTCAGAACTGACCAGCCCTGGGGGCAGTTGACTACAATTATGATAAATCTCAAGCAATAAGCTTTCCCCCCCGCCCTAAGTAGCCAACCAACTAAACTGGGTAGATCTTCAGAAGAAAGGTTTGCAGCTGTCAGGTCTTGCTGTGCAAGACAAGTGCCATCCTTACTTACAGGTAGGGTTTGCAACTAATTGCATTTCAGGTGAGATTTTCTATCCTCATCCCTGCCAGGCCACAGAGGGATGTTCTTATTTCAACATACAACCGAGTGTGGCTTTGGCATGTTCTGTGTGGAGTATATTTGACATTTTAATTGATGCCATTTGTTAATTAAGAAGGCTAAGTGATGACAGGGAGAGAGGAGGAGATCTTATAAAGAATGAATAATAACCTTGTTCAAAATCAGGTAATGAGATACTGGGTTAAAAATACGTAAGCCCTTGCAGAAGTGTCTAAATGTTTTTCAGAAATCAGGTGTTGCCCATCTTTTCCTTAATGCAGAAATGTCACAGAGCAGAATTCATGAGCTACTACAACATGCGCTCTTTACTCGAGGTTTTTCTAGCAGAAAAGGCCACATATTCCTGGGTTAAGCTACAGACAGTCTCCTGCCACAGCATAGACTGGGGCTCACCATTCCCTTTCTTTCCACTTGCCATTACCACAACTACCACCAAGGCAGAGGATGTGGCCACACCTTTGCCAGGCTCAGCCTGCCCACACTGGGCTGGCCCCAGCTTTGCACAGGAAGATGCCAGGCAGCAGTGACTTCCCTCAGCAAGGAGGAGCAAAAAGGTGGAGTTGGTGTCGTGATGCTCAACACTGATCCCCTTTTCAGATGCACCAGCAGCTGTGTTTGGGACTTGTTTTCCCTAAATGCTGCCTGCATGCTACACAAAGCCCCTTAATAGAAAAGAACAGAGTGGAGACTGTTAGCCAGGAGGGTGGCTCTGCAGAAAAGCAAATCCAAAAAAGCCTTAGGTCTAGCTCCTCTCTGTGCAGATGCACAATTAAGCCGAGACAAAAGGAAAGACCAAGCAGATGCTGGAGAGGAAAGCAAAGCAATCTTCACCAGCTGACATAGGGAGTGGGAAGAACGGCTGCCACAAATTTCCAGTGCCACTCCCAAGTTTGGTGTTTTGGACCAAGAAGAGCTTTTAATATCTAGCAAGAGGCAGGCTGCCTGGCCTCTAGATCTTCATCTAGACTTTCCTGTCCAGTTTGAAGCAACACTTCTCTCTCTCCTCCTCTGTCATTCATGGGTCACGCATGACCCAGAGATGACCCCACTGCCATATTGCACTGCCAAGCCTCACCTCCATCTTTCTGATCTCTCCTGCTCCTCTGCACATCCCAGGAGAAGCACCTATAGATACCAATGTCTCCATCTGTGCAGAGTGTAGCACAAGTCCTTCCATCTGGTACATGCTAGAAAACCTGTACAGGTGAAAGTTATTTGCTATGGTCTCTAAAGAGTATACAATGTATGTCTCCTAGAATGAAAGAGGAGATAGTTTAGAGAGGATTTCCATGTCCACGAGCTTAACAGAGAAGCTACAATTTTTGAGGAATTGGCAGAGCACCCAAAAGATCCCGAGTTCCTGTTCTGATTGTCCTACAGAGTCTGGGTTACACCTTGAGCATGTCTTCTGTCTTCCACAGCCCTCAGTTTGCTTTGGGGGTGGGAAGGTGGCAGTGAACATTACACCAGCCTTGTCCGGACTCTGAGAGGAGCACAGCACTGGACCATGGCAGGAATTTCGACATATAGATATACTGAAAATTGCCAGAAGAGTTCATTTTCAATTTCCATTTGTGAAAAGTCTGGGGAGGTGATTAATACCAGCTCCAGACTGATACAGGCTGACTGTCTGTGGGTTTTTTTCTATTTGTTTTACATTGTTTACTCAAAGTATTCATTTGTTTACCTTGTTGTTTTCCACTCCTTGCATCTGTTCATTTGTTTAAGTATGAGCCTCCGTGTTTTCCACTTCTGTTTCCTCTCATTACAGTGGAGCATCTGCTTAGCACTTAAAAAAATCAATCAAAAATAATCTTATACTATAGAGCAGAAAGTTTTCATAAACTATGAGTGAAGAATGATTATTGTCTGCATAATCCCTTTTATTATTACTATTTCTTCAGACTTCAGTTTGACAACAATTCTGGATGACCTTGACAAACATTTTTTGGGATAGAAGTAGGGATGACGAACTAAGGAAATACCTAAGAGAATCAGTTCTCCCTGAAAATCAAGGAAACAAGACTATTGCCTTTTCCTTCCCCTGCAAGTCATTTTAAGGTCAGTCTTGAGGTGGGAATAGCCTGAAAAATTATGTGGTTTTCCCTGCTAGACAGAAACCCTAAGTCAGGAGGAACCTGGCTAGATGTGACCCACTGTAAAACTTCTGCAGAAAGCTCAGCTAGGCATGTTTATGCAGTGTTAATGCAAAAAGCAACATCACTGTCACCTCCATCAGCTCCCCTTCTTCTTGCCAAAACACTCCTCTCTTTCTTGATCAGCAACTGCTGGGGTTCTCAGAGTCTGTGCCCTCTACCCTCCCTGCCAGGAGGGAGCTGCAGAGAGCATCCCCACACCCCTTTGCTTCCTGCCTGAACAACGTCAGCTCTCACTGGTTATTCACATGGAGGAATCTCATCTGACCAAGTGACATTTAGAGAAAATTGTCTTGCTGATTAAAGGAAACATGTAGTATCTGTGGAAAAGATTTCAAGAGCACATAAGGGGGTAACATGAGGCTGAGTGTCCTCTTGATGACTAACAGCTGCAGGCAAGGGTTGTTCATTAATGTAATCAAGTCACGCAAAATTTCATGATAAAGCTGGGGAGTTTTGCACAAGTGATTAAACCAAACAGCAGGTAGATGAACCACTGTCAGCTTTTCCAGCAACTGCCTGAATTGCCTCCAGGTCCAAGTTCAGGTCTAAGAGGGGATCCTAATACCTGTAATCCATCACAAGTGACTGAGCTCCCTTTTACTGTCTCTGCCCGGTGTTATTGCCATCCAGTAGATCTTAAAAAAACCCAAACAATAAAAACACACAAAAAACCCCCCAAATAAACACAATCTCAAAAAAAATTCTCACACAGCAACAGTTTGGACATCATTGCATCAGGAAACCCTGGTGCCTATGACAAAATGCTCAGAGACAGAGCATCTGGATTGAGTTGAGGTTAGACCAATGCCTTGTGAATCAAAATAAACAGTAGATCCTGAGTATTCCTGCCTGTTTACTCAGATATTTCTTTCTCCTCTCACCAAAAATAAGAAAGGGAAGAGTTTCTACAAAACAAGATAATACTTGCTGTATAAAAGTACTGTTCTTCTAATTAGCAGAGATATTCAAGGCAGTGAGTGAAGGAAAGCTTTTTTCCCCTACTCTATTCTGCTGTAAAGATATGCTATCATTTAGAACATCACTTAATTAAATACTAGAAATGAGGACACACTGGAATTGAATAATTCTCCAACAATTTTTTCTAGTGTTCAAATATTGGTCAGAATAAAAAAAATCTAGTTTTGTCACGGTCATCTGGTACTTAATTGTTTTTTTTATTATTATTTAGTTCAGTATTAAAGCACGAACTTGAGGAAAAAATTAATTAATTGCTCTCCAGCGTGGATAGCTCATAATGAGTGATTGTGTGGAAAGAAAGAAAACAACACTGAGTCATTACAAAGCTCAACATCTGATCTCAGTATCATCTTTCATCCTTTACAAAACTCTAGCTGACATGGGAGGTACATCTCTTCTGTGTTAGCATTAAAAAGAAAACTGAAAGTAGGATTTTTCAAAGGCACTTACTTCTCACTGCTCCCTTGATTCCCATTGAAACCACTGGTAAAATTCTTTACTTCCTTCCCAAAGACCAGGGTATGCCAAGCACATCTGAGCACCCCACATTCATAAAAATCAATAAATGCTTGTTTGTATCATCTAGATTGTGTCAGGTCAATGACATGGAGACCCAAAGGTCATTTTGACCAGCCAAATCCACTGAGGGTACTCCACCCTTTGAGTTGCTTCTTTAGCCCATAGGACTGCTCTTCTCATGGTGCCATTTGCTCAGGAAGCAGAAGAGATCCTGCTGGTGCAGCCTTCTTTCAGTTTAGCTCCAATTTAGACAGTAGTGGAAGAGGACAACCAGGATTTCCCAGGGCAGGAGAAGGGAGTGGTGGGATTACTTTAGCCTGTCACAGTACATAGGGCAACATCCACCTCCGTGCCAGGGGCTTGGCAGAGATACTGGGGCCAAACTGGGAGTCAGCTGCAGGAGTTGGCAGGGCATTTGGGGGCTGGCCCACAAGGCCATCATTGCAGTTCTTTTAGACAGCAGGCATGGACAGAAGCCAGATCTGTTATAAAGTGATAACAAGACTTGTATTGACACCAGGAACAGAGGACTTAATACAGGGACTAACAGACAAAGATCCTATTAGGCATCCAGGAAAGCTTGAATTTAGAGAGCAGCTGTTGCCCCCATCCTCCCTTTTGAACTGTCTTACGTATATCTGGCACAGGGATGCTGGTCCCCATCCCTGCTACTCCATCAGTGATATCCTGCAAGCAGGGGTGGTTGAAGGGAAGCCACATGTGTGAGACCTTATTAACTGGAAAAAAACTCTAACATTACATGCCTCTACCAACGTGCTCCTTAAGAGAAAGGCACATTGGTTTTAGTACTTGGCCAAAATCTCTATCAAGTTAGCAAAGACAAGAAAGGTCACAGTTTCTGCACACCAGCAGTTGTGTTGATTAAAAACTACAGACTATCTTGTTTTTACTCAGCTGGTTATCATGCAGTAGCTAAAATGCTCTGGGGAGAGCACTCTTCCCATAGAGAGGGAGCAAGGCAGAGAACAGGGATCAAAAGGATGCTGCAGAATCAGTGGAGAGTTAACACACAAGGAGATTGCAGTTTCTTCATTACCACCAAATAAGAGCAGTTTTGAAACACACAAAACGCTTTGCTGCACCATCTGTTTTGTCCAGCTAAATTCTCACATTAATCATCTTTATTCCTTGTGAGTAATTCCCTTATGGGAAATCTACTGAGCATGCTTAAATTTATTTAAGCCATCACAGTTTATTAAGAGTCCATACTTCTGCCTTACACACCTGATTATGGGGAGAAAAAAACCCACCTGTAATCACAAAATGATTTCTCTCATCTCTGTACCTCCCAGGGTTATTCATGGCAGTAGTGGGTATTGGTGTTGCAGTGACATTTCATGCATGTCCACTGCAATGTACTGAGCACTGTACTAGCACATCATGTTTCTCCAGAAAGCTTGTGTCAAAACATTTATAAGAGATTCAGACGTGGTTACACCTGGTTTAAGGAGGAAAGCTCTCCTCTGCTCTCGTATTCGCTAACATAAACCTGTTCCTAATTTTTAATGCAGACATTTACCAGGCAGCCTAGGTAGGCATCAGCCAATTGATCAACTCTGGACCACAAATCCCAAGACAGAAAAAAAAGTGGTTTTGCCTTTGTTACCTTGTGTAGATAACAAGAGGGAAGCAAAGACGACCAGCACCATGACTAGCCTGGGAGCACTTGATAGACAGCAGGACTTTGTATTCCAGTAGTTTTCAAGATGTTCATATCTGACAGGACAATGAAATACTGAAGTGGTTGCCATTAAATCTGTGTTGTGTTCTTCAGCTGCATCAAGACAGGAGATTTTTAATGACAGAAGAATGACTCATTTGTCTGGTGTGAATCATCACACTCTGCTTGTGCCTCCTAACTTATATAAGGAATACCAAAATATTTTTTTTATTAGTAATGAAAATTACTTAATGTGTATAAAGGCCTGTCAAGCCATGGCCAAAGACTGAACAGGACTGCAATATCCAAGACAAGGCCCCTTCGCTTCAGCCTGCCAAACCAACATGCAGTGTCAGAGGAAGAGCTGTGCCATCCCATCAGTCACACTGGCAACACAAATACACCTCACAGGGACATCAGCTGCTTCACCAGACCCTTGGCTGAAGCAAAGGCACTGCAGGGGCATAAATCTTTCAGCCCACTTTGCTCCAAGGCCAGGAGCCTCTGGGGGCTGCCATGTCCCAAGTCACCAGCTTTCATCCACCATAGATCACAGGCCAGAGCTGTTTCACTTCACCCTTTATTAAAGCTATCTCGGCTTAGTTTGCATAGCACAGAAAAAGTTGAGCACAGCCAGTTTTTTTTCCAGCCAAACGCAAACACAGAGGCAATTATCCCATCAAAACTCACTTTGCAAGCTTAACACACTCCATCCAGGCAACTGCTTTAATCTGTGCTGGCTAGTGACTCCCTGCTGAATAAGCTTACTTCTCCTTGAGGGGGTTGCCAGTCTAACTCGACTCATGTGCCTAAACTGGCAAAACCCACTGAAGTGCAAACAGGCCATCTAGGGTGTTCAGAGACCCATTCCTGAGTAATTGGCTTCCATAATGACTCATACACACACAGACACAAAACATAGGAAAGCTTCCCCTCAGGTTTGCTCAGAGTACATACAGTTTTTCACCTGTGATGAATAATAAAGAACTCTTCCTTTTATTCCCCTGCCCATGAATTAATCAGACAGGGGAAAAGGGGGATCTGGATGAGCGCCATGGGCTAAAGGATAAAAATCACATACAGAGAGAGAGAGCAGGGACATGCAGAAATGCCATA
The DNA here is from genome assembly GCA_035221455.1 of Xenops minutus. Taxonomy (NCBI): domain Eukaryota; kingdom Metazoa; phylum Chordata; class Aves; order Passeriformes; family Furnariidae; genus Xenops; species Xenops minutus. Next base: position 18,443,077 of record JAWWEE010000122.1, on the reverse strand, counting down.
TGGAGAGTAAACAAGCTGTAGTGACCTTCTCAGGCTTTATCAAGTACTCATTGGAAGCAGGCTCGTGGGGATACAAAACTAATAATAATGAACCCACCAGCATCCTGGCATGTTCTGGTTCTCTCTTCCAACAGTGTTTCCTCCCCATTAGCATGCCAGATGCCTGGTGGCCTTTGGCCCTTTGCTAAAACTTGGAGCTAAAGCAAAGAAGGAGGGTGCAACAGTGCAGGGGATTTCTTCACATCCAAGCCTTTCTAAATAGAGAGGAATGGACAATGTCAGACCTTCAGGGAGAACTGGCAATCTGTGGACTCCACTAATTTAAAAGACAGAGACTAGCATCTTGAACATCAGTGGCAAATTTTTTACTCTTGTACCTTGAACATAGACCTTGGTTTTTTCCAGCCTCTGAGGAGCATGGTCATTAGGTACTTTCTGGAGATCAGAGATGGCATACGTTACCAAGTTATTGACCTCAGACATGAAAGGAGTCATCTTATTAGAAGCCAGCCATTCAACCATGGCAAATTACATTTCTTGAAGGATTTCAGCCTTGAATTTTGATTCCATAATATATTTCAAAGGAAAAGTGGAACCTCCTATACACATAGCTAGAAGAATGAACTGTGCAAGATGGAATGATTTTTTCCAAAGGACAATGATCTATTTGAAAGCAACACAAATAGCTGAGTGGAAATGATCCAAATTATGTTGATGTGACTACTTGAGAAAGCTAAATGCACGCAAGTCTTTACATCATCAGTGCTTTCAGCTTTAATCTCTTAGAAAAGAAAGGAAAAAAAATTACAATGTTGTCATTTCTTGAAAGACTGTGGAAGCATCTTGATTTTGGTATTCTTTGCTTCTCTTTGAACTGTTTTTCTCTCTCCTATATACTTCAGATGTCAAAAAAAAAAAGTTATTTTAAAATAACAGATGCAATTGCCCAGAGGTGAGATGGAACAGAAAGAGACGAAAGAAGAGCCACATAAAGATAAGGGCAAGAATAGCTGGACAATATCTATAAAACCAGAATTGAAAGCTTTGAGGGCTTAAATGTTGCAGAAAGCAACTTTGGTCAGTTGCAGTAACTACTTGAAGGTGAACATTGCAGCCCTTTGAAAGAGGTTTGGTGAATTTAGAGGATATTTACAGCTATGTGGAAGCTGAACCGAAAACAGTTGCAGCCTCTATCCCCCCAACCTTGGCCCAGTGGGGAGCAGGGGGTTTCCAGGGTGAATAAACCACGCTAACACAGAGCTGCTGCTCTGATTTCCTCCCTATACTTTCAAATGGCTCTTGTATCTCTCGCTTTCTCAGGCTATAAAGTGTCCCTTTAACAGTGGTGCAGTTTAACACCAATATCCGTACCTTGTGCTTGGGTGGCTGGATGAAGGGTAAATGTGTCAAGGGATAAGCTGCATTTCTCCTATACTTTTAAATACCTCCCTCATACTTAGCTCTTTAATCCACTAAATATGGACATACTTCTAATATTCCAGGAACCTCCTGTTACCTCCTGTTAATAAAAAACCCAAACAAAATAAAGAAACAGGGATAAAAGCAGAAGTTTCTTTCTTTGCTCACATGTGAAACTGCCTTAACAAAACCACATTCACTTATGCTTTAGTGGTGAATAAATTGGTATTACATGCTGTGAAATGTTGCATGAGGAAGGCCAAAGAGAAGGCAAAACTACCTGTGAGGGAAAGCTTGAGGAGAGAAGCAAAGAGAAGATGGTAGGAGTGGAGGGAGATCTCTGATGTTCCAGAGATTAATAGAAAGATGAGAGCAAGGAGGCAGTCATACAAAACAGGCAAAGCAATAACACATTAATGTTGATGATGACACTATTTTAACCCTCAAAATGTTTTGCTCCCACTCATTAACGCAGGAGAATTTTTCCTTACAAGCAGCCACAGGCAGTTAGGCACATGTACATACTAACTCCAGAGCAGCATTCACTACCTTATCAGAATCAGTCTGTACCTTTGGACTGGCACATCAGCAGTCGTGCTATAACAATGTCATGCTATAATTCCTAATTTTGCCCAAACCAGCCCTCCTTTCCCCATCCCTGCATTGTATACCATCTGGCCCCTGGAAACACGATATGCTTTGCTTTTAATTCAATTCAACCTTTCCGCTTGCTTTGGTGTTCTTTGCTCAATGTCACAGCAAGAGCAGCTTCCTGATTACCTTGCTACATGTTTATAATTAATTTCTCTCAGGAGGATTACAGCCAATATTATTACCAAATGAATTTCCTAGGTATTGAAGCAGTGCTGGTTCTAAAAAATACACGTGATTTATTTTCTCCCTAGGGAGTAGACATTTGTAAGTGGCAGATTACTGACATGCCACAACCAGAAAGCAAAACATAATAGCAATTAATACAGCATTGTGAAGGAAAACCTGCTTACTGCAGAGACCTCTCAACAGCAGCAAGTTGACAGCACCCACGTCATGAATTCTGCTGCAGGACTCAAAATACCAAGCAAGATTAAGACCAGAAGTGTGGGATTTAAACTCATTGCTGCAGAGACTGTCCTTTTATTCTGCTTTTGAACAGCACTGAGCAGGTAGAGGTCCTGCCCTACAATGGGTGCTATGAGCACCTGCACTAGGGATGAGGGGTAACACACCCTTATGAAAGCTTTGTGGGTGTTTTAGAGGAACTGAGGCCTTTTATGGGATTACTTTCAGAATAAATTTAAATTTTTTTTCTTCTTTAAACCTTCATTATTTCGAAGGGAGAAAGAAGGGATCTATTTTTTTTTTTTTTAAAAAAAAGTCATGAGGTTTCCCCTCTTCCCCTGCTTACCATACTCTTTTACTTAAAATTCCCTCAAATATGTGACATAACAGCTTTTCTTGAGATTGTCCTTAGGCAAAAGTAGAAAAGTAGTTTTTCCTAGGAAAATTGGCTTCTGGAGAAGATATATCTTTGACCAGCCCTGAAGTAATAAAACAAGTGGTCATGGCATGATTTTTAAATTGCTAATCTCTTAATAAAAAGCAGAGGAAAGTGTCTCATGGTCCTCATTCAGTTCAATAGCCACTTAACCCTATCCTTCCTTAATGAGCCATTCTGTGAAAGGAGTAAAGGTGTTTTGCTTAATGAAGAAATGCTTACTGATTTGCCAACCCAAACTACAGATGCTTTCCAGAGGCATCTTTGCGAGCACAGAGAACCGTAGCATTACAGCAAAGCTTTGGCTCACCTTGCCTCACAGCAAGGTCTCCCCTTCAGCATAGCACTAGATCACATCCCAGGCTCTTCTGCAAAGGGTCCTTGGGGAACCAGTTTGCACACAGCACATCTCCCCCAGGTCTGTCTTTATGCATAGGCATTGTAGGAAGAAAAGGGCAGTGCAAGGTACCTGTCAGCTGACTTGGCGGACTTAAGCCCTGTAACCCTCCAGCCTCTATCCCTCATTAGCTCCAAAGACAACACAAGTGAATGGTGGCAGAGCTTGGGGGTGAACAAGCCAGCCTGAAGCCCAATGCTGTGAAAGGCCACATTAATGAGGGTTGGCAAGTCCCTGCTTGTGGATGATTTGAAAATCAATTTCTAATTGCCAATGCAGGTATGGCATCAACTGTTTCTCAGAGAAAAACTTGAAATATTGTGCAAGAAAACTGCTCTTACTGAGAAACTATCAGTGAAGGCTTTCAGCTCTTCCCAGCAGTGCATGGCCAGCAGGGCTGAAAAGGGGTAAAGAGGATCTGCAAGAGGATGGGAAGAGTCCCCCCATCCCACTCTCCTTTATTCACCCTCCTGTAAACCAAGCACTGAAAACTTTACTATATGAACAAGGTAGTTTGCACATGATGGTAAAACATTTTGCAAGCCACAGAGGGGAGAGAGAAGCAGATTTTTAAAAGTGTAGTTTTCCCTATCCCATTGTAGCTTTTATAATTGTTTCTAAGGGGTAGCACAGAGCTGGTGATAATCAAGGGCTGTGCATGTAGGAATTCTGGACATTGTCAAGATCTCTTCACAGATATCCCAGCTGTTGCAGCATTGACACTTTCACTTAAAGATAGTGTTTCTGCCTGTGAAAATAACTCAGAGTAAATTGCTAACTTTCTGAATCCACAGCAGTTTAAATAACCATGCTAGTAGATATAGCAACTTTCTACCTCTGCTTTCCAGCATAATAAGGTTTTTTAAACCTAATTAATAACATTAAAGTGTCAACAGCCTTAACCTTTTCAGTACCTGAAGCAGATTATCACAGCCCATGCTTGAAGCCTGTGGTTGCTGCGGTTGCCTTTGATGAACCATGTATTTGAAGGGATGGCATGTTACAATTAACTGTGTGAGTCTGGACTATGGAAAGAGCGCTTGGATGGCAGGAATAAGTGAACTATTCACCTCCAAATTGTACTAGCTGGACTGATTATGGTAATGCCAACTTAAAAATACAACAGCAAGCTTGCTCTTCTTTCCTGACTCAAAAGCCAAACTTTGCTTCACACTGTCTATTTTAATAGCAGTGAACTTGGAGTCTGGCTCACATCCAGGTTTGTGAGCTTTTTTCTACCTTTTTTTTTTTTTTTGAAGGAAACTTCATTCAGTAATGAAAGTGGATCCTTGAAATACACATGGACGACAACCCAGCTTTTGTCATATGGCACTAACTACAATCAAGGTATGGCTATTAGGCCTGGACATCTTGAATCTGGCTTTTGGTCTTAACTGTTAGAGAACTAGCTAGGAAGTTGCAAGCTTGGTTCTTCATCTTCTCCCATTTCTTTTGAAATTGGGATAGTGGGTCAGGTGTCTGATCCTGCAGGACTACTCTTCCACTCTTTGAGACATACAGGACAAAAATCACTGGACTATTGATTTGCCTTAAAGCATTTTTCAAAATGCCTCAAAATGTTATTTTCCCCTTAGTTTCACTAACTGAGATTTTTCAGTTTGTGATGTCTTGGGTTATGGCACACATTGTATTCACTTTTTACTACGTGATCATGGCACTAGCTTATCAAAAGTGTACAAATGTAAATACTTCTGAGCATAACCTGCAAAGTAGGGGGAACTTGAGATTCTCAAGAACTAAAAAAACCCGCAGATTTGTTAATAAATAACTTGACTGCTTGTTTGAAAGTCTTAGCAAGACGAATTTCTCTGTTTGCTAACACAGAGCAAGAAGTTTGTGCTTGCTTCCCCAGAACTGTAGCCCTGAATGTCTCCCAGCAGCATCAGCACAATTTAAACTGAAATTTGAAGTCAGGAGTGGCTTATGTTTGTAACAGCAAGTCAGTCCTCCTGGAATTTGGAAAACAGGGCAACAATGGCATGGTTTCAAAAAACAGTGCATTTTGGATTCTCTGATATAAACAGTCTAGAGTCATATATTTGAGTTTCCTTCCTATAGCATAAAAGAAGCCTCCTGACTAAAACTCCAAATCTTTGTGTCTTCCTACCTCCTGAATGCACTTGTACCATTCCTGAATACCTGCAAAAACATGTGAGAATCCTTCTGTGTGATGTAAATTCCTAAAGGTGGGTATTGCTGCAGTTCTCCACCCTCCAACTGGTAAAGCTATTTCTGCATTGTGTTACTGTGACTTAGAGTTAGGTTTGTAATTCCAATGGTTAGGTTTTGTTTGGGTTTTGGGGGTGCTTCTTTGACCCTCTAGTGAATAGTTACCCACAGAACATGAATCTCATTCTCCTGTCCTTGTATCTCAGAGATACCTGTATTCTTTTTGTGATAGACTGACCTCATTAATGCCCAGTTTGTAGCAACCAGTTTATTCCCTCATTCATAGGTGAAGGCCCATTTCCTTATGTATTCACTGGAAGATGCATATTATGAATTTCTAGTAAATTTTATGTACTATTGCCTAAAACTGGTTTCAATTAATCTCTGCTTTAATAAGAAAATGAGTGAAAATTCAGTGTGTTAAGACAAAAGGAAGCTGGATTAGATGTAGTCTATGTCAAGTATATATGTTGCCCCTTATACACTCATCTCATAATCATAATTGGCTCATCTGATTGCTTGAGTCCAATTATTTTAAACACTCCTGGCAATCAATAGAGATTCAACCCTATAAACCTGTTTGACCCCTTTCCTCAGTGAGGCATGATTACACACATAACAGTCTTCTATTAACCTTTGACAGAGGTAGGAATTAGTGATCAGGTCTGACATGCAAGTGGTGGAAAAATGCCAAGCAGTTTCATAGAAATCCATCTCTAGAATGAACCCATCACCGTGGCCTTCTAAGAGAATAGAAATTCACCTGACAAGGTGGATACTACAAGATAAGAGAGGCTTTATTGATCTTTCAGTTCTCCCTACTGCATCATTGTTAATTGCAAATGATAAGAGGAAGAGTATTCAAAGTAAGCAAAGCTCTTCAATATTAACCTCAATAAGTGAATTAAGCAGCAATACTTTGCATAAAATTGAAGATCACTAATGGGTCAAAAAATGCAATTCATTCTTGCCCTGGGCAATCAAGACTCTCAGATGATAGACCTCTGCAACTTAGTGTGAACCTGGTAATTGCTGCCCATTACTGCAATAATCAGAGTTTGACCTCAGGGATGAGCCATGCCAAAATCATATTGGATTTCAGTGGCACTGGGGCATCAGACGCCACGAAGAAGCCTATCCTTTGAAACATCCCAGTCAACAATTCATCCTACACACTTGAACAAGGCTAAGTCATTTAAACTGCATCCAGAAGAACAAGGGGTTAAACCCATCCCAGGGCTATCCTGTTGAAATAATGATAAATCTGGAGCAGTGTTAATTAACAACTGCAAGAGATTCTTTTCCTATTAGCAGTAAAAAACCCATGACTATTCACAGGCAGCTGTATTTCAGCAGTAAATGTGTAATTGATACTGAAAATTTCCAGTTTAGCTTCTGAATCTCTTAGGTATTGCAAAGCTCAAAAGACAGAGTAATTCTCTTCCTACAGGGGAAGGCTTCAAGAGCAGCTGTGCAGAGGTCAATGAAATAAAACTGGTGCAGGAAGACATGCAAAGCCTAAAGTAGCAAATATAATCTTGCTCCCTACTCCAGTACAATTTGCTTTTACATCACAGAGAATTTGTCATATCTGATTCAAAGGTCCAGTGACACCAATAAACTGCCTTTAAAAGAATCGAGCACTTCATACTTTGAGAGACAACAGAAACACCCAGAACCTGCTAGTACTCCAAAAAACCACCAACCTGCAATTCCTGGGAAGAAGTGGAAGAACAAATCTGAAAAAATGTATTGTGATGTAAAAAAGCTCCTGCATCTCATCGTAGTCTCTCCCAGGTTCACTGTGCTGAGTCCTCCAAGGGCTATTGCAGACCCCAGGCCTGGGTGCATTTGAAGCAAGGGCTGTGCTGCCTGGCCTCGGCAGAAGGGAAGCTCTAATCAATGAGTATTGAAAACAGCGGGTACTGCCAAAGCTGTGACAGCTGAACGCTTCTGCTGGGGCCTTTTCTCTATATGGCTATGAGGGAGGCAAAGGGAAACTAGACGGTTTGTATAATTAGATTGGTGATGACACCTGGAGAAGGATTTCAGTGACACACATGGGGCAAGTGGAGACTGATTCTGTGCATGGTTTGGCTGTTAGAGACGCAAAACAGATGCTACCTACATTTTCATGAGTTTTACATTTAGAGGGTACCTATAAATGGGCATGTTATGGCACTGAGCAAGTAGAGTCAGTTCTATGGAGAGAAGCCATATGAGAAATATTAACCTCTAAATTAAAAAAACCAAACCCAACAACATCAACTTCAAATTTGAGTGTACAGTTTAAAATTTGGGTTGTGATGTGAACAGCAGATGAACAGTAACTTGGTCCAAATTATTTTCCTCATGTTGCACACAGATTAGATCCTTACAGTTCTGCCCTAAAGCCAGCTTGACAGCTCACACTCTTGTTGATGTGCAGTGAGCTTGCTCTGTCCTTTCCTCTGTGCCCTAACTGAGCCTCACAGTCTTTGGTATATTTATCCTCATGTCACCCTGTAAAGTAAAGGAAAGCTTTTATTCCTTCTTTGCACAGGTGAGAAATTAATGTAAAAAAAAAAAAAAAAAATAAAAGGTTAGCCTGTCAAATATTTTTAAATTAATGGGAGTTAGACATCTAAATAACTGGGTAAATTTGGACATTAAAGAGTCATCTGCTGTCAGGCAGCAATTCTCACTGCTGTGTTTCATTTCTAATGTACAGATTTGAAGGTCTACCTCCATTATTGCTTCATCTTTTTTTATTTTTCTGTATCTTGCAGTCCTGGATTTGATTTGTGCCTTGTGTTCTAAGAGCCATATTATGGGTCCTTCAGCTGACAGCCAACAACCTCACTTCCAGCTGGTGCTTGCAGCAATGAGCCTACAAAGAGTACACTGCCATATTTTAATGATGTTGAACTCCTGGGACAATTATCTGGGACCACAGGAGTTCTGGAATATCCTGGAATAGCTTTTATCGTTTCCAAGCATACCAGGGGAAGGAACACAATAAATCTCTGTAGATCAGGGAAATGCTAGACTTTTTCCCTGTGCAAATGTAGGTGATTCAGAGGTGCTCTACTTCACTTTTTTATTCTGCAGACATTTTACTTTCTTGATGTTGTTACTTAAAACATGCAACACTGTGCTTAATATATGCACGTTCATGTTGTGCTTGAAGCCCCTTGCCATAAAAGCAATGCTGCACTCAAACACCTCATCTAAAAGTTTATTTCCAGCAATACTTTAAAAAGAAGACAGCAGGGTGACAATTCTGGAACTCTGCTGAGAAACAGTTACTAATTTATTATCTTTTTTCTTCCTCTGACACTGATCTTGTGGGCTTCAGTACACTGGGGTTTTCCATACTTAAGTGGTATGAATACAACAACTCCATTTCTCTCCATCTCCAACCAGCTAGATCATACAACCTGCAAGACAGCAGCAACTTCTGTTTGAGATGGTCTTCAGTAAGCTTTGGTCACAGAGGGACTCTTGCTGATGTTCAGAAAAAGTGTTATTCACTACAGCAAGTTCTGCAGGAAATCAAAGAGCTGTTTTACATCTACCTGTCTAGTGCTGTTTTGTGTATATGACTAACTCCCCTATTAACTTCTTATCTCCAGAGTCCCAGTTTCATCTCCCACTATTAAATTTTCTCCCTGCCAGTCAGCTATGATTTTAGAAAAGTCTTTCAAAATTGTATTTTCTCTTTGGAAATCAATGCTTTTATAATAGATCAAGTGGGGAAAGCTGGCACAGGATGGTGGGAAATCTCAAGGGAAGAAGAACAGAAAGAGTACGTTAAAAAAGGTTGCTTACGTAATTCATTCATTTCATACCTGACTACTTCTCTTCCAGCAAGTAATTGTGTTATGCCAGAGACAGGAAAAGTTCTCATTAGATCTCATGACTCTTCAAAACATAAAACCTGCGTAGCACAGACATGATTCACAAAGGGCTGTAATACAGTGCAAACACCTTGGCATAACCATATGCTCAGCAACGTGGTTAGAAGCATATGTAGAAATTCTGACAAAAGCATATACTGAAAGCTTCCCAGAATTTTGTGCATCCCTGCCCCCAGATTGCTGGTAAATATAATAAATCCCTTCTGCAGGATCTGTCTTCCTCCCTCCCCTTTGCGGCCTTTGTAAAGGTCTTGTGCACTTTCTCCCTCACTGCCTCTCTTGGAAAGGACAGCAATTCACTGGGCAGGCAAAACAAAAGGTGACTTAGGAAACACACTTGCGTTTTTTTTTTTTATTTCTCACAGTTCTGCATGTTTTTTTGCATTTTGCAGCTTCCAACAATTTCAGAGGGCTGTATTCATAGTTTACCTTGTTTTTTGGCTCATAGAGAAAGGCAAAGTACTTCATCCTGCCAGATAAGGCAAAAATGGTTTTTCAAGGCATTTTGCTTTAAAACTGCTTTGCTCTTTCCTTGTGTTGTGCCCTTCATCCCATGGCCAAACTGGTAAACTGGCTTTCTGCTCAGACCTGTAGTCAGAGTTAAGTACTGGGCAACAATGCCCTAGGATGAATACTTCTTATTCCATGTTTTTTGAAGCCTCTGCAACTGCAAGAGGGTGACCCAAGTCGTCTAGGGCATTTCACATACAATTAATTTCCCCACCCATCTCTAATTAAATTTACCTCCTACTAACCTTTATGTGTGTGCCCATACACAGCAATGGCAGATGGGGTCTTTCCTGATTTGCATTAGGGAAGAGAAAAGAGGATCAGGCTCAAAATCTAGTAGATGCTTTGGGGACTTCCAAGAGGTACTATGTGCACAATTTTATTAGTGAGTCAGTCACACACGTCTAACCAGCTTTCCATTAAGTGGTTGTTTTAGTATGTTTTGACCTACCAAAAAATGTCACATAATTAAGAAAATGATCAACTGAAGTGCAGGCACAGGTGTCTCTGCTTGTTATTCATCCATGCTGTGTGATATTTAGATGGGAAACATCTAAATGCGTGTGTGGTGCAGCCCCACAACAGCCCCAACATCACCACAGAGGAAAGTATTTTTCTCAAAAACAACACACAGAGGTGGGCTGGGGTCCCACCCTGTGCAGAATCTTTTCTCCTCTCTTAGGGATCAAATGCCCCAGGGAAGGCATCTTCACTTCTCGAATTGCATTTCACAATGGCAATAAACCAGACCAGACTAGTCTTTTCTGCACATTGAGAAACATTATCTTGGGTCCTTTCTAGCATCTGCCCGGGAAACTTCAGAGATGGCAGTTCTGCACTTGGGCAATGCCTGCCCACGTCCTGCCCATGCTGAAATCCATCCTGCAGTTACACTGTGTCTGCAGCCTTGCTTGGGAATAATTGGTCACTGCTCATAGGACTGGACAAATGGTACAGTAGTTCCTCCTGCACCCAGAAGGATGAGTTCTCAGAACTGGGAGCAATTCTCTATCGTAACTAGTGGAACAAAAAAACCAAACTACTTTTAATCAAACTATATTAACTACACTAGGGAGCTGCTTTGAGCATTTGACTTCTGGACCACACAGTCCCACCAGTCCTTCCCTCCTTTCTTCTCAAATTCGTACACCACAAAATTAATTCCTTTGAAAAGGGGACAGAATTACCCTTTATGCTGTGTTCTAAAGGTGATCCTGTTATCAAAAAGCAGATCCTATTTGCATTCAGATTCCAGAAGGATAAAAAAGCTATACAGTTTTCTGTGCCCTGTCCCTGTTTAACTACCCAAAGAAATTCTATTCAGTCTTGTGAAGAAGTAACATGTCACAGCCTCTGATACAAGGATGTAAACTGCGGTCCCTTTTCAAACATGCTGCTAATAGGGGAAATTAAAGCACAAGAAGGAAGACCCAGTAGCAATTCCAGACTGTCCCTAACATGGCCAGTGCAACTCCTCCCAGTTCAAAGATTGTCCACTCACTTCAGGTTGAGACCAGCACTCTCAGTAGCCCTGCTCCTGGGAGAAGGCATTTGTTTCATGGTTGGTTTTGTCTGCTTCTTGCACAGAGTAGAGAGGCAGTGCTCTCTTAGAGGCCACTAACTACAAAAAGGAGAGATTGGCTGCAGTTTGAATAAAAGAAGCAAAGCAGGAGGTAGTAGATGCACCAGCTTCCCTTTCTGGGCTGTGTCCTTCTAACCATGACATCTGTTGTCAGCGAGCAGCACCAGCAGCTGAGAAGAAAAGTAACATGGAAATTACTTCATTTCTACCCACTGTCATATATTTGAAAGGAAAATGTGCCTGTTTCATCTCCATTACCAACAGAATTTCTCCTGAGCTGGCTACAAATTTCAGACAGTTTGTTTAACATGTTCCATGCCAGCATCTGGGTGTCCCTTGGTCAATCCTGCAGCTTCATCTTCTATTTATCTCTTTGAAAAAGAAATAAAAAAATAATTCAGATATAGAAGCTCCTATTTTGGAGCTACTCGACATGGTTGATGTCCTGGGGCCAGAAGGGGTGATGCAGTATTTGGACAACAGGAAAGTTGAGGACCAGATCTGAGACCCATCTTCAGCCATACAAATCACCTTTGACATCCCACAAATACTCTGTACAGAGGCACCTCTGTTCTCCAGGACAACCCCAAGATGCTTCGTCAGCTTCTCTATAGCCTGCAACACTGAACCCCTTTGGGGAGTTGCTCTCCATCAATGACATCCCTCTTCCCTCACTCATTCCTATTTAGAAGCTGGTTGAAGAGGCAGAAAGACTGAGTTTGGGAACAGAAAACTGGAAGATCTGGCTTCTGGGTCTCAAGCCCTACAGTGTCTGGACAAGAAAATGACAAGTTCTGTCTGGTAGCTTTATACTTGCCCTCCTGAACAACAGCAGCTCCCATAAACTCTTCTCTGATTTACCTCACTTGCTACCAGCCTTGATTTCTCTATGATTTCATTCCAAATCTGTCTTCCTAACAGTGTGGTATTCACTGAGCCTATTTAAATGAGCAAGTCATTATCTTATATCTGCAAAAATCTCGAAGAAAAACACTGATCCAAATTTAAAGGTCAGGGTTTTTTTTGTATAAATGCAGAAAACATTCAAAGTAGCACCTGGAATCCCCAGTAACTGCATGTAACACTTCTAGTGAGAACTGCATTGGTTCCACACTACATTATAGTTTAAACTACCTCTGGGAGAAAGATCACAATCTCAGAAACAAGTTGTTGAGTGGACTACAGGGAGAACACTTGCTCAGGAAAGAATAGACCAAACCTTTGAAAATCAGGCCCTGATGTTTTCTGTTGGAATTGCAAATGTGACTGTAATTGGAAGCTGTCAGCTCCCAGGTAACAGTGGCAAATTAAGGTGATGAACCAAGGTAAGAAAGTGAGGTTATAAATGGAGACACACTTTGCTGTCTGCAGACAGACTCAGTCATATGTGAAGGCTGCATTACAGAACACTATTTATAACAACACTCATTTGGAAAAGTGCCTAACACTATGCCAGGTAGCTTTAATTTTAGGAAAAGAGAAAAAGAAAATGGGAAGGGGGTAAATTTTTTCATTTTCCAAAATCCTTTTCCTGCCTTCCACCCCCATGGATTTTTCTCTGCACCCTTTGCTGTGCCTTGCTCCATGGTGCTGGACAAGTGCCTTCACATCCAATTTCAGTCTTTGCCCTCCATCCCTTCTTTGTGCATGCATAACACAGGCCATTCTTATTTTGCAAAGGTAACAAGAACTGCAAATTGAATAACGGTTAATTTTCCTCAAAAAATCTGTTTTAAATACACATTCACACACTACAGAGGCTTGTGGTTTAGTCTAGTGTATATCTCAGCAGGATCCTGATTTTCTGAAGGAGAATCTAAGGGCTTTGATGAGGCACAGACCTGTAGAAAAAAAGAAAAATGAAATACCTTCTCATTCTGCTTTGAGCATTTTCTCTCAGTACTTGGCCCAAAAAGAGTCTGTCCATTGTATAAAAACTGCTATGGATAGATCCCCCCTGAATCCTACTGCAAATAAAAACATGTCAGCAAACATGGGAAGAGGGACTTGAATGGGCCAGTCATAGTAATACTGTGGGTAAGAGTTGGGTGGTGTTACCACCCAAACCAAGCCAGCTATTTCCAAGTTCAAATTGTGCCCCTGTTGATATACAACATACCTTTGGCTGTAGACCAATTGCTCTGTAGACGTGCCTTGAACATTACATTAACCATGCAGGGAGCCTGAGTGACTATGGGCTAGAGTATTATTAGGGGGCTAATATTTGGGTAGAGGGCTCCTTCTGTTTTGGCCAGGTTCAAGGACTCCTGACGTTAAATGGAGTCTTTTCTCTGGCAGTTCTCTACCAGTAATGTAGTGCAGTCCCCTCATTTTAGTATCAGCTTGGCATTGCAGCAAGTATTTATGTGAGGAATGAAGGAATAGAGATGGGCTTTAATATGGGAACTGATTGTGAGGGCTAAAGAGCTCTCCTCCTTCTAGGGTGGGACCACTGTCATGTTCAGCCTGCTTTTTGATGGCTGGTAAAGCCTCTCAACATGCTAAGGCTATAATATTTACAGAGGAAAGCTACTCAAAAAATTATTAACACAGTAAAGAACCATTTTCAAGGTGCATTTTATTAGCAACAATAATTAGTAATGACTTAACTTTCTATTTCATCTTACAAGACCTGCATTTACCAACCACTGTCATCCCCTCCCTAAGGCTGACATAGGCCAGAGATGCAACTCTTGTTTTACATGGCAGTGCACACTTCTCCCCACTTACATTAATTATGACTAATTGAAACTTTATGTCATATAAAGACCAGATAAAATGAACTTAAAAGTAATTCTGGAGCTTATGCCAGCAGTAAAATATTTTAAATTAAAACTCAAGAGTATTTACTGTAATATATTACAATACCATTTATATTTTTGGGCTTCCTTGTTTTAAAGAGATTTATTAAGCTCAGGAAGATGTCCAGCTTTGAGTCAGTTTTATCCCAGATTAGTTACTTGTAGTCAGAAGGACTTGCAGATGCACAGCCCCATGGAGTGGCTAAGCCCCTCTGCAGGATGATGCAGTGGTAGCATGCTTTGTGGAGGGGAAAGAACTCTCAGAAAAGAAGGAGGAGGTTTTTGTCTTGTCCTGCAAGTGTTTGCTACTTGTTCACCCCAACTGGCCACAATAGACTGGCTAACACTGGGACTTCACCTTAGGAACCCACAGGAGACTCAGTGTGCATTTCTTTCCCCTACACACTGTGTTTCATTCCTCTCCTTGTTCATGTGAATACCTCAGACAAAGATTTAAGCCAGCCAGGGCTGGGAGTGTCCCACCAACCTCCATAAAAGAAATAACACGGTTGTGCTTTCAGGGGACTTAACATGCAGGTGCTTTGGGGAACATGCTTTGTCTGGCATTGAGTGCTAGTCCATGGAGAGGAGCAAGTTGTGCTGCTGCTTTGATTTTAACAGCATGCTTTTGCTGGTGGAGATGATGGCCCTGAGGCTGTGGCCTTCTGTGCATTTTTACATCTCAGCCTCAGGCTATTATTCTCTTCAGGTGGGACCTGTACTCCTTAAATCCTTCAAAAACTTCTGAAAACCATGAGATATACTCAACACCAAAGTCTCCCCAGACTGTCTCAGGTTGCAGATCACACTATGCATGGGGTGTGAGGGTCTCTTCCAGCCCTAAATACTCCCCTTGTGCTTACATTCTTCCCTTTCTTAAAGATAATGGTAAGTAGACCTCAAAATTCAGATTGTTATTCCTTCTCCTCAAATGAGGAAACAACCTGCCTCCTTCCTAGTTTGGTAATTCCACATCTCTTACTCTCTGGGCTAGACATATGCCATGAAGGTTTCAACAGGAAGTTTTGCTTGCATGTTGCGTGTACACAATCCCTCAGGCTGAAGGTAGCTCATAATAAACACCCTCAGTTACTGTTTGTTATCACTATATGCCAATTTCCTGTTTAATTTAAAATGTATCTTCCTTGCATATTGCATGAAACTGCTATAACTTCTACCATTACTGTTTTAAACATCAAAAGTTATACCAATTTCTGACAGCTTTCCTTGATTTACTGACAATATTTAAGTAGTGCATATTTTATAGCATTTGCTACTACTAAGCTGAGTTGCAAAGCATTCAGCCCCCACCACGTTTGCCTGCTTGAACACAGTGTGAGAGGAGAGCACAACAAGCTTGTTTTGTGGCCACATTTTCCACCACAGCTGTCATCAGATACATGGTCCATGATACAGCCAAGGGTAAGCACAGGTTAAAAAATAAGTTGACCTGTCTCTGACCAGGGTCACTCAGAGTTGTTCCACCTTTTTGTTGGGCTGACACAAAGCAGGAGGATGTACCTACTCCCTTTATGCCATTGCACTGGGTGTCCCAGGGGAAAAGCAATGTATGGGATCTTCCTGCTACCTATCCATAGTGCCAGTAAAGCCCTCCACACTTACCCAAGATGGGACATCCAATCTGTAGGCACTGTGAAGGCTGCTGACCTGATCCATAGATAACTGAAGTCAGTAGGATTCTTCTCATCATCTTCAGTGATGTTTCCATCAAGCTACAGTATGGAAGAGAAACACTGATTAAGGAAAAGTAGCAAAAGCAGCAATTCAAAAAGCATAATCTCTACAGCTTTCATCCCATGAATATACTGCACCCAGGAGATCTGTTGTGCAAATTTTGTGAATGGCTTTAATCTATGTTATTTTTCCTTCAGAATTTTGGTTTGTCTATATTTCTGCTGTGGAGATTTTCTAGGCATCTTTTTCTTAAAAGCCTGAAAAGCTTTCAGGCTCTGCGTATTGGGCTGTGTGTGTTGATAGACTGGAAATGCTGCCACAGTACCACCTGGGAAACATACTTCATAATCGTATTCTCCCCAGTTTCCCCATATGTCCAGTCAGCTTCCACAAGACAGACATTTTTCTGCCTTACACTATCATTGTGATTCTGAAAACCATGTCTCTGAGTCAGCACAGCCGTGAAGGATATTTATCTAACAGTTTCCATACAACTGCTATAATTAGAATTGCTAATTGTTGTTATATGGAAGATATTCAGAAGCCATGAATGGCAGTATAAAGCTAGAAAAAATAGTAAAAAAGAAATTCAAACCCAAAATGGGTGCAGCACAGCTCACACCCATCCACTCTCTGATGCGTTTCAAAGCAATTCATTCTTCTTCAGAAAGGCTCCCTCCTCCTGGTATGCTCCCACCCTCACTCCTGCCACCAATACTATAGCAGAGGTGGTCAGAGTGGTGGGAGAAGCATGAAACAAGCAGAAATAGGTGCAAGAATCTATCCCTTTGTTCACAATGAAGAGGAAATAGCTTTTTCTGAACATAATTACAACACGGGCTGGAGTCTGCCAATCTTGACATGGGTGAATGTACCTTTGCAAGAGGAGCCAGGAGTCTCACCAGCTCTCTGGCCTCTCTCACAGAAAAAGCAATGGCTCTGGCCTTCCTATGCCACCTCCTTTGTAGCATCCTGCTGGGAAATATCATTAATGAAGCAGCCCTGCTGAGAGAGAAACCAATGCCGATTCACCACACAGGAACACTGTCTTGGTGCCAGGCTCTTCTGTCCTTGACTGTCAAAATTCCATTCCAGGCTGATTTTACTCTGGAAGGAATCATTATGAGATCTCACTGTGCACACCCTTGTCTTTCCATCCAAAGGTCACTTTTTAACTTCTCAGGCAATTTTTAGCTAAACACAACAGATGGATCTCTCACATGCACTTAGATTCTACACGTGTGACAGCGTTGGATTGTAGGTAGGAAAAAAATTCCTCTCCTTAGCTGCTAGGGAAATGTCGAATTGGTTTTACAAAGTATCAGCATATCTGCACAGGAAAAAGGCAGTGCAAAAAAGTCTGGTTTAAAATACATACTTGTGACGGTCTGGCTAGGCAGCCCCATCCTGGAGGGACCTTGATGCCAGTGGACTAAGTGTGCACCAGAACTCCTATGGATTATAAAGATGCTCAGCCTTAGTGAATGGAGATCCTTGCTTCTGCATGTGGACCTCAACTTGGTTTTCAAGATCTGCAAGGCTGGGATTTGAAGTGTGATGACAACTAAGATGCTTCGAAGAAATTCCTAACATAATGCACAACTTGTGTTTATTTTGCCTGGTCCAGCAAAAGGCTTTACCTGGATAAAAGGCTGACTGGGTCTGATGAACTGCCTGTATATACCTAAATAGAAGCAGGGGTCCAAGGTCACTGTTCTGAACACAAGAAGTTTCTGTGCATATTAGAAACTCTCATGTTGCCTATAGCAGGAACATGTCTCTGACACCAGAAAATAAGAACTAGTCACACACAAGATACCCAAATATTGGAATATGAATATGACTGGAATGTAAGATGGGGTTTTTCAAAAGTCTATTGCAGGCAGATGCTGTGCAGTTTTCAGCAAATACTTTGCATTTAGGTTCTTTTCAAATGCAGCTCTGTAAACAGTGAATAGTCCCACTGTTAATGACTGGCTTGCTGTATTTATAGAAGGCCAGATGTTATTTAGCTATGATGGGATTTAAAAAGCAGTCTAAGAACTGAGGGCTTTTTTTTTTTTTTTAATTCCCAGCAACTAAATCATTAAAGCCTTGTTGTATCAACACCCCCCAATGATGGGGCACCTACTCAAGGTTCAGCAATACCAGCATGACACCAGAAAAGATGCTGATGTTTTTTTTAGAATAAGTTATGCAATTTGGAGAAAGGAGACCCAAGTGTAAAGGCAAACAACGGTTCTAATCCTGCAGTGGTTCACTGTAAGTTAATTCATCTCTGCTCCCACTCTTTCCTGCTTTGAGCCCAAACTCTCTGAATAGAGCAGCATCAGGCACATTGTGGCTCTATTGTTGGAAACATCATTTTTGACATCACTAAGATGCTGATAATAATCATAGACCTCATTCCACCAATCCAGCTGGCCATGGTTGCTCTCCATATATTTGGTGAGAACAGGATTTGAGGCCCTGTCAGTTTTGGGCATCTTATTGTCCATGTCACATACTCTTCTTCGAAGGAGCTCATG
Organism: Xenops minutus; assembly: GCA_035221455.1. Taxonomy (NCBI): domain Eukaryota; kingdom Metazoa; phylum Chordata; class Aves; order Passeriformes; family Furnariidae; genus Xenops; species Xenops minutus. The sequence continues at coordinate 18,424,561 of JAWWEE010000122.1, read as the reverse complement.
CCAAGTCTCAGACCAGAGGTAAGAGACAGATAAGAGGCTGGAAAGGGTAATCAAATGAACAGCAAAGGAAAGTCAAAGAGGGCCTTCTGTTTAATTCCCCCACGCTGCAAGAGAAAAGGATTGCTAACAAAAATAAAGGTCTGCCGGGTCTGGTATACACTGATTTGGCATGTTTGACATTATTCTGATAAACACTGATGACAGACTGATGAATATCAGCTATTAACAATCTAAATCTTGACCCTACAGGAGAGCCTTCGTCTTTGCCACCCATAGAGACGTGGGAAGCCTCCATGCTACAGGAGCTGCAGCCACCCATAGCACCCAAGCAGCATTTTCTTCATGGTGCTCCTGTTTTCCTGGCACAGCACTGCTGAACCAGTTCTCCTGAGGTCAGGGTTAGCTCAGGCAGCTTTCTGAAGTGCCACTTCAGCCTGCAATGCTTATTTATGTGGCATCATCATTTCCTTTGAAAGAGGGAAGAACATTAGCTCTCACCATCCTTCTCCCACTCACAGACTGCAAGAGGTTGGGGTCTTCTCACTTTTACTTTGGAGAGTGCACTGCCAGAGCACTTCCTCTGTCCCCTTCGTGACTGCAGTAACTTTGCCTTTTCAGCCACAAACCTCCCACTTTTGTTCATCCCAATGAGGAGTCCTGCTCTTGTTGAGAGGGGGCTTTCATTTTCAGAGACCCAAATTTTTAAAGGCAAGGCACTATCACCATTTACTGACTTTTGCAAGGCTCTTTATACCAGCTTGAGCTCTCTGGTTCAGTGAGTTTTCTTTTGCCTTCTGTAGGTCCTGCACAAATGTGTTTACAGTGTTTTGTCCCTGCCCTGAGCCTTACATAAAGCAGCAATATTTCCAGTTTCTCAGTCAGCATCTGGCTGGGTATGTGCAGAAATAGAGCCCCCTCTTTCACAACCTAAAACTAATCTCTTTCCTCTACACTAGAAAGGTTTCAGCAGATATTAGCACAAGGCTGACAAGGCTGTCTTTCTTTTTGGGTTTACATTCAATAAGGTAGAAATTCATACCTCAAATCTGTGATATATGAGGCTCACACTATCAGTGTGTTAACCTGGATTTAAAGAAAATACTTGATCACAGCTCTCAAAGGATCTTGAAGCACAAGCTAGGAGTGATAGACCATCTGTCCCCAGATCAGGGAGAAACCTGATGACAGGAGTTGTGTTTGCCCTGCTGCCTTCAATGTCTCATTTTGCATCCTGTCTTTTATTACACTTTTTTCCTCCATTCCTTCAGACTTTTTGGTCACTCCTTAAGTAGAGTTCTTTGGTGCCTCTTAGCACAGTATATCTACCCCATGGGAAAAGGGTGTCAAAGAGCAGCCAGTCTGTGGGTTCTGAAGGGGCTGTACTCCATTAAATTATATGCTCAGTCTGCAGGTGAAGACACTGAAAAATACTTCAGAAACTAAAAGGTATCAAAGAAAGGAAACCTCATAAATTTGGAAGTGAAGAATCTGCTGTCCTGTTCAGTAGTATGGTATTTTCCTTGTCAGGCAGCAAGTCATCTTCTGACAATTCCATAACAGCAGCTATTAGCTGGTTTGTGCTCCGTATTCTTAGCCTTCTCCCCATTTATGCTTAGCTGATTTTGCTGTTCAGTGCAGAGGAGTCACAGGCAGATGAACCTGTTGTTGTTAAGAGCCTGGTTTCCAATCTTGAAACCCTCTGTTCATGCACCTACATCTGCACTTAGACCTAAAATTGGCACTTGACACCCACTGAAAGAGGTAAGTGCTGACAGGCTTTCTGAATAACTAATCAGTGTGCAGGTGTTTAATTGCTGAATTAAAAATCTGATTTTGAAAATTGAGCTCTAAGTGTTGGTATTTCTGTAACCAGCTTTAATACTGACTTCAGACATTTGCCATGGGAAATAGTCTGGCTACACAAGACAATTCTCACACTTTTAAAGTATTCAGTCCTATTGTTGTGCCTCTCCCGTCCCAGTTTTCTCAGGTGCCCTCCCCTTTCTGCCTGCTCAAATCAGAGGTGAAAATGGCAAAGGGAATACCAAAAGCAACTTAAAACACTCATGACTTCTGCTTCTGAAAGCCTTCCCATGGGTTCCTGTTCTTCCCAGCCTATGTGAAAAGTTTGGGGAGACATATACTGGAGGTACTGCAGGTAGAACTGGGGTTCATACCTCTGTTACTATTTTAGGGTTGCTTTTCACCTGCTCTGAAAGGCTTCTTTTTCTTGAAACACTGGAAATGGCATTTGAGCAACTTTTTTTTTTTCTTATTTCAAAGACAAAGCAGTAAGAGTACTCATGATTAAAATCAAAGCTGGAGGAGATCAGCTAAGAGTAAAGTATAAGATTCTCAATGGCAAGAACCAGTAAGCAGCAGACATGCCAGAAAACACTGTGACTTTTCTCCTTTTAAATTCAAATAACCAAGACCATTGATCTTCATGAGAATTATGTTTTAGGTAAAGAAAGTTTGCCAAGTTCACTGACAAGAATAGCAGGACATTTTCTGCCTTTTCTTTTGAAAAGGGCTCAGTGGATGATACTAGCTCTATTCTGGCTCATTTTAGCACTCCACTGTAAAGAAAAAGTTAATACAGCCTAAAAGTATTCTAAAACTAACAAAGCCCATTTCACCATTAAATACACAAGATTTCCAGCACATCTCTGAAACAAAGCTTTATGCCTTGCCTATGGAAGTTGGTTTGTTCAAAGATAAACTGTCTAGAGACACTTACTATTAACAGAAATTTTGAGAGACATATTTGTTTACGTGACCCAAGAACAAATATAAATAAAGCAGAGGAAAGGAAGGAAGTTTTTAGAGAGCAAAACAGTGATGTAGGTAAGAGTGTGCTACAATAAAACCAAAACCATCTGTACTGCTGAACATGATCTCAAGGTACAGGGAAAAATGGGAGTTAATTTTAGTTTACCTTTCAAGGAAAGCAACCAAAACAGTTTTGCTGGCATTGAATAGGCACATCTGGAGTAAACTAAAACTTCATGTGTCAGAGATGCAAGTTCTTAAGTTCCTGTGCATCTTCTCCTCACATTCCTACATCAGACTCATGCTTTGGATGTTGATGAGTATCATAAGTGTTTTGGTGGGGTTTTTTAACTACTGGTATAATATTGGCCATTGCTGGCCCATAATACCAATCAGCAGCTGAAAAACAATACTTTCCTACCTCAATATTTGCCCTTCTACCCACACATGTAAGACTAGGTTTAACACCAGCTATGTCAGTATATGCCCTGATTTCAAAGGCCATAGATAATAAACATAATTAGATTCATTACACACTGGAAACAAATGGGTAAATTTACATACTTAGTTTTACACACACACTTCAGCATACCTGAGGGGAACAAGACCTCAGGTTTCAGATTCCAAGACCTCTGCAGATGGTTCAAGCCCAGGGCAGTACTAGCCAATTGTTAGAAATATTTTCTCTCATTGCAATATAAAACTGTCTCTCCTTGTTCCATCTGCTATACAGGAAGCTCATCACTTCCCTCTTCACAACAGTCTTTATACCTGGCCACAGAGCACGTCTCAGATACAAGGCACAAGAACAAAATACAGGTCCAAATTCTGATCTCAGTCACCTCCTTAAGCAGTGTAACTATCACGTAACACAAGCAATATTTCTTACAGTGGAGAGTCTTTCTTCATTAGACCATTGTTGTCAGAGTTATCACATTTGGGTCTATATTTTATATTATTCTTTTATGATCTTCTCTTTCCTTTTCAAACACAAGACCTTCTTTTCTTTTTAAGAAATATCCTTGCAATGCCACTCTATCATAGTTTACTACTTTGCATAATTGCCTTTGTAAGGAACTGTCAATAAAAAATACACAGCTGTTAGAGACAGTTCTTCCCTTCCTGCATAGTTCCTACTCTAGGTCCCAAAGGATTTTCTCACCCCCACAACTTGACTCATCCCATCAGTAAACCACGGCTCCCTCCTTTACTCTTTTCTTCTTATGTTGAGACTGTGCTACCATTCTGAAATTATTCCCCACAATCTCCCAAATGGAACAAATTATGAATTGGCTCACCAGGAAGTGTCAGTTGCATTTGAAGGAGAAACTGAAAAGCATCTAGCCACACATGGCACAGATCCAACAATTTGTACCAGTCTTCCTTGACTTCTGAACAGCCCTAGGGATATAATCCTAATTTCAGCTGCTAGACCCAAGATTTTGCACCTTATCATACAAAGAGACTAGACAAAATTATACAGACATCACAGCATCTGACATTATCCATGTCTTCATAGAGAACGCATGGAGAGTTACATCAGATAGCCACAGCAAAGTGCTCAACCTCCTGGTTATTGTCACAGTTGTAATGCAAAAGGCATGGGACCAAATCCAGCTCATTTACCTCTGGTTTAGACAGCTCACTGAAGTGTGAGGAGCAAGTGTAGGCTCATAAAAATAAATAACTCTTCCTTGGGGACAGGGTTAGCTGAAGGGACACCATCAAGGTACAGTTCTCCTTTTGGGCCAATGAGATCAAGCCAGTCTTGGACACAGTCTTTCAACTTTGAGCCCCTAAACACTAAATTCACATACATACTTTTTTTCCTCCTCTCTAAACAAAGTGTTACCCTCTTTCTCCAAAGCATTATCTGCCTGATTTCCACACTGCTGGGTGCTCTTAGCAGTAGCCTAGCTCCCCAAAAACAATTTAAAATATTTGTTCCTTTACCTTAAAAAGATACGTAATGATTGCAGTAAGCAATGACAGTAGTTTTTACCGTGTCTTGTGGCTCCTCCCAACTTCCCTAAAGTTATTTTAACATGAATAGCAAATATATTTCCTTTAGTAACATAACACATCCCATTTTGATGAAATATATACGTAAATTAATCCAAGAAATTCTAGATCTTTGTTGCTGCTTATTTTCTAACATTTTTTCTATAAGGTATACCACCTCTCTTTATTGCATATAGCTCACTCTGCATAGTACTTCTTGTTTAAATTTAGCTCAGTTTTACCTTACGCTGATTTAACTTTTCTGAGAAGTTTTGAGCAGAGATATCATTTATTCCCTTTATTCCTTACACAGATACATATCTCTAAAAGCAGCTCAGTGAAGAATCATACAGTGGCTAATTCAACCTTCTGGGCCCTCTGGAGCTTTGATGTGTTGTCAAAGCAATGGGAAAGCTATGGCTAATCTGAATTTGGTAAGGGATTTAATATCAAGCTCAGTTGAAATAAATCAAATTGAAAAAATATGGTGTCAGACACACATGGTGAGGAGACCATGGGGGTTAATTGGCAACCTTTCTCTTTGATCATTATCCAAGCATCATTGAGCCTAAAAACCAGATGTTTGGTTTGCTACCTTAGGAAGAAGCAAGTGGTATGTGCAGTCATAAAAAAAAAAAAAAGTCATGATTTTTTAAATACTAACTACAATGCAAGAACTTCTGAAACTTTTTTTTAAGTCTTCTCAAAGATCTTTGAAATCAAACAGGCCACAGATGAGGTGAATTTAATTGATGGTTTGGGTTGTGTGCAACTTTTCTACATCAAAGTTCTCTTTGGATAATAAAACATTGACTACTTTTGTTCCCTTTGGCTCATATTTTTTTAATTTTAAAACTTTGCTATTCTTGTCAGTAAGAAACTTTTGGAAGCACACGTGTAGGATCATACACCTAATTATATTCTAAGGGCAGAAATGCAAGAAGAAATTGTGGCCCACCAGCAGCATTTCTATGCCACACTCCACACTCTGTGGTGCAATTTCCTTTCAATAACTCTCATGCCACTCAGTTCTGGTTTTCACTCCTTTCTCCAGCTGACAGTCCAGTCATTGACACAATAATTTGCATTTCTCTATAGAAAGAATAGATATATATGATTATAGGACAGGACCATGTTTACTACTGCTGTAAATATCAAAGAATCACAGAATGGTTTAAGTTGCAACAGACCTTATAGATCATTTAGTTTCAACACCTTCCTGCCCATTGCCCCACTCTATCATGGGCAGAGACCTTTCACTAGACCAGGTTCTTTAGCTCTAGTCTCTGCTCTGCACTTTTGGCCACCACAGTGTAAGAAAGATATTAAGCTGTTAGAGAGTGTTCAAAGGAGAGAAACAAAGATGGTGAGGGCCTTGAGGGGAAGCCGTGTGAGGAGCAGCTGAGGGCACTTGGTGTGTTAAGCCTGGAGGAGACTGAGGGGAGACCTCACTGCAGTTACAGCTTTCTTGTGAGGGGAAGAGGAGGGGCAGGCACTGATCTCTTCTCTGTGGTGACCAGGGCAGGACCTGAGGGAATGGCCTGAAGTTGTGTCAGGGGAGGTTTAGGTTGGATATTAGAAAGAGGTTCTTCCCCCAGAGGGTGGTTGGGCACTGGAAGAGGCTCCCCTGGGAAGTGGTCACAGCACGAAGCCTGGCAGAGTGCAAGAAGTGTTTGTTGGACGATACTCTCATGCACATGGTGTGAGTCTGGGGATAGTCCCTTGCAGACCCAGGAGCTGGACTCGATGATCCTTGTGGGTCCCTTCCAACTCAGGAAGTTCTGTGATAAGGCAAGGCTCTTTCCCACTCCCTTTTCTTATTCCCTGTAACATTCCGGGCAAATTGTTGACCGATTCTCGAGATGTCAGCGTCGGCAGGCCGAAGGAGCAGGAGATGAAATGCAGCAGCAGATCGCCATACGGACGCAGTCCTCCCCCGCGGCCGGCCTGGCGCGGCGCCGCCCCCCTCTCCGGTGTGGGCAGCGCCATCTGCACTCCTGGCACGGCGCCCTGGGTGACGCCGCGCCCGCCATCTTGGCTGCGGGCAGCAGGCGCCTGGGCGGGCCCCGCGCTGTGGGCCGGGCGCGCTCGCGCCGCTGCCTCACGTCCGGCGGCG
>JAWWEE010000122.1:18278002-18417572 GCA_035221455.1 Xenops minutus | reverse complement strand
CCCAGAGGGTGGTTGGGCACTGGAACAGGCTCCCCAGGGAAGTGGTCACAGCACCAAGGCTGACAGAGTTCAAGAAGATATCCTTGGCCACGTGGTGTGACTCAGGGCTGTCCTGTGCAGGTCTAAGAGTTGGACTCAGTGATCCTTGTGGGTCCCTTCCAGCTCAGCATGTTCTGTGATTTTGTGAAGATGCAAAGAAGCATCTATATTAATTGAAGCAATAAAACACACTTGATAGGCTAAATACAAGTAGACGCATATAATTTTGCTCTCCAGTTTTAGTAATATCATAGTTCTCTTCCATGCAAGTCCTGCAAGCCATATGAGCCTGCAGCAGATGGGATTTTACAAGGGTGAATTGTTCTCTAAGCCAAACAGCTGGAAGTAGAAAACTAGCAATCAATACACCTAGTTCCAGCACTGCCCGTGGCCATTCCATATCTGACTCTAAAAGAAACTAATAGTTGGTGGAATCTAAGTAGCCAGACCAGACTTATAACCAAAGACGGGGCTGATGGGGGGCAAATTTTGGTTGGGTGGGTTTTTTTGCTGTTGTTTTGGGGTGGGGGTTTTTTTTGTTTGTTTTCTTTTAAGTGATATGTGCTAGTTTTCTCTGGACACCTTAGTTGCAAGTGTGTTACTACAATCACAGAATGGCTCTGCCTCAGCCAGCAGTAGGTCTCTTTTGGAGCCAGCTAGTATTGGCTCTGTCAGACACAGAGGAAGCTCCTAGCAGCTTCTCAGAGAAGCCACCCCTCTATCTCCCATGGTACCAAAACCATGACATGCAAGCCCAATCCATTGTGTTTCTCTGATCCAACAAAAGAAACAGTTATATCAAGGAAGGCTCAATAACCATAGCTTCAGAAAATACATAGGCTACTTCTATCTTCCAGGAATGAAATGGGAATTTAAATGCTGCTTTGGATGGCAGATTCTGCTTGTGGCATTGCTGCCAACCTCCTGTCCTTTATTTTTTCCGGTTGCAGAGACCACCCTCAAAAGAATTCAATCATCACCTTAAAAATACACAGATCATGACTAATAACCTATTGTAAGAAAATCCATGCAGTGAATCTCTAAAACAGAACAATCATCTTTCAATGAGTTACTTGTAAAACAGGTCATATTAGATACAGGGAAAATGCTCATTCTATACAAAAACATCTCCTAGGACTTTTTAGAGGTCTGAACACAAGACATATGGGGTGGAAGCCCCAGCCTTTTTGTGGTTTGCAGCATCAAAACACTGGTTATAAGATCCACTCAGACAACTCCTAGACAAGCCTGGATAACAATCTGAGCTTCTGGTGCTCATCTGAACTGAAGCGCCTAAACCCTTTGATGTTTTCTCATCATTAATTAATTCAGCATCAATGTTAATTGCCTACACCATGCATGGAATTGACAGTATATCGAGGACTCAGTCTGCCTGTTTTGTAGCTGGCTAACTGGGGGTGCAATTGCTTTTCTGCTCTCATTGCTATTCTTGTCAGGCCAGACATGAAATAAAAGCAATGACACTTCCCCTCCCACCCCCAAACAGTCTGTTGGGGGTGCAAATCAGATTTGATAGTTACCAACAAGAGAAAATGGACTCAACTGGCATCATGACAGAAATCCAGACAGTATTTTTTGCCTTTTAATTATTAGCTTCAAAAGATAAACACACTGACATTAAGGCAGGCTTAGAAGATGCAGCACAAAACCTTCATACAGACTCTCACGGTGGGGACTAATTTGCAAAAAAAAAATAATACAAACTGGAGACAAAATAATATTTGACAGATGTAAGGCAAACCCATATTGAAACAAAGAAGAAAGGACAAAAGGCTTCTTCTTTCATTGCAAATGAGGTGCATCATTAACACCATGAATCACAGCGAAGTTAGTCCAGGCTGAAGCAGCTCAGCAGCCAGCACCATAACCCACTGTGCCACACACCTATAATTACAGTCTCCATAGCTCCCACACATTCCACATGTGCCTGCTTTCTGTGCTCTACTCAGTGGGATGAGAGCACCCTGACACACAACATGTGTATCTCATGGTTTATGGCCCTCGTGGGTCTGCTCCATGCTAAATTGCTGAGCATGTGAATCTACGATAGCTCCCCATTTGAAACTCCTCTTTGGCAGCTCAGAGCAAAGGGAGGCTTTACTCATGACCAGACCTGGCTGATGTTGGGTTATCCCCACAGGTGTATTTGCCTAAAGTTCCTTTGCCTTTTCTAGCACTCTCAGATCTTCATTCACCAAACCAGTTCAGAGCTGGACCAGAAGAGACTGATCAGGTAAGCGGGTTTATCTTGATCTGTTTACTAAACCTGACTTGGTACAATTACACCATGGTTGTGTTGGCTGTATGAAAAGAATGATGCCTGGCAGTAAGAGGTGAAGAGAGGGGAGGAAGCCCAGGATGGGGTAGTGAATGGCTTCATCCATAAAGCTGCAGCAGTAACATGGTTTGTGAGCACAGCCTGAATCCTGTTTTGCAAGCCCTGTGCTCCGCCACTCCTAACTCAGCACAGCAGATGAATAAAGTAAGCAATACTGAAGGTATTTCCTTCTGCAGAGATGGCAAAATGTTGACACTCTGACTCTCTTCAAATAACCAACTCAATCTTTTGTGCAGAGAAGCAAGGTTTCAAACTCTCTGAAATCCAGGAGTCTAAAATCCCAGTAATGTTTGTGTGCCCAGTGGCAGCAGAAAATTTCAGGGGAAATTGACATTTTTCACATTCCTTTTAGACTCCAAGGAGAATGGCAGAGATCCTCTATGGTACAATCAGCTTCCTGCTGCTAGGAGAGGGGTATTGACAGGCTGGTCCAAGATGCCCAAAGATCATTAGAAAACCTAGCTTTAACAGCCAGACAAGCCAGCAAACTGTACTTTTGGACTCTGCTTGAATGTAGTCTAATAAGCTACAGCAGATAGCAAAGGAACTGGTCAAAGGCTCCATTTTCCTGCAGAAGGGCAATGATTTATTTAATCAGCTAGTGAGCCAGCAACATCTTTCCATGCTCCAGAGCACTTGAAGACAGTTTTTCTGCCTTTCCTCATAGCACAGAGCAGACCTACACAGCTACCTCTGTGCCAGTCCTGTGGCTGCTTGACTCTGGGTTTCTTTTTCCAAGTCTTCATTGCAGCATCTCTCTGTTTCTGCCTCCATGTCTTCCTTAATGTGCAGCTAAGAAGCAAACACATACTCATTGCCATGCTAGCCTTCTTCCAACAGAATATTTTTGTGAGCCAGGTGTTAACCTTCACAGGCTGGCACAGACATCCCCATGCCTTTGGGATAGTATAAGTAGCGGACAGGGAAGGATCTAAGGGGCCACAAGGATCTAACCAGGGGTGGCCCAAACACCTTGACACATTCTTTTAGTGATAGAGATGAAATCGCTGTAACACTGGACTGAGTGTTGTAAGCTTCAGGTCTGTGTCACGGTTCTCTATACCTGTCCTCCTGTCAATAGATCAAGTTTTCAGATCAGATCATAGTGTCATCTTCTGTTTAGATGCTTAAAAGGTCTTGAAGTTCTATTTCTTTTCATCTATCCCCAGTTTTGGGGGGCTCACCTTATCTGCTGTGGTTCAACAGCAACCCAGCAAACCCCACAGCCCTGAATCTGGAACTACTTTGATATCCCACCTGTGGTGCCAGTGGCTGTTTAGCAAGTAGCCAATAAGTCACTGCGTTCATATTCCCCAGCCTAGGACAAATCCCAGCTTCAGCTTATCCTGTATTATTAGCAGGAGTTTCAGGCATACCTTTTGTCTTGCTTTGGTTTCAGTCATTTAGCATCACAGTGACATTTGGTTCTTCTGTCAATAGACTTGGTCTTCTGTGTTGCAAACAAAAAAGGTGATAATTTGAAGTGTTTGCACTTAATTCATCACCTATAACTGTTTATGTCACCTGAAGCCCGTGTCACAGCATGGCTTAAGTTTCGTCACTTGGCTAATATGAACCACATATACACTGAAAGAAATAACTGTGTGTATTCTAGCAGAAACAGTATTTCAGTCCTCTATTACCCTCATGCTTTCTCAATTGTTCCCTCAATACACTCACTGCTGCTATTTAAAAAAAAAAATAAAGCTTCAAAGAGTCTTGAGGCTACACCCTATTTCTGCAATTCACCCACTTGCTACAATTTGGTAGCACAGTGTGCTTTTCTAAATGTACTGAGTAGTAGATAGGTAGTCCTTAACCTTTCCTTGTAGTAGATGAAAAGCTAACATGTGCCAAGGCAAATGAGGGGACTCTGGCCCAGGCAAACACTGAGTGCTGAAATAAAAACTGAGTGCTGTCTTCCCCTCTTGTCATTGTATGAACATCTAGTGTGGAGTCACTGCATCCCTTCAACTCTTATCCCCCTTTCTTATCTAAGACAGCAATGGACAGATCAGCAATATAGTTTACTGTGCAAGAAATTAGTACTTAGAGCTACATTACTAGGCTTATTATAAACCCTAGAAGCTTCAGTTCTAGACACGAAGCTGCATTCACAGGCAGAAAAGGCAATCTGCTCACTGAAAAGAGGACCAGAGGAAGAAAGCAATAGTTACTTCTGGCAGGCAGACTGAAGGGACTCCAGAACTTTGCATCCAGGCAGAGTGGGTGGAAAAATGAAGGACTGGGAAGTGCCTGGGGTCTCAAGTAAGCTCCAGAGCAAAGTCACTTATGAAATATATGATTTTTGAGTCTTAAAGATCCAGTCCACTCAACTCTGTTTAGGAGCAGGAAATCTATATCAGCGTCTGCTCTGGGAAATACCTGTGTCAGGCCTGTGGTTAAACAAGAAGGAAAAACTTTATTTACTACTCAGTCAAAAATGGCACTAAGCCCAGAGTCATTAAGTGCCTACTTGCTGGTCCTTGCTCACAAAATCAAAATCACCTTTCCTCCCTCAAAAAAAACTCCAGAGCCACAGAGGTGTAGCTCTGACCTAAGCGACTATTCTGGATCAGGTGCTGTCTGTCCCCCTAAAATGAAAACAAAACTAGCATCACATTTCCCAGCTGATTTAAGGGAACTGTGTTCTCATGTATAGTAAGGAGATCCTACAGCACACAGGTTTGGTATAAATGAGTGAAGTCACCACCACACTTACCTGCCAAGGTTTGCTGTAGTCAGAGAACTGGATGATCTGGATTTCCAGGAGGATAAACCTATTTCCCTTATTTGATTAAATGTCTCATATATTACATGTCGAAAGTTTGTATGCCATGATTATCCCCTTTTTGGAGGTACAGTCCCTGACAAATAGGTATCATCATCTGGGGGAAAAAAAAAATCAAAGGTAAGTGGCAGAGAAAGGTAAAATGCCCTCTTTGAGGCATCCAAGAAATTGGTAGCTCTGCCAAGTTATTGCCTGTCTTCTCTACTACCTCATGCTGCCTTTCAGCATGAATTAGCCATCTGGCATTCCCTTTCCTTGTGCTTTGCTATGCCAGCAGAGCTCAGCTCCACCATGTGCACCAAGTTATATTTAGAGGGAAATTACTTCAGCCCTGCCCAGCCAAGCAAGCAGAAGAAAGGTTTATGGATGCATTGCTCCTGCAGAAAGGGATAGGGACACCAGATCTGACCCTAACACTGAACAGGCTCCATCTCAGACCTCCAGCTCTGCCAATGCCTCACCTGTGCCACTGTGAGATGGAAAATAGTGTGGTACCTGATGTAAAAACAAGCTATAATAAAAAAATGCAGGGAAAATCTCAATAAAGGACAGTGGCTGTTGTATGCTTTTCCAGAGTGCTCAGGGGAAGAGGCATCTGGTCAACCACAGCCCTCAGTGTCTAAAAATCAGATCATCCCAGCTGCTCTCTGTAGCTCCACACAATCAAATTCTTTCTTAACAGTAGCTACCTACTGAGGCTGTCTTCTGGCATAATTACCCATTCCCCTGTACCTTGTGAGGGCTTTTCCTTTCCCTCAAATCCTGCTCTTGGGCCCCATCACTCTCCATCTCCCTCTTAGCCCATACAGTATGAGTACACGTGCCTGCAGCATCTCAGCCTGTTTTCCTTCCCCTATCCAAGGCTCTGCATGCCTGCACTTTTTGCATCTCACTCTTAACAGGGGCTGCATTGTTGCTTTGAAGCAGGAGGGACGGGGAAGGATAACAAAGCACACTTCTGCCAAGTCAAGCACAACATAAACAAAAGAAAGCATGTAGATGGCAGAGTGCATTTGAAAACCTGAGAGACTTCACAGTGAAATGCCTTTTCTTGTTTGTTTTCATCTTGTTAGAGGCAAATAGCAACTGGATTCTCCTGTAAGTTTTGTACAATGTCTCTGATTACAGATGGATGATGTCTTGATTTTGAAACCAAAGACCACAAACAGCATCTGAAAGGTCTTTTTCTCCCATTACATGCAGTAATCTCTTTACTTTGCAAAACTTTTGCAACGAGAAAGTTGTTGGTAAATACCGGTTCATGTGCTGAAATAGTCAGTGGCTCATGTCTTTGCAGGCACCTGTCCTTCCTGCTGGTGGAGGGGACATATGGGGAATGACCATGGCACACCCTTGGTACTCCACCAGAACCGTATGGGTGCTTGCCAAGAGTGAATTCCTACTTTAGGGGTGTTAGACTTGAAACAAGGGAAATTTTATCACCAGGGAAAGAGCAATGTGATATTAAAGGCAGGGCTATCCCTGCTTGGGATCCACAAAACTCCCTCATTTGGATATGGGGCATGTAGTGACTTCTGGCACTCTATCCCCCACATTCTGCCTCTTCTTCCCTATCCCTACAGGCTCTGAGGTGGATTGTAAATGCTCTGGGGCAGGCTGTTCTCAGCATCCTCTTTGCTCAGATGTTGATAGACAGCCATCTGAGCGCAAGATATACATCCTAGTGCAAGTAGCATCCAGCCCCTTCCTGGCAGGAGGAGGGAAATGCCGTGCTTCAACACAATTAACAAGAAAATTAAAAGAATTTATCACTAGTTCTCATTTTTTGTGTGGACTCTGACCATCAAAACCTACCAATGTATTTTGTCTTAACTTTGAAAGCCACAGCAGCCCAGGCTGCTCAGATGACCAGTAGTCTCACCACACTAATTCAACCCTATCTAATATCTGGTAGAGATTTGTCAAGTCCCCTTTCCCTTAATGCTTTAAAAAAAAAACAAAAAACCCAAACAAAACAAAATTCAAAAAGTAGAATGCAAAAACACAGCAAATAATGAGTACAAAGGAGCATTTACCCTTTTTTTAACAACATACATCATCCTTTTCTCTCTCCTTTTTATCTCTCGGGCTCATCTGACTGCAAAACTGGAACGGCTACATTGGTCTAAGTGTTACTATTGTTTCCTCTCCCCTCCTCAATCAGCAGACATAACTTTCTTCTGGAGCAGCGAAGATTTAAAAGCTTTACAAAAGTAATTCCTAATAAGGACAAATGAACAGGCTGCCTTCTTTTCCCTTAGGTGGCTCCCAGGGTATCTCCAAGGGAGCTTCTGTGGGTCTGAAGCCAAGACAACACCATAACCGGTGCAATAACCCCTCTCAGGAGCCCGACCCAGCCCAAGTATGACTGGAGAGTATATGAGATCCCAAGGCCTCATCCCTAACCCATAAGGGCACAAAATCATCAGTCGCCATAAACCTTGACTCACAAGTTTGTGTCCCACAAAGGGAACTTGGGCCCTGGGAACTTCTCTTCAGAAACCCTTGTCCATAAATAGACAATATTCAATTGTTTTTCTCCTTGCTCAATATTGATGTTTTTGTTCTAAAAACTATCAGAGAATCTCCTTAATTAAAGTATATTTACCAACAGTCAGGATTTAGAAGGTACCATCTTGACTTCCCACATCCCCCCCACCCCAGCTTGGAGGGTGCCAGGCAATATAGAAACACATCTGTCTTGGAAATCTAGCCAAAAATTAGTTAAATGGGAATGCACTGCAGAATGCACTAAGCCCTTTGGCTGCTGAAGGGGGGGTCTGCCCTTAAAGCCTCTCTTCTCTCACCCTTGGAGTTTCTGCTGGGGGTTGATGCTCACATACAGATGTTCAGACATTGCTTGCTCTCAAATGAGAACATGAGGATCATCTCTTAACTGTAATATTAGCCAGATGTTCAAAGCATGATACAGGTATCCTGGCTCATTTCCCCTCTCTGCTTTCTCAGAGACCAACACAGCTCATCTGAGAAGATGGGTAGCAAATTCTGAGTAATCAGCAGTCAATGTGACTGCCACGGAAAACTGTACCTGAAGATGCCCAGGACTGAAAGCTGACAGTCTAAAGCACTAATTTAATTATTTAATCAAGCTGAAAGCAGTTTCCAGGATTTTTTTTTTCCTATTCAATTATACAAGGAAACTAAATTTTAATTAATATAGTAAGTTACTAATGGATTTTTATTTAAAAAATCCCTGGCCATACCTACCTGATATCACAGAACATTATTACAGAAACATGTCTGTGGGGTCAAATGGCATTTGAAATGTAACAAAAGCTTACTTTGACAGTCATTTTCACGGAGCTCCAAGTTGATTGACAAGTTGTTCATTGCACACTCAGACATGTCTATCTTTCAGAAAAGAGAAGCACGCATAAGGTAACCTCTGCTGCCTTTTATTCCCAGACCATTTTCCTCCTCAAAAGTGTATTGCACTACAAGAACTCCACAAAGAGAAAAGTAATAAAATACTACTTCAGCTGACTTTTAGGAAAACCCCCACCTTTTAAAATGTTCAAATTGTGATTATAGAACTGAAATATTGCTAGCCCACAAGCAGTAGGGGAAAATATGAATAAATTGCAGTTTGGTGTTTTACAGCAATTATATTTTAGCTCTTAAACTGACTTGCAATCCCAACAGATTTACTGCACATTTAAATTAACATACCATAGCTGGATCTTACTATTGCCATAACTTTTATTCAAACAGTCATATTTCCAATGGCAGCAACTATGCTTTTACTGTTGGATAATCTTTGCTAAGTAAAATAAATACCCTGTTAGATTGAGGCTTTTGCCCATAATTCAGCACCAAAATCTAAATTGCTCTTATGAAGTTGTAGCGTCACGTATTTTTTTGGCTCTTTGGGGGCTGGAGGTAATAGTAACTTAAGAGTGGGAAGAGGGCTGGAAGACAAAACCAACACACTATCCTGGGCTGGGGGCCGTTGTCCACTGACATAAAAACGAGCAATGCTTCTGGATCACCTTCGTAGGACCCCACAGGTTTTAGACCAGCTCTGCATAGGCAGGCACTGCCACCCACTCACCTCCGGGTACTGTTGGCTTCCTTCGGTCAAGTTTTGGGTGTAGGCACACTGTTGAATGCAATTGGGTTATGGAAATACATCATATTACCAATAGCAAAATGCCAGTGCTATAGCCAACAGACCTGCACTTAACTCCAATGGTAAAGGTAAAATGCAGAGTACTGTGCCTGGGTAGGGGTAAAAGCATAAGCATGGAGAGTGACTTCTATCATAGACCATGCAGTGCCATGAGTTTATCTCATTTAAATATGTGTCTGTTTAATTTTACTGAGCTTTTTTAAGGTCACACATAGCTTAGATAAGCTCTCCTTTTTGTTAGCTTTTTGCCATGTCCCTATTCCTGATAAGGAATTTTGCCTTAAGGATTTGGCTGCTCTCAGTCTATACCAACACTTGGTTTTGGAGATAATTCCCATAATAAAGGCTCATGTCAAAAGATACTGAGGTACAGTTGCATGGCAATGCCTATTTACTTTTAAAAGAAGGAAACAAACAAAAAAAACCACAAAAACTTTGAAAATTATACCATCCACATGACAAGCTAAGAACCTTCTCATGACCCAAAACAGGGTTAAAAATTACAATTCATCTGGCCACAGCTGTAATGCAGTCATAGTCATCACACGAAGGCCAAGGGTTTGACATGATGCACTGAAGTCATGGCTCACAAGGCAAAGTCTGCTTTTCTCTCAACAAAGTGAAGTTCAAGGGCAGTATTTGAAAAGATACCTTAAGGTCTCATTTGTCTTTACATAACATACAGACTTTATATTTAAATTAGCAAATCTAAAAACCAGTAAATGCTAGCGACTTTCAAGTATTATTTTTCAGGTACTCAAAAACCCTCAAAATCACCTGTTGATCAACATGATTGATACATTCTGAATGGAGAGAGAGAGAGAGGGAGCGCAAAGGGTGCACGCTTTGGGTCAGGACCAAAGACATCCAGCTTCTCCATAAAAATAAAATAGTGCTACCATAATATGACAAACAGTATTTCCAAGCCTGCAATCAAAATGGGCACTTTCTCAGCTTTGTCTTCACTGCTAAGCATCACTTCATTACCTTGGACCAATGCTGAGAAAGGGAAATTTATTATTAAATTCAAAAGATGACTTCATTATAACCTTGTTGATAGTTTATATGTAAGTTAACATACACATACATCAGCAAATCTTTACCATTTGTCAATTTGGATGTCCCATACATCAGTACAGATGGGAGAAAAAAGTTATTATGTCCAATGTCCCTTGCTTACACAAAAGTTCATACTGAATTTGATGTTTCAAATCACACACTTGACAATTTTATTGTTGTCAGTGATAAAGGAAAAAGCTCAAATGAAACCTGTGTCCTTTGCTGTCAAAGACAAGGGTATCTCGTGTCTTGAATGCCATCACAGGCAGGAAATTGCCTGCCCTGGTTTCAAAGAGAGATTTCTGGAAGAAGAAGGGAATGACTTCTTGACAAACCACACTCTTTTTGAAAATTGTCTGTCAATCAAGGAAACCAAATCTGTGATTAGATGTTAACTCTTTCAAGTTGCCCTAACGTTGTCCACACAGCATATTTAGGTTCTTTTTTTTACAAGAATGGTATTTGTCGGAGAGGAGCTTAGTCTCCAAAAACTTTGTTACCAAAGTTTTTCAGTCAATGCCTTCAATTTACAAAAAAATGCCTTGTCTGTTTTAGTCACCATTTATTTATTGTCTCTCATGCCAAATGTGTTCATTTCCCTCAACGTTCAAATAACCCTTTGATCTGATTCAGAAGCCTGGGAAGAGACAACAACAGCATTCACAGCTTGCACTAGACTTATGGAAACACAGGGTGCAGGAGCCAACTGGCAAAGGCAAAACTCAATAGCACAAGCCTGGACAACAAGAATGCTCAGCAGGGAGGCTGTGCAATAGTATCTTCTATTAAAAAAAAAAAGAAAAAAAAAAAAAGAAAAGAAGAACAAACCAAACAAAAACAAAAACAACCCCAAAACAAACAACCAAAACAAAACCACAAAACCCCCATATAAACAAAGAGGATCTCAGCACAGGGGAATCATAAGATGTGTTTGCTTTGCAATGTATAAGAATCTCCCATAAGCTGCAGACAGATCAGTTCTAGCAAAGACTCTCTCTGAAAATCTGCCCCTTCTCTTTAGGAATTCCACAGCTCCTGTTCCCACAGACATAGGGCTTATTATTTGTTTTTGTAAGATACCTAGAAGAACAACACTAAGACTCTCACAGGACACATCTTTGGGCAAGACCTCAAAATAAATTTAAGCACTGAAGATGGAAGCTGTGGAGTTACAGAAAAGAGAACAGGGAAGTTCACTGCAGCCCTTCCTTCTCTGCTGGAGATCTATTAGGACTGATCAAACTGTGTGCTAGGGAAGCTGGAAGTGAGATTTTTTTTTTCCAGAATTACACAGGATAATATTAGGAAACTGTAAACTTGAAGAAAAAAAAAAAAAAGGCAGCATGTCATACACTGAAAAGAGCTAAGATGTTGCCTACAGTAAGATGCTAGAAAAGTAAAAAAAAAAAAAAATCAGGGATTGGACATTTACGCTGTGTTTCAAAGCTGCAACAGCAAATACTAACAAGGTTATATAATCTCCTGCTTCAGGATTTAAAGTAATATCTATAATAAAATTAGTATAAAGGTCAGATTATCCAGTTTCTGCCCACTTCTCTTTCTCCCAAGGCAACTGGGTAAAGTGTTCAGAAGACTTTCAAACTGCTGGGAGGTGGGTCACTGTATCTTTTTCACAGCATGCTCTCGGTCTGATTGGAAGTGGGATTTCAGCCCATGCATCATTTAGCTGCTTTTGCAATTTTTATCTCTGCCGCTCTCCACTCTGAGACCACATCTGGCAATATCTACAAAAGCTTGCTACTCATGAAAATGTGATGAATACCAGGGTTTGCCAAGAGGATTCATATTACATCTAACAACTTTATAATAGCCAATAACCTACCCATCAGGTCTGGGTATTTTATTAGGGACCATACTAATAGCTTTTCTCTAATATTACATTATTGAATTTCATAGGTGGCCACACTGTGAAAAAAGAGAATGTCACCTTTTCTGTGGCTGTAGCTAAATAAATGCATATATGCAGGGGAAATCTACATTAGTTCACTGTACACTTTTGAAATATGAACTCTCTCCTGACACACGCATTGGCATTTACTCTCCTCCATGCACTTTGATTTCTGTGCTGCCTCTCTTCTTTTTCATCTGTACCAAACCTGGTCTAGGACTACCTCCCACAAAAGTTGCTCTATTTCACTCACTGTGAAGTAGATTTTTTTTTTTTCCTCCACTCCCTTTCCCTTAGAGTGGGATTACTCTTGACTAGCATCAGCTGCTGACTGCATGCTTCTTTGAAGCATCTTGAGCTAGTGGTAGTCAGTGAGACAAGCATGGGATGGGCAGAGATGGAGTCTGATTTCAGCAGGACTATTCATTATAGGGATAAAGCTTCTCTGAGGGGCTCAGATTTCCCCCCAGCAAGAATACCAGACAATGAGCAAACACTTGTAAATGATTCTTGGGTCACAAACACCACAATACATCACATCATGCTCATAAACAGAACAACTGCTCCCCACAAACTCAGGATAAAGAAGTTCCTACCTTAACCTCTGCTTCCTTTGCAGGCAGCAGTCATGCCTGTCCAGGCTTGACTATCAATATTGTCTTTCACACACCACAAGTAGGAGGAAATCCAGCTGCTCTTTAACTCCACTCACTGACATTAAGCCTCATTCAACCTGCATAAAACCTGGAGAAGACAAGTAGCTACCTCCACATGCTCATCTTACCCCACAAACTATTTCCCACCACCCTCAGCAGCGGCTAAGGCCAGAGTCAGGGCTTAAATGGCTGCTGTGGGTGGGCAGTGCAGGTGGAGACCCAGGTGAGGATAAAATGGGCAATTAGCAGTTATTAATGCCATAGGGCCCTGACAATTTTCAGTACATGCTGCAGAGGCTTGGTACAGCTTGGACATATCATTCTAAAGCCTAATTATAGCAGGAGATGCTACTGAAGCCAAAGTTTCAGGCTGGAGCAGAAAAACAGGTGTGGAGATCTAGGAGACCACCTTTGCTGTGGTGAAGAATGTTCTGCCATTGTCCTAAACCACATGCCTTGTTGCAGCTGGGCACCTAGGCCAATGTGTGTGGCTCCTCCTGTCAAAACCATATTTTTTTTCCATTTAATAAAATAATTGCTTCTGGTTTTGCTGGTGGTGAGAAAGGCATAGCCCATTTGCTTCCTTCAGACGCAGAGAGAATGTAAGGATGAGCAATTGCAGAAATTAGTCATACATGGAATACAAATAGTAAAGAGATAAAAAATATAGTGCCATGACATTTTTGATGGTACAAAGCTGCAAGTCCGGCCACCCCCTTCTAGCTTGCTCACTATGGAGTTCTTCCATATGCTTTGCAGAAATAACATGCTTTGAGGGGAGGAAGATGGGAGAGAGAGGTGTGTTTTATTGCAAGTTGCAGCTGAGTTATGTTAAACATTGCAGGCAATGGTCCCAAATAGTCGCCCTGACTATAACCCCAATATAATAGCTTGCCTGGCCCAAATAATGTTGAGCATGCAACAGCACAGGGCTCATTTGGAAATGCAGGTGTTGAAACCAGGCAAGAATGGAAAAGGCTGTGGTTCTTAAGCCGACAACTAAAAGAGAAAGTACGACCTGACACAACCCCTTGGGATGCTACCCAAAAGATGGCAGAAGAAAGCCTGCATGTTTTTCTCTAGGTACAATGCATGCATGCACATAAGTGAACATATGTACACATGATCCCTCTGCTGTGAGCAGGATGAGAAACACTAAGCCTCTGAGCTATCTGTCCCAAAGAACAGAGCTGCTCACCCTGCAAGAGCTTAGCAAGGGACACAGGGAGCAGATCAGCCCTTTTGTAGCAGCACTAAGGGGTCTTGCTTTGCCACAGACCTGTTAAGCATTGTGTTGGGATCATGAGCACTCAGGCTTTTTCAAAGGGACTAATGTTGCCTTGCTGATGTGCCATCACTGTCATGTGCCAATCAGCAGTCTGCTGAACCATCACTAAGGGACACCTACATCTGGGGACAGAAGCAGTTTGGGCAGATACAGAGGTCTGTGTGTATTTGCTGCTACCACCTAAACACTTCCGAGGACAGATCTCACTGCAGAAGCATAGGATCGAATTCATGGGTATAAGAGTTGCCTATTGGTGTGTGGTGCAAGGTGATTCCTTTGCTGACAGTGAGCTTGAGATGGTTGCACTTCAAATTCTACATTCCTAACTGGACCACCGTAAAAGTCCATCTCATCTCTTAAGGTGCTCTCTTCAGTCAAGAGCAAAAGGGAGACCCCTCCACAGGAAGGCTTCAAGCGGAGGCAAAGAATACTTGAAGTAAATACACAATAAAGCTCTTTTTCCACTCCTCCCCCTAAGTGCAACAACATAAGCCTCGACCGAGGGCATGCAGTCCTGACCCCAGAAACAGCTGTGTCTGGATGAAAGGCAGATGTTTGCTCTAGCCAGCTGGGATCAGTGATTCAAAACAGCTGCCCACCACCAGAAGAGCCCATGGGAGCAAGCAAAGACAAACCAGAGCAAGCCTCCACGATGAGAAAACAGCAAAACCTCTAATGAATAGACTTCCAAATCTCCCAGCAAGCCTTGTTGCTGTGCTGGGAGCAGCACAGTGCACTGGGTCCTGCTTCAGTCTTTAAGAGGGGGAAGTGGTAGGAGTTGATTTTCTCATTTGTATTCCTACTCAGAATCAAAAACAGATCTATACTTCTGAATTCACATCAGGTATTCAGTCAAACCACTGTGTGCCCTTTAGATGGACTAATCTACCTGCTCCTATCATCACCCTCCAATTCCCTCTCTGCCTGAGTTGCTATATGGTATTCCTCATCATGCCACAGGAGCCACGTTCCCATCTCCTCTCTTCTCTGAACCCATTCATTGGACTGCTAGACACAAGACAACAAAAATAAGGAGCTGGATGCCTTTTTCCTGATTTAGTCAGCACTATTTGCTGGCAGCATGCTCACAGGCCAACCAACCCTGAGCTGATCAGCACCATGTGCTCCTTCCTACTTCACTCTCAGGCTTCCAAAATTAATGCCAAATGAACCATCAAAACTTAGAGAAAAACAGTGAATTCAGTTTGCCAGCGACTAAATATTTCCTTGTTACAACAGTATATACAGAGAACTACTCCATGGAATATTAAATAGGCAGTGCTGGATTCCCCCAGTTGAAACTGCTTCCTCTGTCAAGGTAAATCCTGCTCTCAGCCTCCCTCCATCTTGTCTTCATTTTGCTGGCTTTAGCAGACTGCTTCTCTCCAAATGACTGAATATGACCACTGTAACTAGATCAATCATCCATCTAGAGGTGGATGCCTGCATTTATTTATCTGGATCAGGAATGCTGTAGATAATGGGTCATTAAAAATTGCACTTTTCAAGCCACAGATATCATGAGCCTGACTGGCAAAGAATGAGCTTTTAGATAAGAAAGAAGGCTTAGGAGGGTCAATTAGGTTATAATTGGCTTGGATCTGTGCCCTCCCATACACAGGCTTTGTTAAAGCCCTATAGCTGGAGACAATAGCTTATCTTTGCTTCAGCATGATTATTTTTAAAATGTGGCTGCACAATTTGGGGATTGCCAACACATGATATCCATGACCAACAAATCTGAGATTATCAAACATTTGAGCCCATCAGATTATAAAGACAAAGGTCATGTTGGAGAGAAGATAGAGAGGACAAAAACACTGTTCTTCTGGCAAACAAAACTCAAGCCCCTGCAGAGCATGATTGGCCTGTGAAATATAACACTGCTGGTCTGAAAAGAGTCAGTCAGTCATGAGTTACCTGAGCCCTGCAGCTGAGCCCTTCCTCTCCATGCTCAAATGGGGTTTCCCTAGCCTGGAAATCTTTCAATGGCTCCAGCAATATCACAAAGCAATCTCCTCTTCTGAATATTTGCTCTGGGGAAGGAGAGAGAAAACCCTCTTAAGTCCTTCTCAGACTGATTTTCTCATCTTTCTCTCTTGACATCTGTTTTCCAGCTAGTGAAAAGGAAAGATGTGGCTGCAATGAAGCTGGCTGGTGAGCCCAAAGTCAACATGCTGCCCATGTGGTACTGTGTTCCCCAGGGCAGACCCACAGCCCTTTCTTTGACAAGTCCTCCAGGAGTAGGGTTCCCACTTGTTTTCCTACTGTCCATCATCTGGTTTTGCTGGAGAGTACCTCACTACCCTTCTACTAAGCCAAGCATCCTTGCTCTGTGGGATCTGGCAAGAGCATTGCTATTGATTTGCTCTGCAGCTTGGTTTTCAAATACCTAAGGTCAACCCTTCAGGTATTTCAGACAAGAGGGAGGCCAAATTACTTGAAGGGAGGCATCCAAAATACTATCAGAACGAGTGCACAGCACCTGGTGATCATCAGAAGCACTTTTTTTTTTTTGTTGTGTTGTTGCTCTCACACCTCATTGTTGTATGACAGGATTTGTAAGAAAGGCATGGGAACTGGGAACTCTTGAATCCCAGCCTCATTTTCTGCTTCTTGCTTGCTATTTGGCTTGGAGCAAGATACTCATAACCTTCTGCATCCACTTTTGAAGGTATCAGGAGGGCTCAGCAGATTAACATTTATAAATAATGGTTTCTACATGCAGTAATGTGTGGTTTGCTGTCAGCATAACACTACACTTGGAAATAGAAACACAGCTCTTGACATATACAAGGAATCCTAAGGACCACTGCATAAATGGGTTCTGAGAGGGCTGATCATCAAGAGGTCTTCCAAAGAAATCCTTCCCTTGGAAAGAAACTTCAGGATGGGTTTGGAGAGTTTCCCATTTTTTTTTTTTTTTTTTTTAATTCTTCACATTCCTTCCTCTGCCCCGTTTCTTACAGGCACTTTTAAAAGGGGGGAGGGGGAGGGGAGGGCGGCAGAGATTGCAAAAATTGACCATTTTTTTGTCCCTAGAAAGTGCAATAATTTGTTGAGATCTTGTTCCTTTTTAACTCACCCCAAATACATATGCATGCCGTAAAGACCAGAGCAGTGAGAAAAATCCCTTTTTTATAGGGCAAGCAGCACATTTTGATAAAACACGCATTCATAGAATAAATTTTCTGTAACAGACATCTGCCTTCTTACCATTTATTTTATAAACTGTCAGTAACATCTTACATGTATGTGTAATAGCCAGCCACAGATTTAAAAAGAGAGAAAATGCATGCATTTTTTACCCACATTTAGCCTGAAGTGGCTTCATTATTTATTAGTTCAGTTTGCTGCTGCTGTGATTGAGAGCTGGAGAAAGGGAAGCCTCCAAGCAGGGATCATGGGTATATAAAGGGAATTGGCACTCACAAGTTGCTGAGAAAGTCTTGGGCTTGTGGCCTCATTTTGACTCCTATCAATGCCAAGTGTAAAATAATAGTCTGATTCAGAGCTAAATGCCATCTAGATTTCCCACTGAGTCCATTAATTCTCTTCTTTTATTGTGGCAGAAAGTATTAAATACCTCAGATTAGAATCGGTGTTTCATGCAGGATCTGTATTCCAATTACACAGCATCCTTTGCTGATTCAAGATATTGTATTGATTTGTTTGGGGTAGGAGGGATTCTTCTCCACCCCACCCCTCAAGTTAAAAGAGCAATTTATTCTTTCTCTATGCTGTAGTTCAAATTGCAGATGTTTTTGTCATGCTGCTTTCTATCAGAATTGGTGCATTAGCGAGGAGAGTGGTTGCTTGCAAAGGAATATATGAATAGTGGACCTGTTTTCTCTAGTCAAATCATCTCTCTGCAATCTTTGAGGATTATCATCACCGATGAATTCCAAAGTGACACCTGCTAGGCACAGTCTAGCTAATTATTTGAAGCTCTTCTGTTTCTGCCGAAGCTTTGGCAACCAGCCTGTAAAGAATGACTCTGAGCTGTGTTTCCACAATAAAGTGCTTCTAGGAATGAGACACACTGCTTTTTCTAGCCAATGCAGGAGATGTTTGCCTCCCTAGCACCACAAAAACAATATTAAGCAGCTGCTCAGCGCTGCTTTCTGAAGACACTTCTGTCACTGATCAGCAGGATTTAATAATGTCCAGATTTAATCCCACAGACTGGAGCTGGGCTCCCAGAAAAGACACAGGGTGTATGGAGGGGGTATTTTGAAATTCAAGTTCTCTCACAGGCAAGTGAACAGCTGGAGTTATTCTGGGTTGAAATATTTAGCCAGGGCCAAATGAACAGATCTGACAGGCCAGTAGCAAATTATGCTTTAAAGTTTACTTTTCACTTGGTGCCAGAATCAGTCTTCTAAGAAGCCCAGAAAAGAGTTCTTGCATCAATCCTTTTTCCTTTTATTTTTTTTTCTATTTGGTAAACACACAGTCTTGGATGTGCATTTGAGAAATGTGATGAAAAGAACTAATTTGTCTGAAAAGATAAGCAGTATAGTTGATACCCCAAACATAAAGCAAAAGCATCTTGGGGGTGCGCACCACCAATTCCTGTTGGGGTGGGTAAAGGGACATCTCTTTGTAACAAAAATTAATTTCCAAGCAGATAGGGCATTGTACTGGGTTATGTAAAGCAGCAGCCTCACTGTGCCAGGCTTCATGGTCCCTACTGCAAGGTGAGCATCCTCTGAAAATGGTCAGTGCACCCACTGTTGTCCCAGGCTCCTAAGGTGAACACTTCCAGTGCTGGTGGGAACCTACCATGTCTCCTGTTCCACCTTATCCTTCTCTTCCCATCTACAAGAAAAATAAAAAGGGCATACTGACACCAAAGTAATTAAAAATGACAAACAACCATCTACAATTCTTCACGAAACTGTTTCTGATTTGTGACGGAGTTGCTTGCGAAGGAGGGAGAAATATGTGGTTATGTTGAATTATTCATAGAGATTTGCAGAAGGTCCAATATACAAATATATTACAAAAAGTTGATCCTACAGGACTGATGTTTTCCCTGCTCCTATCTTACTGGTTTTGCCCTGTCACTTTGTGGGGGAAAAAAAAAAAATTAAAATTAGAAAATCTGCATGCAATAAGTAGTAAACAAGCCCCAGATGTTGAGTTGGAGAGCTGGGTGTAGGAAAACATTGAGCACTTAGAGTTAAGGTCAGGTAATCTAAAATGACAAATCTATAAACCCTGTCATGACCAGGTTTCAGGGTTTAGGGATATTGAACTGCTGAATAAAAGTGGAAGAGAGAGTTAAGACAACTTACCTCAAGTATAATTCAAATGTAGGCGTAGTCAGAGATGAATAAAGCTTGGTTCAGACACATGTCCAGGAAATAACACAGAGAGCTTTAGGGCAGTTCATAGCAGACTGGAAACACTGCAGCCTCCCTCATGTGAAGAGGTGTTCTGGTGTCAATTGTACTGCCATGTCACATAAACACCCCAGAAAAAAAACAAAACCAAAACAAAACACCAAACCAACAAACAAACAAAAAAACAAACAAAAGAAACCAAACAACGAAAAGTAAAGTTTCACAAACTCATAACCAGCAAGAGATAGTGGTAATGACCACGGTGACTTTCAGTGACCTGCAACCCTACTGGATCATATATCTTCTGCTAGAAAAGGCTTCCCTAAGAAAGTCACTGGGTGATGTGCCAGTTGAGGGAGATCCCATGGTGTTGATCCATGGCGTTGTAGTAGAAACATGGATGAACAGGTCACCAGCACATGGGAAGAGGGCAGACAGCTGGCTCTGTGCTGGACCTGCCCAGCATCCCCTGTAAGCAGAAAGGCAGGGCTCAGCCCTCAGCATCATGGCTTGGTTGACTAAAGCAGGTAGCATGCCTTAGCAGTGTTTAGCTGCATCTAATATAAGTAATAACTCCTGTCGCCATCCCGAGGTTTCTGCTAGTCTTACAGAAACAGCAGCATCTCTTCTTTTCACAGCCCCTACCTCAAAACAAATGCCTGCCTCTTGTTCATGCACACCCTCTAGGCAATCCCCTCCAGCGCTGCTCACTTGTTCCTTCTGCCTGCTCACAGCACCCTTAGGAAGGGTAAGGGCTTCACTGATGGTTCTTGGTCATCTCCATCCTTTCTTGTGCTTTTCTTGCTGTGACAGACAATAAGGATACAAAAGAGAGGAAAGATTTTCTTCCCTGAGCCCTTCACCCTACAGCATACTCCCTATGGACTTCATCTTTCCGTCAGGCTGTACAAGATCTTCTCACTGCTTCCACAGTTTTGTTTCCTCTCTTCTCAGTCTCTGTCTGCTTGTAAATAATGCAGCCCTGCCAAGTATTAACCAGTGCACAGCGTTTGCTGTCAGCTCCCAGCTAACTCTCTTCACCCAAATCACTGTTTCTTCAGCCATTCAGGTGACATGGTTTTGAGTCACAGTCTTGTTCTTACAGGCACCTTATTGCTAAATACAGCTCAATTTCTCCTACCTAAACAAATAGTGTCTGACAGGTTCGATGGGACTTCACCTGTAGCATACTGTGAAGGTAACTCTAGAGAAATATCTCTTCACTTTGGTGAATATAGAAATAAAGTCCAGAGTGGTGCTATTTCAAAGTTTATTTTTATAGTGAAACAGCTTGCAAAATTGACATTCTCAGCCAAGAAATGGTCATTCCCTTCCACTCTTACACTGTAATAAATTCCTTTCTGGAAGCAACCCTCAACCTCAGGTACAGCACAGAGTTATTCACCCTTTTCCCCCACAGCTGGAGTTCCTTGGACAGACTGAACTTCTCAGAGCAGAGCCAAATGTCCTTTTTGGCTTGAAAACAGGCATCTTGGAGGAAGTAGTGCAGTTCACGGGCTATTTTTACAGGAAGAAGGTATGGAATTGGAAAAGAATGAAACACAAACACCTCCAATGTACCACTTGAGGAAGATGCATTCTAACCTGAAAAAAAAAATAATCTCAGATTGTTTCCAAAAAAACCACCATTTTGGTAGTTTTCCCTTATTTTCAGGATCTTAATGCCTACCCTTGCTGCCTCTTCCCTTGCAAGCACTGGTCTGGTAAAGATATGAGATGAATCTCTACATCCATCGCACTTCTATCAGAGATGCTGAGATTCTACTACAGTCGTCCTTCACTAACAAAATTACATAACAATTATCCTTAGAATAGTGAACTGACCTCTTACCACTTAGAAATAAGCAAGGTTGTAGTTTTGGTTCTCAGAAGAAATTTTTATTTGTTCTTTCAAAATAAAAAAGGAAATCTACATACTCTTTTCTTAATTCTGAGCCAAAAGCTCAGCTGATAGCAGCTGCTATAACTCCACAGTATTCACTGGAGCTGGGACAGTTCCCAGAGGCTGAGTAATGAATTGTCATGAGTGAGTGAAGAGTGATCAGGATAACATTTGGTTTCAGCAATGCGAGATTGCAAAATGAGGGATTCTGGTTTGGAGTCTTTTTTGGTGTTTTTTGTGTTTTTGTTGTTGTTGTGGTTGGTTGGTTGGTTAGTTTTTGTTTTGGTGGTTTTTGTTTTTTTGTTTTTGTTTTTCCTCCTGTTTTGTCTCAGCCATATATGGGTAGGAAGATTTTAGTCAGCTTGCTAGGCTTTTACAACCATTTATTTTTTCCCCATGAGCTTGTGTTCCACCTGCAGATAACAGTCTCTGAAAATTTTCCCCCAAAGAAACAATAAATACAGCTTTCAAAGTTATCTCAGCAGTAGATGGCACTGCGGGGACTGAAACCTGAAAGAGAAAAACCAAAATGCAAATTTTACTTTCCGAAAGCACTGTCAGGATTATAATTGCTATAAAATATCCCATACATGCAGGTTACCCTAATAACCATGTATTGATTAGAAATTGTTCCCATAATTGCACTTTTAATGCATGGAGTTTCTAAAGGCTTTGCACATGCTTTGTTGTGGCAAAAAAGGAGGTTGCATGACTGCAAGCAAATAGGCAGCCTACTAGCAAGGAGATTTTGATTTGTGTATTATTTATCACAACATATACCTTATAGTTAAGCTTTTTTTTGGAGCTTTTTTTTTTTTAATCTGGCTTAAAAGGTAATGAAAGAGCTTTCTATTGTGGGAAGCATTTGATTTATAGTCTGCAAAATATCCTTACATAACAGGATTACACTGAATTCTTTTCTAGGCCTAATCTCTAATAGATACTGTTATAAAATGATGTTACACTTTCTTTAAGGCATGTACACGTGTAATACTCAGATGGACTGAAGCTGTTAATTGAATGTGCTGTATTTCTTTGAGAAAGGCTGTTGGAAATAAAAGTTACCATGATCAAATCCAACAGAAAGCAAGGTGGATTCCTGTTTAAAAGGGGGGCTCAACCCCATCATCACAGGAGACCCTCCCTTGATTTCATATTGAAGTGATTTATCAGCACCTAGTCTTTAAGACAAGCCTTTCTCGCAGTTCACATCCAAGGTCCATTTTCATTGGGGTGGGTAATTTTGGGGTGATTCCAATGGTATCATTGCACTTGGCGTGTTAGAAAACCAATCTCTCTATTCCATGAGACCATTTCCTCCTTGTTTACTTCAGCACTGCATCTTGAGCTTCAAACCAGAGAGTGAGATGTACATCAGGGAGGGGATGGGCTTCCTGCCAGCGAGTCTCAGCGAGGGCAAGAGCTAGATTTGGAGCCTGCTGGGGGAGTTATGGAAACCATTGTGGCTAAGGGACACTCCATGTGGGTGCAAACTCCTCTATCACAAGCAAATGCTAAAGGGTGTGTGGTAGGATTGACATCCCAAAGTAGCATCTTTGCCTCCTGCATCTTCCATTTGAATACAAAACACGGAGCTTTCCAGGGAGAGATTTCAAACCACAATGGCCAAACATGAAGTCCCAGGAGTGCACTGATAGCTGAAGAAGCTTGGAAACCACTGCTGCCATTAAGGAAATTAATGACACATCCCACTTCAAGGATGTTCTTCTATTCTTTTGATTTCTGTGGGATTTTAGGCTTTGGAGCAGTCAACTAACACATCTATTTGCACATAAAACCCTCAAGTCTGTAGAGGAGCATATGCTTTCTTTGCAGAACCATACACAAAAGCAGAAGAAAGGACAAATTTATTTCTTTGAGTCACATTTGTCTATGTAAGGATCAGGCTGTGCTGGTTCTTGGTAAGCAAGCATTTGCCTAGAAGAGGTGGGGAAAAGATTAAAGAGCTGGGAGAAAGTACTTCCTCATGTGTAAAAATAAAAAAAAACCGTGCAAAACATTTCTTCTGCAGCACACCCTGCCTGAACTCACAGCTGCAACATGTGTGGAAACAAAAAGCACCATTTAGGGCAAACTTCTCCAAAATAAGTGAATCTCCTAAAATATGCACTGAAACAAAAGGAAATGAAACCAGTGTGCTTGCTAATGATGTGCGTGCCAGCAGCTCGTTCTTTTAGTGCTGCTTGAAGAAGTCACTGGGAAAAAAAAGAAAGTGCTGTTACTGGGATTAATCCTGCATGGATCAGGCTTTTAGCTGGGTATCCCATATGCACTCACAAGCACAACTAGGCTGAACACCAAATTTGGGTTTGCTCATCTCACTCCTGTACCAATATCATCCATCACTTCTGCTGCTCATCCTCGTTTCTGAGGCATGAAGGGCTGCTCAAGGATGTTGGACACTTTATACCAGCTAGGACATCCAAACTGGACATTTTATTCTTTCTTATTTTATTTTTAATTTGCTTTTCAGCCTGTGAGCTCCCAAAATTGGGAAAGAGGCATTCTGCTGTAATAAGCAGTGCTTGTTATTTAGCTAAAAAGAAAGAAAAAAAAAAAAAGATAGTAAAGGAAATCACCAAATATCATTCTGGGCACACACTGGTAAATTTTGTCACCATGCCAGCACACAATTAAAAAAAAACTGACAGAAATTACCTTTGAAAATAACTTACCATTTCCTCTTCAATCTTTTCATCTCCTTTCACTTTGTTTTGGTTGAAAAGCAACAATAGAATGTCAGAGGTGGGAGGAAAGACATTTTCGTGACAGGATTGTGGAATGTGCAACGGCTTGAGGAAAAGCACTTCTTGCCAGTCTCATTTATATTCAATAACTCAGTAGGCTTTTCTTTTTTTATGTACAAATATACATGTACGAACACGCAGGTGGTGCCAGAATAATTTTTTCTGCATTTACAGTGCATTTCCTACTTTGCCTTTGTCCTCCTTGTTGCTTTTAAATAATAATCATTATCACAAATTTTCATTTGAGAAGCAGATCATGCCAGGAATGTAAATATGGTAGCACTTCTTTTCCTGTGATCTTAAAATAAAAATTTTAACTGTTCTGCCCTTGAATTGTGTTGTGTCCTAAGAAGAAAAAGAGTATAGTGTTGTTGCCTTGTTTGGGTTTTGGATTTTCTCGGCTTCCAAAGGAATAAAGGGACGGAAGCATTAAAAGCTGTTGAGTAGTGTGTATTACTGGTGTTGTTCTCAGGGAACAAAGCCTTTCTTCTCAAAGGTTTCAATGCATTTTACCTTCTTCCATCCATCTCCTACTCTTTTGCTCCTCTGTCTGCCCTAAAATTTCAGAACGATATCTTAGGCAGAAGGAGCTTCACTAAATGTTGTTCAGAGTAGAAAAACTAAACCAAGATCTGGAACAATGCATGGGGTTTCTGGGTGTGGAGATTCAATCACTTCTTTTGCCCTCATTTATCAGACCAAACGTAAATCAGGCCGCTCAACTGGCTGCCAAAACATGACCTTGGAAGTCTTTATACATATAAAATTTTTATTTATATTAATATATATCAATATAATTATAATTAATAACTATAACTACTAAAATAGCACAATTCACATATCATACCTATCAGATACTATAATATATATTATGTCTATATTATATACATAATTTTTTAATACTGGACACAGTTTTAAGATTAGCAGCAATTTAAACTCAAAAATGTTATTTTCATAAAGCCCTGGACAGAAGAAAATGAGAGTGAAAGTCTTCATTTTTTTCATTTACAAAATTTACCCTGGAGAATTCTTTTTGATTATAGTGGGGTTATTCCTCTTTTACAGGGGAAGAGGGAGGTGGTGGGATGTCCAGGGTGGGTGTCCCTGGTAGGATTTTCCTTACTGTCTGCAGCGTGTCCTCCCTGTGGAACAATGTGGAGATGGGAGGGAACTACTGGCACTGTGGGGAAGAAAACGTAGCTATTGACTTCGAATTTGCAGGCAGATACCGTGGTGATCTCATCTTCACTTCTGGTGATCTCCTTTACAGAACTCTATTCTTGTCTGTTCTTACACATCCACTCCTACCCATTGGTAATTGTAATTCAAAGTGACTTCAAAACAAATCAAATTCACTTCTAGCAGCGTGGTGTGGGGATTCTAGCAATGATTAGTCAGATACTGGTGTAGGTATGACACTAACAGCTGTAAGATCACCAAATTACCAGTGGTTTTGTACAGGAACACCTGGAAAAAGGATTACAGTCTCAGTAGGAGTGCTGGGAAACACAGACCAAGATAACCCACCACTCTGTCTCCACAACTCATCTTGTTACCCCTTTGATGGTAACTGTTCAAGAGGAGCCAAGGCAAAAGAAGAGGACCTAATTTCTTGAAATAAAACTAGAGTACTGTGCTAAGCAGTGCTTAAACACCTAGAAATACCTTTTCAAATCCATACATGCTGAGCTAAGGAACAAGTAGAGTCCAGCCCGGCCATAGATCCAGTACTGGAAAAAAAACCCCAAGCATCAGGACTGGCACACCCAAAAGCAATGGCATATGGCACCTGAACACACAGCTTCACACATTTTGGGCATCCCTGTGTGGCTGATGAGACCAGCTCTACCCTGGTGTCGATGGTCAGAGTGTAGTCCTTAAACTGATAAAGAGGTAGATACCAGCTGAACCAGTCCACCACAGTTCTGGAAATCTTTCTGAGACACCTAGATCTCTTTGCCTGAAAGGCAAAACATCTAATATATTTTATCTACACAAGTATATGGATAATAAGTATCAATTTAGGAATAAGCAACAATTCAAGGTGAAGATCCAAACAAAGCTTTTGCAGTGCACAACTAGTGATTCTGTCCCACAGACTCACAAAAGCAGAGGGGACTCTCTTCTGCCTTGAACCAATTCAGCTTTTGCTCACAGAGAGCTGGGATTTTATCACTGGTAGCAAACAAGAATACAGCTACATCAGTGCACACCAGAGTTTTTACAAATCTTCCTCGTGCTAGACTCAGGTGCAAGTCCTCTCCATCTTATTTCCACAAGCATTGAAAGGTACCCACTAGCAGCTGATGGTCAGGGCTCTTTTAGCACTGGCCACCTATTACAGAACTTCCCCACCATGCTCACAGAGGACTGCAGATCCAATTTTACATAAGATGAATAGCAAAATGCTGAGCCTTTGGCTTATCAATTTGCCTTGTTTCCTCATGTCCCTGCATCTGTAACAAGGCAGGGGATAATACACCTTTCCTGCATCAATCACCTGCTGGCTCTGGTGGCTCTTGCCCAACCTATCTAATGATCCTGGCACCGGGCCTCCCCTTTGCTACAGTAGCCTCTTTTGTCACTTGTCAACTAATTAGACCTCACAGGCACATTACCAGCATGGGCAGACAGCAAGGCCTAAAACAATTATAGCTTTTATTTTTTAAAAAAAGCTACCAGATGTTTACTGAGTATTATCCAAAGGGATTTTATGACAGCCTCAGCACTCTCCCAACAGAACAGCACCTGAGAGTCTCCAGATAGTGTGAGTTTATTAACTCCTCAGTAGGCTTGTGTTTCTAAAAGGAGCAGAGATTTTTCTTTTTTCCTCCAGATATTGCAACAGATATAAACGGAGGAGGATCGCCACTCAGATGACATTGCAGCACTTTTTGGTCACTAGGATATTTTGCAAAGATTTGGTGCATCACTGCTCTCCAAGTATCAGAACCTTAGTGAAGGATGGCACTGAATTTTGTGACTGGCAGGACACCAAATTTTCTATGAGTGTTGAATTACAACTGCAGGATGAGGGACAAATTGGAATTATACATGAAAAAAAGGGGTGGGGGAAGACTAGAAACTAATACGAAAAAGGTTACCATCTCTAAAGGACATGGTAGTAAAGGAGGGAAAGGGCACAAGGCATATAACAAGGTTATGGTCTGTACAAACTGCTCAGTCTAGTTCATTAGTGAGGCAGTTTATCTCCACTAATGGCATGTTACTACCCATTAGTGTGGAGTAAGATTAATCAACAAGTGATCAAAAAAGAAAAAAATAAAGACACCTGTCAATAAGGTATTACCATTGCACACCAGCCATACAGTGAGGCAGTGATCCCAGGTCTCCTGACCCTTTCCAGTCTCCAGGAGCTTATCCTCCTTAGACTGCAAGGTTGGAGTGATCTGTGTTTGCACTTGGTCAGTTTGGACTGACTGGTGTTGGCTGCTGCATCACAGTCCGGGTGATTTATGAAGTTAAACTGGCTCAGGAAGCCTTTGTTTGTCCACAAGCAGTATTTGCACCTCTGTTTCAGGCCAGGGGAGAGTGAGAACATACTCCTTCCAGCACTTTCTGCTACAGCAGGACCCGGAAAGCCAGCACTGCTCATAAATCACTGCATCAGGGGAGAGGCCTTTATCAAGGCAACCCTTTTATCTGTTCTGTATCCGATAGCCATGATTCTGCAATAAAGGCAGAAATGCTGTTGACTTCCACAGTAATTTACTACAGGGAAAAATCAGGTAGTAGGTTCAATACAAACTTGACAGTTATAACTAGCACTCAGCTGTGTGCTGAGGAGGCTTGACCTTCTTACCCCACAGGAAAGGAAGACAGGGTTGCTTATGGTATTTTCCTCCTATTCCTCATCCGTCACTGCCCTCTTCATTGCCTCCCAATTTCTCTTTGATTTTAGATTTTACATTTTTAGCTTTTGGCACTTCTCTCTTCTCCAGACTTTTGCCCAAGAGGAGAAAGAAAAAAAAACCCAGAGGACAAACACTTACTGAAGGAAGGATTGCCAAACAGCTACCAGAGATAGAGATCTGCAATTTCTGAGACTGGCACAAGACAGGAAAAGAAGTGGTGCCATCCTTTACGTGAAATGTGTGTGCAGAATTGGAATTCAGTGGGCCAAGAGGACACAGTTAAGTTCATGCATACCTTCTCAGTGGAGGACTGATGAATACTAAACTGAGATTTTTAATTAACTTAAGGTCATGGGGATTAAAAAAAAATATTCAGTGTCTGGAAGACTTAAAGCTTACCTGCACACATCTCTCTTACCTGGTGCAGTCCAATAACTGGTGGGATACCTACAGTAGAGATAAATACTCTGGTCTCCCTTGATAGTCCCCCATCATTTTGCTAATCTCAGGACCTTTCATCTGCCTGCCTCTGCTCCCTCAAAGCTTTCTCCATGAGGAGCCTGTGGCAGCACAGAAAGCCTAAAAAAGTAATACCTATAGCCAGAATGCATTTCATACCCTGTTGGCTACTGCAAAGAATACTTTTTCAATACGTCTGTAGACACAGTTTGCAGTATTAAAGAGAGGGAGGTCCTCTACAGTCTGAACACTGTGATGGGAATTACACATTTTGATCCACAGGTGCTTCACAGGCATACGTGTCTCCACACAGATTTTCTTGGAAAAAGACAGATGGCCAAAAAGCTAATATGTGGGCCACTTCCAGGCAGTCTTAGTCATTGTTTCACAAGATGGTTCAGTGGTAAAGAGGGATGGATGTGCCTCCATGGATGGAGGAGGGTCAGCAGAGTGGCTGGGTCTTGACATGATGTGTTTGTTGCTTTGCATGCTGGATTAAGAGAGAGATGATCCTATGGGTTCGTGGAGCACTGTAATACCTGATATAAAAGAGATCCACACTGTGAAAAAGCAAAAAAACTGTGCCCACCCCATGCCAGGGTCAAACCTTATATGGAGCTGCCTTGGCACATTAGGAAAAGTGATGAAGCAGCTGCACTTGGCTCCCAGCAAACAGGCATTAAAGGAGACTCAAGTAGTACTGAGCTTTCCACCATAAATGCTTGGTTGTTGCTTTGTGGGGGGTAACTTTTGGCACCCTATTTCATTTAGAAGTAAAGACACACTGAAACACTGCAGGCTCACACTCTTTTCTTCTGAAGAGGTGGTGATGGGAACTGCAAAAAACATCTTCCAGTCTCTGAACCACCTAAGAAAGAAAATACAAAGTCACACTTTTTTCTCAGTCCATGGTCTGACATCTTTCCTTTTCTTTTTCTTCAGTGGTTGAACACTGGGATCATTTGCCACACTTGAAAAGAATGGGTCTTCAGAAGATCATCACAAGCCCTACAACTGTCTCTCCTCAGCTCCCAATGTGATTTCTTCAGCTGATGGATTCAGGGCACGTTGCGAACACCATTGAAATGGCTGGTAACTGTGCACCTACCTCCTTGGAGATGTTGAGGTGTTTAAGGAGCCCCTCTTCATCTCTTCCACTACTAAAAAATGCTTGTGTGACATCTTGCAAGGAGAGCAGAGGGCAAGAAACCAGCAGGTTAACACCAGCAGTTCATGTTCATCACACAAGCTTTACAATGAAAAGTTAACAGTGGGAAAGCAGAGAACTGAAAATGTTCTTTGAGAGATAAATTCCTCTCAGCTCAACACTGGAAAATATATATCTCTGAAGTAAGACAAAGGACCATCTATCCTCCTGCCCACCACACCACCAGAGGGGTGGGGGCATATGAGCTGATCTGGATTTGGTTATCTAAGAGCACAAGTGCCAAAGGATCTACAATCAGTGGAGAGAAGGGGCACTTTCAAGGGCAATTGAGCCCAGCTGGTTTTAAACCCACCTCAGGAAAGCATTGCAACCCTCAGAAAGGGCTTGTCTCACCACTGGGTATCAGAGTTAGGACATGGTAGTCCCCTCACATGCTCCCTACCACAATAGGAGCTGTGAGGTTCTGCAGTCCTTGTAAGGTCTTGCCACTTTATCACCTGCCAAAGCAACCAAGTTGAAAGCCTTGCTCTTCAGGGTAAATCAAGAAAAAATGAAAGTAAAATTGACAGCAATAGTAATTTCTGTGGAATGGTGTATTACTAGCAGTGTTATTGCTTCCACTGACTTTATTAGAGTGTATACACAGTGTGCAATAATGTAATTAGATTTCACAATGTGTAATAATGATTTTTATGCAACGCAACAACTGTGCATTAGAGAAGGGAATTGGTTCCCATTATAGAGCCAGCACAAATCTTGGGCCAATACTTCATACCTGACAATGCATCTCTTGGGTCACAGGTCTGGGCTATAATCCAGTAAGAGCTGGAGAGTAGCCTAGGGCAGGGATTTATTCACTGTGGCTCCAGAGATGTCCCTGTGCTTTCTCCTGCCCCATGCCTTCCTGTGTGGGCAGCATCACCAGATTCCAAGAGAACCCAGTGCACAACTCCATCATGACTGAAATGCTTTTAGGAGAAGACAACCCTTTTATAGACTAAGGAACATTTTTAACTTCCTTGGACAAAATTATTTAGGAGCTAAGATGTATCCACAACACATGAACCGACCCAGACAGGAAGAAAATGAGCAGCACAGATCTAGAGCTATTCACTGTGCCCAAGTGCAGCTGCTGAGGTGCCAGTCAGCTGACTGGCATAATTTACCACTTAGCACGGTTGGGGACAAATAATTTCCAGCATCATGTCTCCCATTCTGGCCCCCGGTGACTGAAACACCTGTGGCATATGCTAGAAAAGGGCACAACAATGGTCATTTCGCATGTCTAGTGATGCATCTGAAAGCAGCAGCATGAGAAGTGCAACCCCCAACTTGGCTTAACCCCACCCAGCCAGCGGCACTCCTCAGCCCTGTGACTGGCTTTTGAAATCTAACTGTGACAACAAACATTTTACCACTTCAGAATAACTAAGTTTCACTTTCCCTCTGAGTGGGCTTGTTTTAAATGCCACTTGCTCTTTCTCTACCATTAACGAACACGAGTTGATGCATTTATTCTCTGCTGCACTTTCCATAGCAAATCATGGCTTTACTGCAAAGGTAGAGAATATTAGAGCCACAATTCCATTGGCAAGATCTTTTTGCTTGTGAACCCATTAATATTTTCCCTGAACATTTTTCTGACTCGCCTTGCTAGAATAGAGAATTGCTCTTTTGCACGTCTATTCCCGTTGCTATTCCCTTGGCTTGAGTGAAATATATATGAGATGACTCAGAGTTTGAACTCTCAGTATATGTTTCTAATACAAAGTCTCTGTGTGTCTAGGGACTTAAGACAGATATTTAATTTTAGATAAGAAATACTGGTGACATCATGCCTTTGATTTCTTTGCTGGATATCTGTGCAGCCTGCACATGGTGAAGCTGTTCAGCCATAACAGCCTCATCGCATTTAGGAAGCTGCTTAATATTCAGCATAGGTACAGAGCAGCAGGCAGCCACTGGTCCTCTTGGGTGGTGCTTAGCTGGAGTGCACAATAACCCTGCTGAATCCAGACAACACCACATATATAAGAGTAAAGGATATTGCAAAGAAAACTACATTTTCTAAGACATTTTTGTGCACCTGCTTCATGCCCAGGTCATCAAAGCTCTAAGCAGAGCACGTCAACTTGAGGGTCAGCTACTGTTACCCCACGAGCCACCTTGCACATGTTGGTTTATGTCCCCTCAACACACACAATGGAGAGGTTGAGTTTAGCCTTACCATCAGTGACTTCAGCTTCCCACAGCAGCAGATGCCAGCAAGTGCATCCAAGCAGAAGGAAGCATGCACATAACAGCTTCATTTTAAGCTTTACAGATTAAAAGAAAAAAAAAAAAGACATGTTTTCATTTAATTTTGAGACATGAGTAACTAAAAGCTCGTATGCATGGAGGGAAGCTCAAAAAAAAAATCAGACTCCTGCAGCAACACCTTTTAATCGAGACCATTTTGATGACATTACGGTGACAAATTTTCAGCCTTTCCTACAATTTTATACCTTCCTACACAGCAGGTGTTATCTAAAAAGATCTAGGAGAGCTATTAGCATGGATAAACAGGGCATAAGATAGGAAATAAAATCTAATTGCTGAGACACAAGTCAAACTGCAGTATTTGCACATCAGGACAAACAGTTAGCATGTGGGGTGTCTTACCAAGGGATCCAACAAGCTCTTCATTCTTCAAAGAACTCATCAGTCTTGAAACATCTTCCTAAAGTTCAGCCAGGAGTTACAGATTTGCTCCAAACATTATCAGCTTCATCTCTTTGGTCTGCACAAAGGAAACCATCCTCAGCATCCCCCTGAGCTTGCTAAGGGGCCTCTAAACACCACCCAGACATGCTGCTGTTACGTCTCCAATTAGGAACCAGAGCTCACATCCAGGTGGGCACAGAGCTGGTTAAAGCAGCTCCTAGACTTCAACATACTTATAATGTTTTTACCTTTTTTATTTATTTTAAGCCTCTGTCAGATGCTTCTAATTACTCTAAATGAATAATGAAGAGACCTGCAGATTGAAACAATTGGGTGTGTTCAGCCTGGAAAAGAAGAGGCTTAGGGCTGACCTAATTGCAGCCTTCCAGCACCTGAAGAAAGCCTACAAGAATGAAGGAGAGGGACATTTTACAAGAGTATGTAGTAAAAGGACAAGGGAGAATGTTTTTTATCTGAAAGTAGGTTAAGATTGGATATTAGGAAAAAATTCTTTACTGTAGGGATGGTGAGGGACTGGAATAGGTTGCCCAAAGAAGATGTGGATGCCCAATCCCTAAAAATGTTCAAGGACAGGCTGCATGGAGGTCTGAGAAACGTGGTCTAGTGAAAGTTGTCCCTGTTTGTGGCAAAGGGCTTGGAACTAGATGATATCTAAGGTCTCTTCCAACCCAAATCATTCCATGATTCTGTGATTATGGAGCTCACAGTTAAGAGACAAAAGCTAGATGAGAAGAAATGGTGGGGACCCAGCTGAGAGCATTCCAAAGGCATGTCTAATCCAACAGCTGGAGACCTCCTCAGGGAACATAAGCTTCTCAGCTCCAGGGCTGTGGTTTGGTACATCATCGTGGCCTCAGGTCAAAATCAGCCCCTGGCATATTTGAGGATGGCAGGTTCTAAAGCCTGAAAGCCACAAAATTGGTGGATATAAGAGCTGGCTTTTATAAAAATAGCTCATAAAGCATCCTTGAATTTTTAGCTAGTACTTTTATTTTCGATTAATTTTGTGTCAGCATGTAAAAAGTCATGAACTGGCCACAGAAATAAAGCATCAGTGATGTTACCCATGAGTCGTGAGGTAACAACAGTTCTGCAGCAACTGGTTCAATGGTTGTGAAGCACATGTACCCCTCAACATTCTTCTCCTGTGAGCCCATGCTCTGGAAGGTATGGCCTAGGGTGCTGACATACAAAATTTACTCCTCTTTTAGCACTGCCAGCTGGTAAGTAATTTTCCAGGCATACCTAATACTATTGTAATTTTTTATGTAAAAAAATATGGTTAAAAAAATCACAGCAGTGTGAAGTATGGCTGAAGACTCAGCAGGGGTGTTTCTTTGGTTCCTCAGGGAGCTATCCATTACTTCTGACCCTGCAACAAGAGACTGTAGGTGACAGGCTTTTCTTTTTCTTTTTTGTTCCTTCCCTTTCTTTAAAGTGTAAAATGGTATAATATCTTACTGAAGCTCATTGTACATCACCTTACTGGTGTATTGGGTCAGGGAGTCCATGGGTTAATCCTGTGATGGGTAATGAAGCATTACTTATAACTACATTTAAGACTTCAGTTCTTCATTTCCCTGCATAGTACCACTTGCTGTATTACCTATGGTGAACTGCAGCACTCAATTCACCTTCTGTGGACACTACTTATTATTTTATAGGCCTCTAACTTGTCACTTCTGTGTCTCTGCACTAAAAGTATTTCTAAATGGCTTCTAACAGGAAAGTCTCTACTTTGATTTAATAAATCCTTTTAGTCTCCTTATTCCTTGGCCCTCATGAGAAGCAGAGTGGTCCAAAGAAAATGTGCCACTGATTTGGAACCTAGGATTAAGACTCCTTGAGATGTTATACCCTTAAACCCACACTGTAGCCTGACTACTTTCCCAGCTGAAATACACAGGGAGCAGATGCTTTCCTTGACCCCTTTGACCAGACCTTCTTCAAGCTGTTGCAGGGGGTATGCCCTGAGCAACTGAGACACAGTTTCACAACATTTTATCTAGAATTAGGATTTTCTCATAAGGGAAGGCAGCAGAACTCACCACACTGGCATGTTCATGGGCCCTGCCTTGCAGATTGGCATTATTTGGTCCCCAGGCCCTGGCCAGTGCTGCCCTCTGATCCAGCAAAAAGCCACAGATGGCCAGCAATGATACCCACCACATCTCAAGCTGTGGGGCTCCTGCCTTTGCACTGACCAGTGACTCCTTGCTGATCTATTAAACTTGCAGCAATGTTTCTAAGTGCTGGGATATTTATGATGACTTTGACACACTACCACTCAGATCTCCCGTATTAGGGTTGTATTATTTTTTATGTGAAATATTGCAGCAGCTAATTGCAATTACCAGAAAGCATATACAAGAGAGCTTGTTGATTGCCAGTAGACAAAGACACTTTGGAAATCTTGGATTTTGCTATAGATGAAAGCCTATAAATTTTAAAATAGAAACCATGTTATCATTTACAATTTCCGTTTGCTAACAAATTCTGCTAAACAAAATTGGCGGCTGATTAAGTAAACATTTATACATAAATAAAACAGTGAAGATCTCTTCAGTTATTGAGATGCAGCCAGTTCAGTCTCTCGTAAATAATACAGTGATGAATTCTGGCGTTACAGTGCATGATAAAGCTACCTAGTCTCAAAGTCTTAGGCAAACTAATCCATACGCATGAATCAATCAGTTCATTTTAGTCATACTGGCGTTACATAAATGTCACTAAAATCAATGACTGAAAGACATAAAAGATTAATAAGTTCTCATGCGGTACATCTAACTGGGATGCAAACCTACAGCAGATAACTTCACGCTGAACACAGCTATACAGGTCGTTTGAATAAGTCATTTTAATAGAAAACTCAAGGGCAGACCGGTGATGAGCAGGTGTGGATGAGAAAAATCTGGTGTGTTATTAATTTCAGACAATGCAGAGTTCTTTTTCATAATGTACATTTTATTAATGCTCTCCATGATAGCTTTTCATACTGGTTCACCACCAGGAGTACAGTAATTACAATGTATTAAGATTCATTCCATGCCTGAGGAGTACGGAAGTCCAGGGAAGATATGGAAAGCAAGTGAAACCTCAATCACTATTGACTCAGGGCTGGATTAAATAAAAACTCTGCCCCAGTGAACCCCACAGCTGGGTGGGTTTGGTAACAGCACCTCCCGGACACAACCTTCGGTGAATATCTACCTCCTCCTCCTCCTCCTCACTGGCTCACCTCCGCACGTAACCTGTGTGACATTGATACAGATGCAGCAGATGAGATTCATCATTTTTATGAGGACTTGGGGTTGGTCTCATCTTTACAACTGTCAGTTACTGGGTGTCAGCCTCTTCAGGGTTGGAAAGAGAGAAAAACATTGCAGGTTGTTGTAAACGCCTCCAAGAATAACTCTTCTAGACATAATGGCAAGGGTTTAAGGCGTGGGATGATGGGATTGTCTGGGGAGAGAAACTAATAGTGAGGGCTCTAATGAAAAAAAAAACCACCACTCAGCCCAACCCAGGGGATTTCTGCTTTCCAGCAACCTAGTGAAAAACCAGGGAATATCTTCTTTCCTGCAATAGCAACCCCCCTTCCTTTCCAGGCAGCACCTCAGATCTCCCCAGGGATAGGAAACCTCAGGCTCAGGATTAATCACTGCCCTTCAGGGCTCCAGAAACCTTAAGAATGGTCTCCTCATGACTGTGAAAGATCATGAATTTCCAAACTTTCTGGAGGTATTAATTTTGCTTAGCACACTGCCAGACTTTCAGAACATTTCTGGCACAAAGGCGGGGTCAGTTGTTCATAATTTTCAATATTTTTCTCCCTGGAAAAAAGGCCAAAAGTGAAGACTGGGTAAGAAACCACAGCCTCACCAAGATGATGATCACAGTGCCTAAGTACACTATATGAGGCTGGAGAAGTGTGCAAAGAAAGAGGCATCCACATGTGGCAGATGAAAGCACAGTGTCTTCTGTGCACTGGTTTGATAAATAAATAAATGGTTTGATAAATATAGAAATGACTTGGCACTAGCAGTTGTTAGGTGTTAATGGCAACAGCAGCCACACAGAAACAGATGACAGAGGAGGTAATTCAAGCACCCAAGAGGGAAAGACTATTCCTGCAGCTCACTTTAAATCATTG
The DNA here is from genome assembly GCA_035221455.1 of Xenops minutus. Taxonomy (NCBI): domain Eukaryota; kingdom Metazoa; phylum Chordata; class Aves; order Passeriformes; family Furnariidae; genus Xenops; species Xenops minutus. The sequence continues at coordinate 18,380,923 of JAWWEE010000122.1, read as the reverse complement.
CAAATAAATTACCTCTAGATACCCACACCTCTTGGTGATTTGAGGCACTCACCATTCCATGCAAAGGTATAGGAGCTGTGCCACCAACATTATTCTAAATATGTGAAATAGTTGGTTCATAGTATCTAGTTTTTTAATGAGGAGGATACTACACCTTGGTCCTGCTTTCTAGCAAAATGCCAGGCTGAAATACTTTATCTAGAGAAAGTTATTCTGGGTAACTTTCAAAAGTATCTTTTTTTTCCCCTCAAGTATAGGTTTTTCCTAATTTCATTTTTTTTTTTTTCCAATTTCCCTGCGCTGTGCTGCCTGAATCCACATGGCTGGACTCAGAGTAAATAAGGCATAAGTAAGCATTGTGTTGTGAAGGATGAAGGGGAAAATCCAAGGCTCCTCTCCAGCTTCCATCAGTTACCATGCTGCAGCAGCCCACATCCTGCAGGTGCCCACGGCTGAGCACAGCCCTGTTCTGCTGGCAGTGTTTGCAGATGGTAGCAACAAGATGCTACTCTTGTGGCTCAGCAGAGGACAGTGGATGACAACTAAATAGGCAGCAGAGATTCAAAAGCTTTTACTCACCTAACACCACCTCCCCTGCCACCAATCTGCCACGCCTCATTTTCTGGAGAGCTGCAGACACTACTCTGCACTCATGCTAATAAAGCCGGACCTGGCAGTATTATTTATGACTTCTCAAATGTGTTTGGGCATATGAAGGTGAGTACAACATAAACATCCATATTCTCTCTTCTCTCATGGACACAGCTACACAGATGAGGGGACCTGCACTGGCTGGCAGCCACCTGCACCAGGCACAGTCTTGCACACGCATTTGCGAACACGCCGAGGAGAACTGCACATACAGGCACTGGCTGACATGAACACAGATGTCTATGCATGCCTTCATTTACCCAGCTGAAGAGTTGGCCCAACACCCTTAGTAAGCCTTCAGGGTTTCTTTTTTTTTACCCTTTTTTTTCTTTTTCCTTTTTTTTCCTTTTTTTTTTTTTTTTTTTTTTTTTTTAACTAATGCTAAAAGCCTGGGGATAACCACAATGATGGGATTTGTATCCCTCTGGTGATTTCTGCCCATCCCACCCTCCCGCCCCCTCCCACAACTGCATGAAGCAGCCCAAGTCCTCTGCAGGCTGTAGCTGAGTATTTACACAGCAGAGACCACGGGCCCAGTGAGTCCACCCTGTTTACAGGGATGAAGGATAGATTGTCTGCTAAGTCCTCTGCCGGATGGGTCCATCATCCTTCAGGTGCCTCCTGCACCCACTGCGACTGTACAGCTTGGCTGTGAGATCCCATGCCAGTCTCCGCCAGGCAGACTGCTCCATGGTTTCCCATACATCCATCCCCAGCTGAACTGATTGAGAAACGCCATCTTCAAGATACTAAGGCTCATTTTTTTCAAAAAAATATCTCTATTTACACAAGACAATAAAATCTGAGAAGTTTTCCCTCAAGAAGCTTTCGTCAAACGGAGCTGCTGCTGGACACATGCGCTGGTCCTTATTTACAAGCAACAGCTTTGCTTGACACTGCTCTGTTGGCAAGTTCAGCTTCTTCTGGTGTAAGGACTATTTATTTGTCCCTCTTCTCCTTCTCTTGCTAGCTCTTTGCACAGACAGGTTTGTATTTACAACAGTGACCTGGATCCAGTGGGTTTACCTTTATACAGCCCAGCTTACAAGCACAGATAGGGGCTCACGATGGTGCATTGAGCACACTCAGCCATCTTGAAGTGTTACCAAGTTGCAAAGTCAACATTTGGAGCAGACAAAACTCATTTCTTATTACAAAAGAAAATTTTCACCCATTCTGTTAATCTTAAAAAACAGATGAGCGACCAAATGGCGAGGCCACTTTCCAGGGCACTGCCATGCACAGGGCAGCAGGAATCTCAGCTGGGCTGTTTTCTCCTTGGGGATGCAAGGGTTTGCTGAGGATTTTTTTGAGGCTGGTTTCTCCTGCCTCTCCTGTTGCACTATCCCAAGTGAGGGAAGGGTAAACTGAGGCACAGAGGAGCTGAGGTGATGCGCTGGCATGGGCTTGCTGGGGCAGGCTTGTTGGGAGCCCCAGGAACTAGATGACACTATCTTCCATGGTGACTCGCCTGAAGACTGGCTCCTGCTTGGGCGTCCTTCCACTTTCTGTGAAAATAAGGGGAGAGCAGGTAAAGCCCCAAAACAGGACCCTGGAGCAACCACCAGCTGTTTTCAAGACCATTTCCACCCCCAGACCAAGCACAGAATGCCTGGGCTTGCCTTGAAAAGGAAGGCTTGCTCAGAACAGCAATGAATGCACTTATGGGTCAGCATCCCACCAGGAACATTCTCCCGTCCTTTTTGCTGAATTTGATACTGTGGGGCTTTGGCCCCACAGGAGCCAGTTATTTGTTGAATGGTGTAAGGAGCAGCAGCATTGGCCACTGCTGCCCACCGCTCTGCAGAAGAAGGGTGACACCGAGGTGCTGCCTTGCTCCTCTGGGTTTAGCCCAGCCCAAGCAAAGAGAGCAGAGAGCTGAACTGCAACCACCATCTTGTACCAACCCAATAGAGCTTGTTTGAGCAAACTGCATTTTTTGTGGTGTGTTCACCTCCAGGTCCCCCTTAATAATAAATAGTCAGTATAAATGAGTGCAGAATAAACAGATTTGTTTTGCTATCAGACATTATCTGAAGAGCACTTTACATCCCGAGTGCTCTGCTTTACAGCTGCCTCTATAATCACTGTAGCCCCAGGAAGGAAAACACCTCCTTTCACAAGCGCAGGTTGGGAAGACACAGCCGCATGCACTTTGGGATGAACACATGCAGACTTTTTAATAAATAATATTTAAGGGAGAGGTTAAGATAGACTAGATACATTCAAGAAGAATCAAGAGGTATCCTGGAGCCATTTTCTAAGCATAAATCATTTCACCCCATTTCCCACCCACCGAAACCTATGTTGCTCTCTGTGGCATCATAGAAAACATCACAGGGAAAGTGGTGTGGGCAGAACCGGCAACTTTTCAGGCATCTCCCAGCGTGGCTATTTTGACTGACATTTTTGATCTTTGAGGAAAAAGGACTTTCATACTTTCCTTATTGCTCATCTCCTTTTTTTACTTTTTTGTTTTCCCCAAGCAATGGGATAAATTTTGTCCTTTTGTTTCCACTGCTGCTGCTAGCTTAGTGGGCTGCTTTGCATTGCAGCACAAACTGTAAGCACCTGCCTGGGTGCACAGTGTATCTTGGGGAAAAAAAAAGTCAAAAATCCCACCTATTTAACATGAAGCTGATATCAACAGCAGTTTAAGCAATGAGGCCTTTTATCTCTAAGAATGGCATCAACACAAGCAAGGAGATGGGTGAGGGAAAGGTGACCAAAGGGCAGAGCTGAGACACACAGAAAGCAACTCTTTCATTTATGAGGGAGGAACTTTCTCAAAAAAACAAAAGGGCTGTTTGGTGGCAAACCAAAAAACCTTTTGTTCTCCTTTTTTTTTGAGGTGAGGTGGTCAGAGCAGGCACCCAACAGCCACAGGAAGTCAGTAGCCTGACTCAAATTGGCTTTCTGTCGCACATGGGCTAATCATGTATGACCTTGCACTTCACTCCAGCTGCCTAAAGAACGCACCTGATAAACTGTTTCTGGCATATTTCAGCCAAAGGACAAAGCCTTGATGGAAATTAGGAGGCTTTTTCTTTTAATTCTCCCCTGGCAAAGCCCATTTTCCCACAACCCCTCTGTAGCTTTTGTGCAACCAAGTCCTAAGAGATGTTCAGGGTGCAGTGCTGCAGCTTCCCAAGCGACATACCCAGACGTCCTCCACCCAGTTTGCTGACCGCTTGTTTTTTCACATTCATCTCCCAAACCCATTTATCAGTGGATGGTACCAGAGCCTTGTACTGCTGAAAGGTGAAGCCTTTGCTGCCAGTGGGACACAAAGGCTGCAGGGCTCATGCCTGCATTGAACTTTCCTGCCACAGGGACCCAAATTTAACTCTGCCTGAGATGCCTCCAAGAGAAGTGGGAGAAGACAGGCTGAAAAGAGTTTTATTATAGCCATAATTTACCCATCAAGCATCCTGCTGCTGGAAATAACCTTTCCAAAGTTGTAACAGAAGATACAGTTGATTACAAGTGGCAGTCGGAGATACTGGGTCATCAGTACAAGTATTCCCATGCACATCAGCTGAGGAGGTTGTGGAGCAGCTATGTTCATGTATTCTAAGTTACTGTTTGGGGTTTTCAGCAATGCTGTCAAAATACCAGGCATTTGCTTCCAACACATAATAATTGCTCTGTATACCAGTACTTTTTGTTTATTTATTGAGATTTTAGCTTGGGTTTTTACATGGGTACAGTGTATTTAAGGAGTAGAAATATAAGAAAAGAAAATATGTGGAGGATGAAGAAATAAAAAAGACAGCAAACACTGAGGAAGAATTTTTTTGTTCTTGGCATTTTGGTGAAGAAGACTATCACCATCTGTCTGGTGTATCAAATACAATACACAGTAAGCACCTGTAAAAAACTATTTTGATGTGAAAAAGGAAAATTTCCATGCTATCCTGGCTAGTCTCAATATTCGAGCTTTAAACAGACTGCCTCTTCTGCAGTGAGATGACAAATGATCTGGTGTACGATCCATGCATCCCTAGAGCTTGCCAAAGCCTTTGGAGGAGCAAAACTGATCCTACGCCAGCTACCTGTGCTGAATGAAATGTCTCTCAGTCCAGAATGGGGAGTGCTGCTGGCCTCTCAGGGGTACCCCAGTGCTCTCTCCTGACTGCATTGGTAATGCCACTGCTGAGGACAGTCACCACTCATGCAGCCATCACTGCCTTCCCTGGGAGCACTTATCACAGATTTTTTTTCTGGTTTCAGCTTTGCGCTGCAGGATGTTCTCCATGCTGTTACCAGAGAGCCTGCGACAACATGACATTTATATAATGTTCATGAGCACAGACTATTTAAACCCTAAAATATTCATTAAATAAAATTTGCATAGAGTCTAGCTGAATGCAGCAGACAGCTAAAAATAAATACTTTTCTTTCTAAAGGTAGGGAGGAGATCAAGGTGCGACAGATGACCAAGCCGGGGCTTTTAGGCTTTCCTGAGACAGGTTATTAATAAGATCAGCTATCTTTTTATCCCTGTTGACTAGACAATTCTGCAGATTATTATATTCTTTATAAACTAGTGAGATGAAGAGCATATGGGGATGTGTGAGAGAAAGGCCAGCTGGTCAGAGAAGAGGGAGGAGATTGCAGGCAATAGGGACACATATAGACACAGAATGACCCCCAGGAGCTCAGTGCCTCCCACCATTACCACTGTATCCCCCAGCCCTGTGAAGCACCTCACTGCTTATTACCTGGGGGCAGGGAGGAAAGAAAAAGATTGGTCAACAACCTCGTATTTCAAACAAATAAAAGCAATCAAGGGGTGGAAATGAACAGCATCATGGTAAGTAATGTTGTCTACATGGTGCCTCCAAAGCTGTGAAGAATACCCCTCATTCTCAGCAACTCTCCAGCCTAGTCTTTCTTGGCATGTCTTTGATCTTGTGTTTCTCCTTCACATGTTTCAGGGAGATTTTTACAGTCTCTTATGGCTCTTGCAGAAAATGGGTAGGAATTGCCTGCTAGAGTCAAAGTGTCCTTAAGCAGTAAACTGGCATGCCAGCTCATTATGGGGTAGTCTGCAAAGGAATTACACAGAAAAAACAACTCAGTCCTGTGCCAATTAGAAAGAGTAACTGAAAAAAGGGATTCACAACTTGCAAAGGATCCCAAAATGATTTCTGGAAAATGCAAGACATGGAGCCTTGCACTGCTCCATCCATCTCTTCTTACCTGCAAGAAAGACTTTCTGAAGGGACAACTAGAGCACTAATGATACTCACTCCAAACATGACTGGCAACCTGTGCTTCCCAAAGGCAGTCCCATGTATCAGTTGATGTTTTCATCAGATCAACCACTACTGGTTGGCCTCTATTCTGTTTGTTTCACTGAAAGTGGGATGCTTATTGCAGCAGAATGATGAAGATTTAATCTTCTCCCTATAAGGCAAATCTGGTTGGTTTTGTTTTGTTTTGTTAAATGAAGCTCTAAAAAGGAAGATCCCTCCAGCAGAGGGCTGATTATCCCCTTCAACCCAGCTTCCAAAGTTATGTGCCTCAAGCATGATTATGGATTTAATACGATAATAAGTACTGCCTCTTCATCAAGCTGTTTTCTCACATCCCTGCCTTGGCTCAGCATTAAGAAATGCCTCAGAAGTTTTTTAGCTCTTCCTCCTACCCCAGGAGCATTGTAGGCACCAAGGACTTAAGAGTGACTTGATTTTCACATGCTGTAGTTTGCACAGAAGACACCACTACATTGCCAGTCATGTAAGAATTAAATTTAGTGAGCTATTTATCAACAAGCAGAAATCTTCACCATGCCCATAATCAACTATCTGACACAACAAAGTCTGTTCCCAGGGGGAAAAAATTGCCAAAAATAATCTGCATCCTGTTCCCCTCTAAAAAGCCCCCAACTAAATTACAGTTTTAAACCATTTTTGGCTTAATAAAATTAAAATGAATAATATCTGTTTTCCCTCTGTTTTGTGACTCAGCTGTTTCCAAAGCTGTAAGAAGCACCAACAGTGAATCCTATGGTGTTAGAATGGCCTGGAGACAGAAATAATCAGCTTGAAAATAAACAGCATTTTTTTGCAATCAAAGTTCTAATACGCATGGTAGGTTGGTGGAGAGAAGCTTGAGTGAGAAGGGATGGAGGAGAAAAACAGCCTGCACACTGATAAATCTGAAGTACACTGAAAAGCTGAGGAAGAATAACCATTTGCAGTAAAGGAAGTCAAAGATTTTTCAGTAGGACAAAAATCATCCCATACCAAATCCACCACTGTTTCAATCTTGCATAGTTCCAGGAACACTGGTAAATGCTGTGTTATCATCTGCCTCCCAATGTACCATGATATTTGCTATGGCGTATCTTACCCTCTTGCAGGAATTCAATCCGTCCATATCCCTGGAAAACTTTTTTGAGTCTAATATAGTAAAAGAGTTTTTACATTCTCCAAAGTAATTATTTAAAGCCTCAGCAGCCTCTATGGGGCTGCTACATGGATTGCTATAACCACATGAGTCTGAAACACCTGCTTTGCCTGTGCACACAAGTCTACCGTGCACTGTCCAGTTCCATCGCTGGTGGCATAGAAAATAAAATGAAACAGGGAGGCAGCACCAAGGGCAAGAACACAACCTGGCTGGTCAGTGGCTGTTCTGCTATGAAGTTAGGTGATTCCCAGTGTTCCAACAGGAAATGCTCCCTTGCTGAAACTTAGACTCAGCAAGAGATGTTGCTGTGACCAGTGCTGGGTCAGAAATCAAGTTTCCTCCCCAAGATGTTTTGGCCAGAGTGGCTGGTTGCACAAAGGACTCAGGTGACTTAAACCAGACTCTTTTGTGGGCCATGAATACCACCAAATACAATCCCCACTGGGTCTCTCCCCTGACAAGACTCTGCTGAGCAGCACGGAGCAGCATCATCCCAGCAGGAGGACAACCCCACAATGGAGCAGAGCTGCTGCATTTATCCTCCAACACTGGGAATGTCTTATCTAACATGGGCCTCACCCACCTGCTCCAACTCTTTTGGTTTTTACCCAGCATGACAGGACTTGGATAGACGCAGTTTGGATGGAGGCAGCACCAAGTCCCAAAGCCCAGAGCATGGGAGGGCTTTGAGTACTGAAAAATCATTAACAATCGTGTCCAGAGGTGCTTATTTTCCCTGTCAATGTTTTTAGTCTATTTTGTGCTTTTCTGTATTCCTGATTGCTCTTGAGAGATTTGAAGGGGGAGGCTGCAGGAGAGCAGTGAAGCACCAGTGGGCCACTGGTAGCGGTGGGACAGGAAGGGCGATGCAGCTGAGGATGGTGATGGCACTTGCCATATGGCCAGACCAAGAAAATAAAGAGACAGCAAACAGTAACTGAGAAAGCCTAACGGGGACTTGTTTTACTCTTTGACATGCTACCAGCAGTTTTTAAACTCAGAAGAAGTGAAATTAAAAATAAAACAAACAAAAAAACCCCAAATACCCCCAAAAACCCATTACAATGATTAAAAGATACGACACATGAAACACTATTCTCAAATCATCCGCGTGTCGTTGGCTACTTTATACAGTAGGCACAAAACAGACCTAGGATCACCTGCAACAAATGTCAATCAGTGTTGTTCTTGCCCCTTAACAAGTACCACTAGCCTGATGTTTCCAGTCAGCCATAGCTGCATAATCTTTGTGCTTAATTTGTTCAGCTTAGGCCTCCTTTCTTTGGCATTGCTCACCCATGCCATAAAGGAGTGGAGACTCCTACTGAAGACAGTAATGGAGAGAGGAACAACAATAACAAAAAAGGAGAGATTAATTGTACAGTACATACATACAGTATCTTCTAAATCGTGATCAGTTGTTTATTGGTTGGCAAACAAGCTTCACTTTTACAACAAATATTAGTAATGAGGTCATTCAACTGTTGAGACCGTACAAAATGGATCATAAATTAAAAAAAAAAAAAATAGAGAAAAAGAATTCATACTCCGTGCTGCTAATTTACCTCCAGAAAGCCTATGTTACTTAAAAATCCTGTCAAATAAATAAATTTCCTGTTATGAAAAATAATGAACAGAAGACTTTTTATTAAAAATCACTGCAAAGTACTTTTTAGCTCACTACGCGTCAATCTATTTTCTTCTTAACCACTGCAGTACAAGTGCCTAAACCGGGACCAGACTGAGCCGAGAAGCCCTTTGCTCCTCCAGGGAAATGGCCATCTCCTGTAGAACCCCCACTATGACTATAAAAACCCTCTCAGTCCCTGGATTTGACCTGATGGCCTGGCTGAGGGGCTACTCGCTAAAGATGCTTCACAGGATTATCATCGTGATTGGTTGTGCACTGACAACGAAGAAGTTTGCCCTGCTCTAGTCTGCCAAAAGGTCTGCTGGCAATATGCCAGCTGAAAAAACTCATACAACAAGGAAATAAAAAGACTGCCTTGGCTGAAAAGAAACGGTGATGGTGGTATTAAAAATGGTCCTTCGAAAGTGATGTTTGGGTTTGTTTTTTTTGCCCAGTGAGATTTTTTTACTGGGATAGGGAGGGGTCAGAGGGGAGGGGCAGTGGAAGAGGCAAAACAAAATTTAAAAAAAAAAAAAAGGAGTTATGAAAAACCTTGCTCCTACTGGTAGACAAACTTACAAGACCAGCACAACAGAAAAAAGTTCTTTTTTTTTTTTTTTTCACTACATTAACAGGGACGCAAGTTCTGGAGGAACAGAAAGCAGACTATATGTGCAATGCTAGTATCTGTACATTACATAGAAATTGTTCGCTTCTCTTTTTCTGCCATTAGTTTTTATCATCCGTTAATACAGCAAAATGTAAAATATGCCTTTAGCACAGGATTCTAGGATTCCCTTCCGTCTCATTAAATTTGTTTATGTTTTGTTTGCTCCCACAGCAAAGGGCGCTGCAGTGAAACCAAGTTGTGAGTGACCATAACCCATGATGTGATCTGGATTGGTAAGAAAGAGTTTTGCTAGCTTGTTTTATGCAGCGCTCCCACCTAGATGCGTCATTGCTACTAGTTTCAAATGCACATTTTTGGCCTTTTATTATTTTTTTCCCCTCGTAAATCAGGTCCTCGGTATTAAGAGCAACACAGCATCAAGGATTGTTTAAACAAACACGGCATAACTTGAGAAGGCCACGAAGTGTGCCGTTATCTATCTCTTTCATTAACATAATGAAGTCTGTCTGGAGGGAAGAAGGATGGGAAGATAAGGGGCAGGGGGGTTGGGCAGCAGTTACTGTCCTCTCCGGGCTGGCCTAAAAATTCCAGTAAAAAAAGTCTGAGAATTTCCTTTTGAACAGCATGAAGATTTAGGAGTACACACAATATTACCACTGTTTGGATTAACTCAGAACAGTAAACCGAGCATTACGGAGAGGCTTTCAGTTGTCTCTTTGCTTAATTTTTTGCTGAATCTTCTATAGACTAGTGACCAAGTGAGCGGGTCCTTTTGCATTGCCGTCCGGGGGGGTTCCCTCTTTGTTTGGCGGGACTATAAAACCATCGCTGCTGCCTCGACCTAGCTGGTAGTAAGTGTGTAGCTGATGGACGTGGTTCCTGGAGCCAAGGTTGGGCATGCTTTTGTAGTAAACATCGTCGGCATCGCCACCGCCGCTTTTGGCTGGCGGAGGATCGGTCTGGGTGCTGGCAGTGACACTTTCCGTCATGGGCATGCCAGCCAACGCGGGCATACTGGTGTAGAGAGAATCCCTGTTGGGCGACTGGAGGTCGTCCGTGTGCTCGTTGGTCAGCAAAGGGAAAAAGCTCTCACTGTTGTCTTGCGGGATGCGCCGCCGACTGTAGAGGTGGGGCTGGTGGTTGTCTGCCGAGTACACCCGGGGAGGCAGCAGTGGGGCGTCCGACTCCTCGTGGATGAGCTCCAGGCCCAGGCTCTCCTCATGGGTGAAGGAGGTGGCATCATCCAGCACGATGGCGTCGTCCTCGCTCCCACCGCCCACACTGTTGACGAGTTTGTTCATCAAGTTGCGGCTCTGCTCACTGGAGCGCTCATGGTTGTTCAGGTAGGAAGGGATGTAGTTGGAGGTGAGTTCCTTCAGGATCTTTTTCTCGAGGGCGTTCTCCGTGTGGTTGTACCCGCGGTCAAGGATTTGCACGCAGTTGCTGAGGTACTCGCCGCTGGCGATGCTGTAGCTGTTGCCGTGATTACCATTCAGTGGTAGAGTATCCGTGACACTTGTATCCCTGGCATTGTTCAGAAGCCCCTCTGAAAAACATTACACAAGAGAGGGTGACTTGTACAAACAGGACACTCATGCAGGACGTGCACACTCAAACCCCCTTCCTAGGCTGCCACGGCTGCTGGGACTAGGCAGCAAAGGAGAGTGTTGTGGCCGAAACAGGAGGGCGCAGTTCCAGCTAACCAGCTGGTGGTCAAGGTCTTCCGACCAAAAAAAACCAAAGGAAAGCACCATCAAGTATGTGATTTGATGTGGCAACAAACAGCCGGAAGGATTACCTCTCCTGGCCAGTATCTCCTACAGCTCTTGCTTTACTCTATGTATTTCTGGGGAGCTGAAAAATAGATGACCCTTGGCTGGTCCAAATTGCCCTGGCTCCTGGTGCTTTGAAACAAAGGGGCAATTCCTCCCAGCTGAGGGAAAAGTATTTGCAGCCCAGCCTTATCATTACCCAAACTTTGTTTGGGAGTGTATCCTTCCTAGAGGAAAAAAGTCTGTTCTCTCCTTTTTCTGTCAGGGAAAAGACTAAAGGCCTGAATGATGGGATTCAGGGATTAGCAAGGTGGAGGCACAAAATGCTTCCTGGCCCAGGCTTTTTTGGAAGAGGGCTAAATGTCCTATCTATTCTGGCACAAGGGCACAACCAAAATTATTTACTCCACACCAGTTAGATGGGGATTTTCTAATAAAGCCAATGTTGAAGGCAGCTGTTCTGGGGTCTTGTGAAGTCTTTAAAAATTGCTCTTATTCCACTTGCAAAGTTAAAGCAGAGGGTTCAGTGAAGGCTACAGCAAGTACCATCACTGCCACGGTATGGTGGGCTCAGGGGAACCTGCAAGGAGTAACAGGGTGCCCCCAGTCCAACTGCCTATCACGTCTCCAAAGGTGTCTCAACACTGACAGCGTAAGGCTGGAGCTTGGCTCTTTCCCAAAGCACTATAGGAGACGAAAGGGAAGTACTTTGAGAGTAATGCCAGCATGAGTGGGGGCAAGGGAGAAGAAAATCAGGCCCAACAGTTAAGCCACCACGTTTTCTTTTTTTGGGATTATTGGCCTCCTTGGAAGGACTGCAGGAGTGAGGAGGTATGAATTAACTTATTGACCTTTCAACTAAGGGCTCTGGGCATTGTCCAAAACTGGCAAGCAACTCCCAGCAAGACATGGTGGATCAGAAAAGCCATCAAACTGACAATTTCAGATGAACAGTTGCTCATACCATGCTCAGTACATGGCATGTGTACCTTCTGAAAATACAGGATTCGGTCTATATCTGCAGTGGAGTAGTTGCTCTATGTCAAGGGTTGGAAAGCACTACTGAAGGCTTCTTCCTGGTTTTGAGTGAAATGCCAAAATGTGTTGGTTACCTTTTAGGTTTCTGAAGTTTAGAGAGTGCTGCAGTATCCTGGGTTCCCCAGTAAATGAGGGAGCTATGCCAAAAATTCAACTAGCCATCACAGATATAGAGCAAAGCCATTGATTTTCAAAGTGAAAACTCTCCAACTGAGTCACGATGCTTGGGGAGGAACGAAAAGTGAGCATTTTGAGGCAAGGACCGTATGTAATGGGTGACAGGTACAACAGCATCTGTTTGATGGTTACGTTGAGTAACATATGCATTGAGGCACTGAGCACTGCGCTTCTGCTGCCAATGCATAGATCTGGGGTTTGGTGCAAAAATAAAATGGAGGCATTGCAGGTGAGAACAGAGTGGGGTCTGCAATGAAACACTAGAAAAATGCCATGACCTCGCAAATAAAAATGTAAAGTTTTAAAAAAACCATACACACAACTATATGAGAAACTACGCTGGGTAAACAATATCACAAAAAAGAGAAATAAACAAAGAAAGCATTATCTAATCTCATCTGTATATATATGTATGCATACATATATATACACACACATACATACATACACACGCATACACATATATACATATGTATATTCATATTCTTTTGATTTCAAAACTGTGAGATTAATCTCCTTTATTAACTACATCATCTATATGTGATGCAATAAAAGTGAACTAAAAAAAATTACATTTGATATGCAATGTTTAGCTTTACTCCCATACTTGTCTCTCTGTAGGGCTCTAAACGACAGCATGAAGAAAAGGAAAGAAAAAACAACAAGTAAGCTTACAGCGACAGTAGGAGAAACATGAGTAAAAAGCAAATTGATGATATGCAGAGAAGAGAGTTAACGGAAATAATTTCCACTGCCCAGAATACATGAATTTGTTACAAGGTTTATTTCAGGTTAAAAATATTGACATTTTAGACAGAAAAAAATATTTTACGCGCAATATTCAATAGACTACATTTTTATTTAAAAAATTATCACATTTAAACCATTTTCCAATGCCATTATAAAATGTTCAGCGTGCAACACAAATGAAGAAATAATGCCTGAAAATTTAAGAAAAGCCTGAAGCTCGTAACGGTCATGCTTGAAAAGACAGGCACTGTTGTTGTTACTTCCAAAGTCCTAAAATGAATGGCTTTACTTACTTTTAGTTATAATAACCCCTGGCAGTTGAACCTGAAATCTGTTTTCTTGCTAAAAATGTTTTGCCGTCCATCCTTCGCAACAGTGCTTTGTAAGAGTATGACTTTGCTCATCATGGGGCCGTTGGCATTGTACAAACTTTGGTAAGTCTGGTTTTTGTTTTAATCATAAACATGACAAATAGCATGGACTTTGCAAAAAAACCAAAAGTAGTAAGAGGAATAGAAATTTGAATAATGGCATTGCTAATGAAGTTATTGAGAAGAAAGGCTTAAAACAAGGAGAGCGAGAGATTTAGATGAAGAGACAGTGTTAACGCTCAGCTTTTCCCCTTTGCCGTGGTTTGTGGTACGCTGGGTTTTAACTGGAGCTTGTTAATGCTCATTAATGCTTGTTAATGCCTTCTCTCAAAATTAGTTCTCACAAAAGCTGTTGGGCCATTTAGAGAAACTCCTGCATTGGGGAGATCCTGCCAGTGTATGTCCATCAGCTTCCAATGGCAGTGAGCACTCGGGCCCTCACCTGCCACCTCCTGCTTCCTCTACACTCTGTGTCTTACCAAGGAATGGCTTATGCCACTAGGAAATGGGACTTCACCCTTTAAGGGTCTGTTTCTCCATCTCCTTCCAAGAGTATTTTTTAGGACTTCCTGCCTCTGGTGATTCTCCCCAACAGATGTGGCAGCTTCAGCTTCAGCAGAAATAGTATTTTAATACATATAACTGGGGAGGGGGAAAGAAAGGGATGGACCGGTTCAGTCCCACTTCTTAAGAGTGTCCTGCCTCATCCATGGCCAGTACCAGAAGTGATAGATGAAGGTGGAAAAAAAATCATAGCCTTAGTGATGTGGAATGAGTTAGTTTGATGATGTTAGATAACAATTAATAAATTAACTTACTGATCATCACCTCATGCCAACCACAGCCAAGACACACCCAGAGATAATGACAGCATCTACTTTTACAATGCACTATCATCACTTTAGCATGCCTGCTGGTGCAGCATCTGTAAATCCCAAAGGACTCCCAAGGCCATTAGGCCTGGTTGGTTTTGCTAACCTTAATTTCTGAGGCGGGAGAACCTAATATTCACAGTTTTAAATTGTCCAGGGACAGTAACCAGTTTGAAAAGCAATAGCTATACCAGTTCTATGGTCATTAATTAACTTGCAGCATCATGAAAAGAATAGTTTCGGTTCTGCTCCCTCTGAAATCAGTGGCAAAGCTCCAGGGGCTAAAATGAGACCAGTATGAGTCCCACTTTTCATCTCCTATGGATGAAGCCTGGATGGGTTTCTCTGTCACCCATACAGCTGTGTTGAACAGAATAGGACTTGCAAAACAACCATCCTATTTTTGTGGAATAAAATGCTGTTAGCTGAGGTAACTGTATCAGAATGGAGTATTAAAAATTAGAAGAACACACGATTATTAGAATACACGTAAAACCTTTTTGTCACATTTCTGCCCAAATCACGTGGGTTCAATTGAGACACCCAGACCTGAACATGAGGACTTCCCTTAAGCCAAATGCTGATCCCGCATTACATGCTGCCACTTGATTGAAAAGTCTCCCACACCTCAATGTTATCATGCAAGAAACTATCAGAACATCAAGCTCATTTTGACATTTGCAGTGCACTGAAGTTCTTAAGATTCAGAGTGTTTCATGCTTAACAGTAGCTCTTCTCTAAAAAAGCATTCTCGGAAGTAAATTTATTGCACAAAGTTAGCATAGTTTAGGAAATGAATGAACAGCAAAAAGGTCAAACACATGTGCTTTCTTTGTGCTTTGAATGCAAATACCTTAGTGATACAGTTAAACATCTATTTCTGTCATAAACAATATGCTGCCATTCAGTACAAAGGGGGTTTTCCTGCTTGCCTTATAACCATCATTATTTCCCTCCCTTTGGAGATTCTTTACTGGAATGTGATGCCTTCATTGGGAGCAGAGAGCTGACAGAGTGCTGACACAGGCTTGAGTGCAGTGTTACTCTGCAATGATTCAGCCACCTTACAAGTAAGACCAAACAAAAAAAAATCCCCTGGAAGTGGCAGAGCAGGATGGAGCCACCAACAGCTGAGAAGGAGCTGCCAGAGCTCCACACTCCCCAGCTCCTTCTCAGGTTCTGCTTAAACACTTCGCCTCTCCTTCACAGAAGCATAGGGACATCAGCTTACAAACACTGTCCCTTCCCACAGACAGAGCAGAGACAAACATGTATGAGGCAAGAGAGTGATTTCTAAAGCAGAAACCAAAGTTAGGTACAACTGACTCTGCCTGTTTGTTTTCTGTTGCCAGAAGGAGGATATCAAAGAGCATCGAGTTTCCCTACACCTTTTTTCTATTACTTTTTTTTCTTAATAGCACATATAAAAAGTATTAGTGCAAACGGCAAAACATTTCTTACAATATCTCAGCTCTGCTCTTTGAAGCTGACCTACACTCCTTGCTTCAGCTGTCATTCTTCTTAGAGATCAAGGGCAGTTTTGTTTTATTTTGCATTTTTCTCCCTGCACAAGCCGGTGCACCGCTGACCACATTTCTCTATGCCATTTCAAAGAAGAGCAGCTTTGGTGGCAAAGGCCATTTTAGCTTCACTTACCTTCAAAGGTGTTCCTGTCTCTGAAATGAATGGTTTAACAAGGAAATGTGCTGACAACAAAGAGAGGAATGGATGCAGCCGACAAAATACACACACACACACAAGACCAAAACAATACAAAAGCAAGGAGACTGAAAAAAAATCAAAATCAAAACACTAGGAATGCTTTGAGTAAAAGTGACGAGAGTCTTTCAAAGTGGATTTGATCGCTCATGGAAAAATAGCATCTGGAAGATGGAAAGATGCATTGAAATGAAAGGAAGGGGAGGGGATCTTTTTTTTTGTGCCCAGTTCCAAAAAAAAAAAAAAAAAAAAAAAAAGCGTGTGTGCGTGGGGAGAGAAAAAGAAAAAGGAAGAAAAAAAAAAAGAAAGAAATGGGCCAAAATAAGCCACAGAAAATGGAATTCTCACTAGAAAAATTAGAGAGAAACTCCAGCACACCTTGTGCGTTGTACATGCTGACAGAAGGGTTGTTATAGACCGCCGATTCCCCGAGCAATGTATTATAAGGGTTGTTAGTGCCATGAGGACGAAGCAGAGCATTGGTTATAAGATGATTAGCCATGGCTCCTGGAGCAGCCCGATAGAAAGACAGAGAAAAAAAACAACAAAAAAGGTCAATCAGGCAAATGTGGTATTAAAAAAAAGGGAAAAAGAACATTCAGAATGACAACAGTTGAAATAGTCCTGATTACAAGCAGCCAGCTAATTAGACTCGGAAAACTGTATGCCACTAAAGCAGAACAGATGTTACTGACGATGCACAAATCCAAACCAATGCAAAAGAAAATGTATCAGAAAGCAGATAAGCTACATTTATGGTGGTTCCCCAGTCGCTCGGAGTGTAAGCAAGGCTGCGCCCACATGCTTGCTACAAAGAAAGAAAGGAAGATGGCAGCCTACACAATGTTGAGGGGGGGGGGAACTCTCCAGAAAGTGCCAAATGAATAAAAAAATATATTTAATGACTAACAGACAACAGCACATTCAACTCCCACTATGTGCTAGAATTTCTTTTACCAGTCCTTCGCAACACATCTAAAATCAAAAAAGCAGAATTAAAGAGAAAGGATGGAGAATGCAGCCTCTCTGAAAGCTCTCAGCATTTATCAGAGAGCAGCTGTTTCTTGTGTCTAAGAGGGCAAGTTTCACTTCAGCTACTTCTCTGACACCACCATCAAGAACATCCACAACTGCCCAAATCCATCCTTGAATGTAAGAGCACTGCAGCTCCATCAGGCATTTCCATCAGGAGTGGGAGTGGCCTGAGACGAACATTTCAAGGCTCTCTGAGTGCCCCACAAACACCTTGTTTCCTCATTCTCAAACCTCTTTGCTGCTGTTTCCAAGCTCTCAGACAGCAGTTGTCCTCTGCTCTTTGGTTTATCCCTAGGAGACGCAGCCTCTGGACTTGAGCTTTTGAGGTTCATCATGGCTTGGCAGGCAGCTGCCAAGACCTACCTCAATTCCTATTGCAGGCATCAACCCACGAAGCAAAGTCTCCTCCTTACCTTTTAGCTGACTTATAGGATAAAAAAACCCCTTCACTTTGAATCTCTTCTAGTATCCAAAGAGATAACTGAATTAAGCAACTTGCCCTCAGGGGGCAAGTTGCCATCAGTAGAGATCTAGAACAGGAATACTCAAGGACAACCCTTGTTTTTAGCCTCCAGGGCTAAACTGTTAAGACAAAACACAATGAAAATAAGTAATTGATGGGGCAAATAGAGCTAGCTAGGACAGGACTGCCAGAGGGTTCAGGTGACCTGGCTGTCACTAACATCTGATAGCCTCAACCCAATTAAGTTCCTGAAAAGCCAATCCTCAAGCCCAGTATCCCTGGTAGGAATGCTTTTGCCAATGTCTGGGGCATGGAAACCTTATTTGCCTCTTTTAGGTGTGGAGGAGGTGGCCCCGTGCCGTGATGAAGGCTGTCTTTGCAAGGCATGTGGAGCACTGGGTACAATCTCTTCTCTGCAACTGACTTTTCTTTCCTTTGCTTTTTTCCTTTTTTTTTTTGGACGGAGTTGCTGAGGACATACAAACCTCGAGGCTCCCTTAGCAAGTGCTCCAAAAGCTCACACCTACTAATTATTGGCCAAATCTAAGGCTAGGTGGAGGCCTCTAGAGCTGCCTCCTGCAGTGCTTGTATGCAGGCCTGGAATGGCATTTCTCTGTGCGTGTGCAGGTAGAGGAGAGAGCAGACTGCACTCTTGCCTCCCTCGTCATCCCCAGCCCTTCCTAGCCCCTGGCATATGGCATTAGCAGATCACTTAATCAGTCTTTTGAGCACAGGACAAAGTAGAAGGCGGCGCTGTATGGGGGCTGCATGCCAGGGAGGCTCCTCGACACATGCAGCTGGAAAAAAAAGACTTGTTTTCTCTCACCTGATATTTTTGTCTATGCTGATGGAAAGCAAGATGAGCTGCTGTGTTTGGAAATAAGGAAACAAAGCTGTCTCCTGTAAGAAAACATTATATGAATGCTTAACTAAGGAACCTTGAATGTAACTAATAGGTAAATGAGTGAATTTTTTCTTTATGGTAATGTGTTTCCTATCAATCTCACATACATCTGGCATGAGGGGCTGTAGGAACCATTTCTTTTCTTGCACTAGTTTTATATCAGTGAGTACTAAGTCCATTAAAATTGTTTCTGCTTTCATCCCACTTTTAATCAAGCTGGGCTATAAAAGATTCAAAAAGCGTCTCACTTTTATACAGGTAATGAGAATGTCCAGAGTGAACGCCAGCCATAAACTCAGAAGTGATATAATCCTCCCATCTGAGATTTAACCCAATCTCCAACTCCCTCTTGATGAGATTTGATATGAAGAATATACCCACAGCGGGGTTTTGAGCACTTTAGCTCAAGGCATGTTTAAATGCCAACTGCCAGAAAGAGCATTTCACTCAATGTATCTGTGGCCTGATCTGGTCTAGTGAACCCAAGCAGGCAGGAACAAGCTGATCCCACCATGGCTGGGCAGGTCAAGCTGTTTTGCATGGGGGATGCTCTTGGCCTGTGACAAGAGAGAAGGCATCAACGTGTGACAGCACTTAACGCTTCTCTCACCTACATTTGCCAGCGTGGTGGACTCTGAAGTGAGCTGAATTCACACAATTATGGGCTCTTTAGGGCTGTCAAAAGCGAGATAGCTTCTGGCAACTTTTAATACAGATACATGATTCTGACTATGAACTTGGCAAAAAAGGTTGAAAATACAGAAGTAGGTAATTTTTGCTCTCTCCTGTGTGTCAAAGACGAGGCTTGGTACAACAGCCTGTATGCAGCTACTGAGCAATAGTACTGCACCTCCTGCCTTCCTCTCTCTTGATTGCATTAAGATTTTTTAATTTACTGATCAAAAAACAACCTTTAATGGCAGTGCTGAGTAATTCTCCCATAATTCACCTGGTACAAATCCAAAGCAAACCCGCTGCTAACGCGTTCAGCTACCTTTCAATACTTTCATAAACCAAATTGGACCCTGAGCACTCTGCAGTAGGTTCCCAGCATGTTGGGCTGGCAAACTTCATACTCTCTGAACACCACAACAAATGTAATTCTGGCATCTTAAAACCAAAATTATATGTACTCCGTATCCATAAATTTGAGCTCAATTCTCCCTAATTGCTTTTGAGCCTCAGCATTCCCAGCCTAAAAGGGTACTGAGAGAGAAGGAATATATCCAGGTTCCAAAAAGCCTACAGTTAAAGCTTTAGATAAAACAACAAGCAAATAATCAAAAAAAATCCTCATTATCTGGTTTCTCTTTCCCAGAAGGGAGAAAGAAAGAGATAACACCAGCTATACGTTTAAGTATCGTTCTCCCTTTTTCATAACACTTTATCATTGCTATAGCAACCATAGACTATTAGGAAGAGTGCATTAGGTCTGCAGATGAGGCACACTCAGAAGGAGCAAGTAGACTAGCAAACTATGACCTCATTTGCATGAAAATGGTCTTGGTAATAAAAAGCCAACAAAAGCCCAGTAAAGTAAGCACGGGATCATAGTGGCAGGCTCTCCCAAAACACCATGAGAGACAGCAAGGAGATTTACTCTGCAGTCCTGCATGCAGGTGTGCAGCAATGGCCAGGTGCTGGGACTGCAATTGCAAAGGTCAGTGCATGTCCAGGAATCCAAAAAAACAGAAAGGTCAGGCTGTGAGTGCCTGTCGACCACCCTGAGTCTTCTCCCTGGCAGAATGCTCTTGGGATGTGACCCTTGGCAGCTGCCTGTCTCAGTGTTGGCGATCTGCCTAATACCCTCAGCAGGCAGCAGTTATTATTATTTATTTTTATTTTTTCACTTATGGCTGGATCCTCGGCTCTCAGCATCTCTGGTGCAACACAGACCTTTCCCAGCAAATCCCAAAGCCCTGTGGCATCCTTGTTTTCCTATATTTGAGATCATCACAACCAGCAAACATTTAACAGCAGAACTCACACCTCTACAAAAATATTTCCTACAACCACCTGGTCCAACTACAGCCCCAAGTCTCCTTGGTTCCACTGAAATTCAATCAAAGCTCAGTGCAAAACACAGCTAGCAAGCCAGCTCTGATATCCAAAATTACATTCAAATTCAGGTTTCTGGAAATATCAGTGCTCAGTTCAAGATTTCCTCCTGCTGGATTTATTCAAGTGATGGATTTATAGGCTGTGATCACACAGCAAAAGGAACAGTGTTCTTTCAGAAGGCAAGTATCGGCTGGGTAACACGCAGATGCTCCTGTCCCTCTCAGAGCATAAGCGATCCTCATGATTCAAGTATTGCAGATCCATCCCTATTGGGTTAAAAAAGCCATGAGAAGGCATAGACTGTGCTCAGGGTGCAGGGGGAGATCTGGAGGGTTGCACTTTTGACTGACAGACTGAGAAAAACTGTTAGGAAAACCTACCAAGACAGAGAAAACAAAAATCCCACAATTTCTATCATCACTGTAACCACACACAAGGGATTCAGATAGTTACAGTTAGGTGCTTTCTGTGCCTATGAAAGCAGGTATTATTTTAATGACAGTATGCAACCAAAGAGTATCTTTTTCTTTCCTTTTTCCGGTGGAAATTGATGTCCTTGATGCAGGACACAACACTGAATGTAGCAATAATTTTTTGGAAGAGATAGGTGTAATGACTGTATGGGAAAACTGCACCTTGTTAAACACAACTATGGTTTATCCACTCACTGAAAGCAAAGGAAGAAGATTTTGATGACAAGCACACACTGCCAGACTCTAGACTGCATCATTCAGGGACAAAATTCAAATAATTTCTTGCAGGCAGCTGGCTGACGAAGCCACACGAAGACATTTAGGTTACCTTGACTCATCTGCATGGTCTACCTAATTGGAAGGGAAATGGATCCCACTGTCCCTCCCAACTTTCTGAAAAATACTGTCATTCAGGATGGCTCTGCCTGGCTGAAAGGGCTTGAGGAGAGCTGCTTTAGCTGGGATCATCTGTCTGCACAGGTAACACCACCATCACATATTTTCTTTGACTTCTGGTCTTTACAATTGGATGCCAAAATCAGCTTTATCCTTGTTATGTGCATTTTAGCAGGCAATGAAGAGATTTCCCCCCACTACCCAGCAGACGTGACAGAGGTGTAGTTTTGCTGAGAAAGGAGACTAGACCAGTTTACAAATTTAATCACACAAACTAATAAATCAAATGAATGCTTCAGAAATGTCCATATAAAATCACTATTTTCCAAATGAAATGTTTTCACTTCTTTTTCCGAAAGAATGGCTTGTATGAAAGCTCACTTTGTTTTGTATTACGTTGTCTTTTTATTAGAGTAGAAACAAAAATCATTTAGAAAAAGCACATCTGAGTCATAACAAAATGTTTCATTGCCTCTGACCCAGCAATCTCAAAATGTAGATTTTCTTGGGCATTTTTGTTTGATTCACAAGAAAACACATGTACTATTTTTGGTTAACCTCAATCCCATTTAAATAATCTCTCTGCACTGATTTCAGTTTGTAAATTCTGTCTGCTTCTCTACATCACTTAGCATCAACTACTTATTCCACTTTACTCCCAGGGAACCAAAATATATTCAAAGTAGGTTTGTAGGAGTCAAAGCTCTAGTTTTCCTTATGGCTTTCCTTCCTAGCATTCCATAGTGTCCTTTTCTTCATTACAGGTACAGTTTTCAAGTATTAAAAGAATCCTGGCCTTCAACATGTTTGCAATTTATTCCAACAATGAATGCAATTATGACAAGTAAAATCACACATATTTGCTGGAGGACAACAGGTATTTTCAGCATTTTTCCTAGTTCCCTTTCACAAACACTCTGTCGTTTAGATTTATCGAGCTGTGTTCTTATAATAGCCAACAGGATTCAGTTAATAAACTTCAATAAACTTCCCTATTAAATTTCTCTCAAATAGGTTTGTTGTCACTTGCAGCATCTAATCTATTCATTGTGAAGCTATTAATACTGACTGCAGTGAAATGGAGTTTCAGCAAATGAGGTTGTTAAGCTCTGGGCCATCTTCTGCCAAACGAAACACCCCGTGCTTTTATGCAGAGACAGGGGACCAAAAGTATTTCTTCGCCCCTTTTTTCCTTCCTTTCTTCTGCAATGATTTCAGATGACAAGTATGTGCTGGATTATAATCTGCAGGCCATGTTCAAAACACACAGCTAGTGTACATCAATTTATAAATATTTGCTCGCTTACTGATTCCTTCTCAACTGCCTGGAGCAAAAACATTGTCCCAGGATGTGACATTTCTTTATACCACCAATACCCCTTCCAAGGGTTTATACCTTATTGTATCTTGACTATACAACCATGCTTGATGCCTAATTGTTCCTGTTTATGACTATTTACCACTAAACCTGAGGCTCTTGCCCAAGATGTGCAGAGAGCTTTGCCTATGGTGGATATTAGACCACGGTTACAGGAATCTACATAAGCAGCTGTGCTTTTTTCCTTCCTCCTTCACAGTCATCATATTAAGACTGCTCTACAGAAATACTCTGCCAGATCTAATACTCCCCAAAGCCTGCTCTGATTTCAGAAATTGCCTTGCCCTTACTTTTCCTCTTTAAAACTGATCCACCTAATGACTGAACTTCCAATTATACGGCTGTCAATCCTAAAATCAAAGCCAGTTCATAATATCTCCCAAAGGAAGAATGTCATGTCACTCACTGAAATCACTGCAACAAATCTCAGTTAACTCAGTCCCAGGCAGCAGAGAGGCAAAATAAACCTGAAGAATATCGACAAAGGGATTAATTTTGCACGTAGGCAGAAAGAGGAGTTAAATTCCCTAAGTTTTGATCCTTCATGCAGAAAATCACAATTTTCCTAGCATAAAATGTACAGCTGATTGAAAAAAAAAAAATAGTAGAGGCATTTTGCTAGTCCAAAAGGCTGATGAGTTTCCCTTACAAACAGAAAATACTCCTCTGTTGTCATCTAGATGGAATCTCTCTCTACTTCATATGTGATTATCAGAATGGGTCATTCTGAGGCCACTTCGCTGACATTTAGCCAAACCAACAGTTGCTTGAGAGGGTGGCAGAGATTTATGGTTTGCAAACAGTAATCCCTCATGACTGATTTGGTGCAATGGCATGTGGACTACTCCATGCAAATACGTCCTCTATCTGGGCAATGGACCCCAGGAAGGGGTATCCAAGGGGTCAGAGGTGCATGACTGTATCTGTAAGAGTGATAAGAGGGAACAGGAGAAGCAGGACACGGGGGATGAAAACAAAGAGCTTCCTTAGGAAAGTACCAGTGGTGGTAAGAGGGGGAAATAAAGGAACAGCCTCCTATGCTGGGTAAACAAAAAGTTTTAAAGTTCTGACACAAATCGACTACACTACTTCTTTTGCAGTCCCTCCCATGTGTTCCGAGCACTAAACAAGCATCAATGGCTCTGGGACAGCAAGAACCCTTGAACGTGCAGAAGTTGTGCCATTCAAGCAACAGTGGTGGGATGAGATGCTAGAAAACAGCCTGTAGGTTCACTCTGGGTTAGCAGAGAAGTGACACTAGGGATTCTCACACTGCTTCTTAATCCTTGATTTCCACACACCAACCAGAAGACACTTACACACCTCCAAAAATGCCCTTCTCAAGTGAAAACCTGGACTGAAAAGGAGTCGAAATTGAACCTCTAACCGTATTCCAGAGGAGGGAAGAGAGTGGCATTGCTGTTTTGTTGAAATCACAGGCTTTCAGGTTCCAGGACTGATGGATCAATCATTTGAAGCAGAAAATACATTTCCCAGGACTGTGGGCTTTGCAGTGTGCAGGGAGATGCTCAAGGGCAAGGAATTCTGCATCCCTCAGGTTCATGCAGCATCTTGCCCCTGTCAACTTGGCAATGGTGAGCAAGCACAGTATTAAGCACTGACATCTCTCAGTGCTCTGCACAAAGGGACGAGTTCTTAGCAAAAGTGCTCTGTCTTAGATTTAAAGGTTTACAGAAATTAGATTTGCTCATTGGCTAGACGATCATCATAGATGATGGTCTCTGGTCACTGAGGCCATCTCTGGTTCAACTTTGAGAAGTCCTCTACACTTACGTCCATCGAACCCTGAGCATCACTGTAAACAGAGCATTTAAAGCACCTCGAGGGGGAGTTCAGATTTAAACAGACACACCTCTTGCTCTACACCACATCCCCAGTTGCGCAGTGATAGTATTCCTAAGACCAAAGTGTCTGCAGAAGAGAGACACTTATCTTTAGTCCAATTGTTTTTGAACAGTTTAATGCTCATAAAATAAAAATAATGCAAAGTACTTTTATATCCATGAATATTTCGGTTCCCTCTAGGTATCTGCAGACATCTTCATGAACAAGGCAAGCAAACACAGGCACCTTGGATGTCCTGCGAGTCCTCTGCACTGAACCTGCCTACCTCAGTACCACAGCAAGAACAAGAATAAATGGGAAAAAAAGTCGTCACTAATCTTGCCTGCCAACATGCATTTTTGCATAACCACAACTCACTAATTTAAAATGAAAGTGTCCCCGCACCATAAAACGATCTCTCTGAAAGACATGACATGAAAGCTGACTGACTTCATAGGAGAAACGAGGGCACTGTTTGCTGCCAACTTTAAAATGAAAACAAACGGAAAGAAAACAGAGAATATATTCACTCTAGTATCTTTAAGCCACGAGAAGACCCATAGTTGTTCTCAGAGCAGGTAAGAAGCATTCAGATAGACTGTGATAGATCAGTTGATGGTATTCTCTGAATATCCTATCAAGCTGAGGGGAGGCATTTCCACTCCTCACAGAGCTTGGCTGCTTGGTATTTGTTTTATATGCAACATAAATTCAACAGAAATCTGACTGTCATGCCGGTCATATCAATCCATCAAGGAGTGAACAAGCATATTGAGAAAGACTGACACGTGACAACTGCAGTGCTTCCATGGTCCAAATTTTCATCCTCTCTCCACTTCATCTACGCACTAGCAGCAAAGGGTCAGCATGACAAATGGGTTAAAATGAGTTGCAACTGCTCTTTGAAGTGTACCAGGGATGGGATTTGAGATCCCTGGAGGAATCCATTTCTGCTCCTTCTTTATCTTCCTTTTTTTTTCCCTTCCCCTCTGCTTCTCTGTGCTTTTAATCACACCAAGCTCTACCCTGTTTTCACTGCTGTATTGCCAAGTTATGTCCAGACCACAACACCCACCACCTCCACAGTCAGCTAAACTGAAGGAGCTTCATCTTCCAACACAGACACATCCAGCAGCCCTCATCTCTCACAAGAGAGGGCAGATTTGGGGAGAGTGACCCAAACCTGACTCACTGGACTGTCTCAGTGCTAAACTGCAGCTTCCATCTTCTGGAGTGACAGTCTCCTTCCCAAGGAAGAATTCAACCTTCTACTCATGTTTTCTAAATAAGTGCTTCCTAAAAATGCAGGATAATATGGCCACCTGAAGATAATTTAAAACTTCACCCACACTCCCTGCAACACACACAGTTATCCCTGCTGAGTTCACAGTGCAGATACAATTTCAGCCTGGAAATCACAGCTTAATTATATTTTTGGGTGGGTGGAAGGAATTTGATGGGAGATTTCATTTAGGAAACAATCAGGTCTCGGTTGGGTTAGAAATCAGGATATTAATGGTCTTCATTTTAATTTTCCTCTCTGACTCAGATTCCCACTGTTTGAATTTGAGCTCAATTTGTTCTGTTCATTATGAAGAAATCCACATGAATTTGACATTAAACTGATTACCTCTGAAAACAGTAGCAATAATTTCCCTTTTTCCTGTGTGTGTTTCAGATTAAGTCTTTGTGGTTGATATAAAAACGCAGGGGAGAAATAATAAAGCAAAGGGAAATCAAGTATTTATTCTGGAACGCTACTTAGAAGAGGAAACATGCAATGACACTTATGCACTTGGGAAGAAAAAGCAAGGGGTAGGGACAAACTATACCCTCATTTCCATTTCCCATTTCAGCCGATTTGCATGGGAATAAACAGGGGATGAATACGGCTTCCCTAGTCAGGAATAGTATCTGGTGTGCCAATAATGGGGATCTTAGGGCTTTGTGATGACTCTGATGGATTTTGCTGGCTCCCCTCACAAACAGACCCTTAGGGCCACAAGGAATTTGTATTTAAGACTTACCATCCTTTGGTAAGAGCTGCCAGAGGTCCTGGGCTCCAATCTGCAACAGATGTTGGGGTCCTTATGACCCCCACAGGCCTTAGGGGTCTTGGTGAGAACCACCATGGACCCACACCCCTGCTTGGCAATGGGCACCCAGTCCTTGCCTTGTGCCTGTCTCCTGGCTGGATCTTGGATCTGGGTCGTAGCTCAGTCTTGTCTATGTCAAGATCTCCTTCTGGTCTGGGCTGGACCCTGGACTTTGTTCATCCCCTCGTCTTGTCCAGGGCTGGCAGCTCTGCCTCCTGGCTTAAGCCCTTGTGGCACCATGCCCCATTAGTGAGGGTTTGGCTCATTCTTGACACCCCTCAGCTCCCAGCTCTTCTCCATTCTAAAACAGTTCTGTTCTTACAGCTCCCAGCTGTTTCTTGTCTTTCAGACAAGTGGAGCAATAATGTAAAACACCAAGAAGTCCATCCAGGAGACCTGCATGGATGAGGGTGGTGGGGATGGTGTTCAGTGCTTTGGGAGTGGGTGGACATGAAGAATATATGCACATAGGCAAAAGACAAGAGGTGCAGATACTCCTGTTTGTATAGCAAGACTTCGATCGGAATAAACTATTAAACTTCCTGCCTAGTTTGTAAGCCAAGACTCAGAGCATTACAGCGTGAGCACTTGACCCAACACAACAGACTTCTGGAGTAGTTTCTGTTTCCTATGAAATCTGGTGGCTCTACCCCTAGCCCATTTATTTCCCTGAAGAAGGAAAACTATTAAGATACACTAAATGTTTGCCATGAATGAAGATATAGTTCCCCTTATCTGCAAACCTGAATGGATATACTAACTCCATTAGTGCATTTTCTTATAACAAAGCATTGCCTTGTACCAGTGACAAAGACGTTTGTTTCTGCTGCTCTCAGAAACCTCACCAAAACAAGGAACATCTCTTTCTTTAAAAGATAACTTCTATTTTGATTCTGGGGGGGGAAAAAATCATCCCCCATCCAACTTGAAAACCTGAAGGGCAACAAATTACCATATAGTTCATGACGATATTTTTTCTCTCTCACTTTCCTCGTATCCAAAGAGAGACAGTAATTACTGTATTGTCTCTCACCTAAGACATGGATAAAAATAGACTGGTGTCACACTGCTGTTTCGTGCTATGACTGCTAGTTTGCAAGGCTGGCTGAGCTATCCAAGCGCTTTCTGACAGTAACACTCCAAAGCTGCAAACAGATCCATCCCTCACAATCCTGAGGTGGCCAAATGGATGTACCCAGAGCTCGGGCCCATGCTGCACAGTCAGGGCTCAGCAGTGCTTGTGCTTACAGCAGTCCCCCGCTCCTCTTGCCATCTGTGCCATGCTGACAGATACCCCAATTTCCCTCACGGGCTCCATCTGTGGGCCCAGCACAGGCCCACGATTAGATTAACAAAATACAAGTACAGCAGAATTGGAATAACAGTGATGCTGTTAATTGCTTTTAATCTCTAGCTCTTTTTAGAAACTATCTGTAGCCCAAGAACCAAAAAATCTGCTGTTACAACCAAGCAGTCATCTGCTCCACTTTCTCCTCATGAACTTAACACAAAGGAAAATGGTCTGTTGTTTTCCTTCATACATTCCACTTTTCAGCCTTCAAAGTAATAAGCTCTAGCAAACAATCCATCCTACATGCATCCCTTTTGTTCTAGTTTTTCAGCATTGCATCCAAGTGCCTGTATTAAAACCACACGCCAGACACCCTGCAAGGCAAAGGGAAACTTCTTTTTTCTACTCACGAGGTAATCGGCTTGGTTCAGCTTTTGCACACCTGAAGTTTTCAGCACTGGGAAAAGAAATGCAGAGCGGAGGTTGGATGTGAAATAGAAGGCACAAATATCCAGCCACACCCATGGTGTGAAAAACTGGGCAAGCTTGCAGAGTGGGAGTGCAAGGAGCAGGAATGTGCCTGGATCCTGAAACTGAGACCATGACCATAGGGTGGACAGGCATGCTCTTCTTTCAACAGTTGAAGAAGAAATCCACAGCCAGTTTCTCTTCCCTTTCTCCTGATTTCACTGCTATAACAACCCCAAATCCACACCACTAGTAAACCATAATGAGCAGCAAGGGGAAACAAAGCCACATGTATTTTTTCCTAGTCCATAATTAGATGTTACCTTCAGGAAATATATGAAATAGTCAAGTATGCCTTAGGATAAATTGAGTATAGTTTTCATTACAGAATACATCACATCAGGCAAGTTTGGGGTTATGCCTGAAATTCCTGGTATGATAAATGAGAATAAGAAAAATAACATTATGGCTAATTACTTGGAGGGGTGTGGGTGGATGGGAATAGTACATAAAAGAGGATATGAAGCTGAAAAGAGCCATAAGTAGCGTGATATCTGCTAAATCAGGAAAAAACATAACTATATGTCTAAAGGAGGGATGCACTAACACAGACACCATATTCCAGACTGATGCCCAGGAACTTCAGGAAGGAAGAAGAGGGGATGTGGTGTCATATAGAGATACTTGTCATCATACAGGAATATGGATAGCTAGAGCAGTGGGACATTATCATGTAGCACAAAGTTGCGAATATGGTGAATGATATGAGGGAAAAATGATGTTTAAATGATAAAGTACCCTAGCTGGAGGATGTCTCACTGCTCTCTGCTCCCATGACAGAAACATGAAAACTCAGTGCTGACCCAGGACATGGAGAAGTGGAGATGGGCCAGAACCTAGATGATAGGGTGATTCTGGGAAGAAAGGATCATTTTCTCCGTTTTATAACAGAGGTTGCTATCTGAAAGTTCCACGAAAAATGCCAGCACACAGAGAATGTTTAACTTGGGATAATACAGATACTTTCATGCAAAAGGTGTCTAAGCTGGGAGGGCTGGAGGGGGATTTTTGAACAGGTATGTGAGCCTGTTGTATCAGCCTCAGGCAGGGAAACTTCTGACCATACAATTCAAGGCTCACACTTCAGTCCTCTGAGCTTTTATTGCATGCTTGTAAATAAAACATTACTGAAACAGCTCCTTTAAAGATAGATATATATTTAAATATTAAGAGAAAGACAAGAACTGTGAAAGCTGCATTGCCCCACTGCTCTGTTCAGGCCACAGTCTCTGGAGAGTTTGCTCTGTGCAAAACCTTAAGACCACAAATGTTGCTTTTCAGCTGAAGTAAACACCATAAAGAGAGAAATACTTGGAGCCCCATGCAGCTGGGATTACTGTTGATGTCAGGCGTATTTTCCATACGGAACTGACCACCTGCTGCTTTGGACAAGCTATTTCCCAAAGAAATATTTTTAACCTTCACTTTGCAAATATTTCTGTCTTTCAGAAAAGAAAAAAAACCCCACCAACATAAATATTGTGCCTGCCTGCGTGAAAAAGAGGGAGGATGACCCTGTATAATAGTACAACTTATTCAAGTCACTTCCGTGTTCCACCTAAAAGGCTTCCCTTCCGAGATAGTTATCAGGTTGCTTCTGTAGTCAGCAGAGAGATTCAGGCCCTTTGGGTGATTCATCTCATCCAACATTACACCAGGAAAACAGCTGGATGAAATCTGCTTTGAAGATGCCTCCTCTGGCAGTTCATTTCCCAACTGACCTTTAAACAACAGGCACATCTAGTAACAGGCTCACACCACACTGGGATGAAGATTGCCCACTTGAAACCTCTTCACAGTTTTCCCAATTTATGGTCATACTTCTTTCTTTGCACAGAAAAATAATGTACAACTGAAGAAGGAGAGACACCTTTCTTTTGCTGACAAGCCCAGAAGATCCTATTTACTAAGGCATGTGCCTTGGTAGTCTCAGTTGCATCAGACAGCAAGTCAACTTCTGTGCTAACTAAAGGAGCAAACATTTAATGCATAACACATTTTCGTTTGCCACTGAGATGGAGCGCTGGATGGCTGAAGGAAACAGTGGCTCTTGCTGTAATCTTTGTATGACAACTGATTCCCTTCTATGTTAGAGTCAGAGCAGCCTGGCTGCTGCTCTCCAGTCTTCAATGGAAAGACAGAGAGAAGTGAGGGCAGTGTATGTGAATAAATCAGGCATTTGCAGTAACAGCAACTTTATTAATGCAAAGTGAAATTATCCTGGGATAAAAACCACCAGCGAGTTGAAGTACAGTACAACTCCATGTCAACTACACTGCCTTCCCCTTTGCACTGATTTGGGCAACATGGATAATGTTCAGAGAACAGAAACGCATAACCCTAATTCCCCAGTACTCAGTATCAACCACTACTAACAGCACAGTAAAAAATCCTTCAAGCTATCCTCAGGCAAAACTCACCCCAAAATCAGTGAGAATTCTGTGTGAATTCAGACTGAATAAGAACCAAAGTCCCAACTCAATTCTCAGTTGAGCTTTGCAGATCAACCATCAGGACTGGAAATATGTTTGATTTTCATCGTCATGAGAGAACAGCTGGGCCAAGTAATCCCAATTCTACCCCCTCTTAATTCCAGCATCACCTGGGCAGATACACAAAACAGAGTTTGGCATCTTGTTGCTCAAGGTTAATTCATAATGTAATTGTACTGGAAAAGAAAGAAAGCAATCTCTGAGGCTCTTTTTCTGGTATTCCCTTACCATTACTTTCCCACAACTCCCTGAAAAAGACTTGGTTTAAAAAAGCTGCTCAGATTTCCTCCTGTGCCAGACACCACATTTTGTTTGGCATATACATTTTTGATAGCCTTTCCTCCACAGATGTCTATAAAGTTCACATCAGTCAGTTCTTCAAACTAAGTATATTAACACCAACACAGACAATTTTGTTCCAAGCACAGTTTTTCCTTACATCTATGTTCTGCTGTTCATTTTTGCTTCTGTAAAGATGACAGTATCTCTACATATCCAGGACAATCAGGACTCTTGTGATGCTTAACACAGGCTGTACAGGCTGTAATGGCCCATTTTCACTGTCAGCAATGAGGCCTGACACGTCAGCAGCTTCTGGCACTAGTAGTTTGCTGAGGAAAAGGGTAGATTTCAACTTCATTTTTCTTTTTTGCTTTTCCTAACTTCCTTCCAGAAATTACAATTCTTGAAAATGCACGTGTAGAAATACAGAAAGAAAAGGAAAAAAAAGCAACAACCACCATAAAAGCTCCATCCAGTTATCACTGTAGCATTTCTTAGGTGGGAGAATGGGGTCCAGTGACATTTAAGAAAAGGAGGAAAAGGCAGGGGGGAAAAGGGGCAACACATTTGAGACTCCTTTAAGCCATCACAAGAGTTAGAGATATGAAAAATAATTTATAATTACCTCTGTTGAGTGATGCTGAACTGTTTATATCTCCAGTAATAAAGGAAGACTCGGACTGCTTTCGAACTGTGTCATTCCACATCCTACGAATCCGGCTCTGAAGAGGGATTGAACCACAGCAGGTAATGAATTTTTAGCAGCTGCAGAGAGGTTTCTTTCTGCCTCAGTAAAGGTGGCTAATGGCATGTCTAACTCAGGATGAGACTTGTTTCTAGGCAGCCATAAGCAAGCGGTTGCTGTTTTGCTATAACCTGCCTCATGCACATCAGACCCTGCCTGCCTAACTTCGTAACACAAATGCATTGCTCGAAGAAGAAGTGCATAATTGAATTGCTTACATCTTAATTAAAAAAAACCAAAAACATGCAGGAGAGAAACTCAGACACATGTGAGTTCCAGGTTTATCAATATAGCACCAAATAATGGAAAAATAATATATACACAGAAGCACACATGCGCGTTCCTTATTTTTTGTGAAGCGTAACAGAAGATTTGTTCTGTGTCTTGGTGTTCCTGAATGAACAGAAATTTTATATAGCTATTTCCCATCTAGGGGATATTGAGAGGAAAAAAATTCCCCGCAAATGCATGACTTCTGTTCCCCTGCTGAAAAATCTGTGACGGTTTTGTCATCTATAGTATAGCTTCTACTATTGGTGAAAGTGTCCTGAGTATGTTGGGCTTCTGTTTTTTTTCTCAAATAGACTGTGAAGTATCTGCCTCTGTGGCTTTTACATCACTGTCTTGCTCCATCCCAACTTGACCTTGCAAAAGATCAAAAAATCAGCCTTGCTTCCTGTTTCAGAGTATGATGGACAGACATATCCCATGGCTGGCTGAAAGTGGTGCTTTAGGTAGTCTGAGGGATTAGGATGCCTGGTTCCCACTGTGAGAGACCACACTCTTCCAAAGTGCTAAAATTCCAGCACTTCCCACAGTGAGAGCTTAGCCACGAGAGATTTTTCAGGGCTTTATCATGTGGTACCAGCTGAAAATTCCCAGTCTACTCATTAACTGTGTAGTAACAGCATCTCCTAATCATGCATTAGCCCTCTATAAAAGGAAGTACAATGTGACATAGGTCCATGTACTTTTACAGTAATTATTTTCCACCTGGACATTTAATCTATTGTATTTCTCTGACATGACCCCTTGTGGATTAATTATTCTGTTTCCTATGTGCTTATCAGAGTAAAAAGGGATCTTGAGGGTTTTTCTCCATAAAGTTAGGAGTCAGATGCTTTCCACAACTCAGATTGATCTCCATCCACTCTCCATCACTTATGAGGTTTCTCCTGCCCATAATAGGTTTCGGGTACTGCTATCCTTCCAAGAACAAGCTTTTGCAGGAAAAATAATCTTCCTTTGTACCTCAAACCTTGTCTGCCATGAGGAACTGCTGCCAGGAGACTCAGGTCACCCACAGAAGGACTCACTTTCTTGTGCTGAGACCGACAAGAGGCAGGGCCCATTAAAATCAACACTTCCTGGAAATGAGGGCACCAGTAGCTAAGTTATGTAAAGCCAAAGGCTTTCAAATCAGCCACCTAAATGTTGCTGGATATAGTAAGTTTTGGACATTATTGATTTCTATGGGATTTCATGGCCTGCTGGAGAGAGGTTCTATATTCTATTGCTTTTATTTGCTCTGCTTATCTTCCAGAGCTACGAAAATGCCAAAGTGGAGCTCTTGGATGACATCTTGGAAACTATTGAAAATAAATAATATTTTGCTCCAAGACATAAATCGCAAATTAGGTTTTCCTGGGAAGTTATAAACTGTTACTCGCTGCATGTCTTTCATAATTTAATAGTGGAACTGTCATGTATAATTACTTCCATTACTAATAATGAATAAATTTGTGTTTGGTTTCTATTGATTAAGAAGTAAGCTTCTCCATTTTATATGAACTGTTCATCCATAAATCTGCATATCTACATAGAAGTTAGTTTCAAAATTGCTAAGTGGACAAACAACATGAAGCCTTGAATTTTCAGGTGACCAAAGCATAACAAATCCAGTAATTTAGTAAAATAATCTGACCCCAAAGGATTCTCCTAAAAGGTCTCCAAAATAAGGCAAATTGATCAAACTGCTGAATGCTGGAAAGCAAGTCCTTTCACTGTGAAGCCTATAGCAAGACTTTTGTAGTCTTTTTTTTGGCAAGAAAAATACTTGGTTGTTATAGCATCATTCTGGTACATATTAATAGTGGTGATAACCTCCATCTCGTGATTAAAGGATGTACTGAAATGTAGCAGAGCTGAAAATTGCTCCCGGCTCCTGGTGCCCATGGAAAGTGGGCAGGACACCTCAGGTCCTGACCATCCACCTGGTCCTGGAAGGCAAGTTTAGACCTTTTATTCCCAACACAATTATGCAGAAGGTTCTTGGAGAGGTGCTAATTGCCATCACATCTCAAGGGAAGCCACTGTGTTGAATTCAGGTCCAAAAGGGAAGGCAATCTCTGCAGGTTGACTGGGGAGAGCCCTAAGGCAGCTCCTTTGGTGCTGAGAGGAGCTTTCCTCCCAGAATTGCTGACAAGGGTGTTGGTGTGGCAGTGCAAATCACTGGGGCACGAACAAGAAGCATGGGTTACCTGTGAGCCTGTGGAGTATCTTCCAGGTGTCCTTGACCCCGAGGTTTTTCCTGAGCCAATAGAACTCTCTGTACTTTTCCCACTACAGCAATGTGTGCGCAAGCATTTTCCATACTCTTTACGAACCTAGCCAAGGAAAGCACAATGGTGGTTAGCAGGCAGCATTTCCCCCAACCCACTGTCTTCTGATTTTCAACACAGCCCCTGATGTTTCCTCAGTGGTTCATTAAAGCAATAGTTGCTGCAGTACATGGAGAAAAAGCCTATTACACCTAGCAGCTGAATGCTCTCAAGGCATGAGCTCACGGTTTACGATGGCGTAAGTGACTGCTTCTGTGCAGCAAAGTTGCTCATTGACACCATCTGGTTGCAGCTTCCTCTGAGGTGCATCAAAGGAGTATGGAAGAAAGTACAGACACACTATTTATGACTTAAAATTAATATCCTCAAAGATTTCATATAAAATAGCAGGTTGGCTCATCAAGGTACTAAAAGTTATTGCATCTGGCAGAGGACTGAGAAAAAAAAATTCCAAGAGAAACATATGAGAGATATTGATTTTTTTTTTTGGAAAAAAAAATAAAAATGTTTCTTGCTGTCAAATTGAAATTCAAGGAAACTGTAGAGCCAGCTGCCCTAGAGATTATATTCCCAGTGCTTGGGGTGGCTGGAGCCTGCTTTTCCACAGCACTGTGCAAGCCACTCATGTTTTAAATGGGCATTGCAGTTAAACCTGTGCCACCTTCTTTGCTTCAGGGGAACTACGCTAACTTGTGTCAGGACAGGATCTAAGTTTTGACTGAGTTTCAGGTGTGACTTTTTATGGGCAGCAATATCCAGAAATCAGATGAGGCAAGGCTGAAAATGAGAAGACTGTATTGAAGAACCAAAAGAGGGCCATGTTGCCCATTGACACAAAAGAGCCCCCCCAAAAGCCCCACCCATGTCCAAAACACCAGTTGAGAATTCTTGGAGCACATGGTCAGACATAAAATTTTGCCAAACTGCCTATGAACACTCCACAACTCTGTGAAACCACTGTTTAAATAGCAAATTACAGCTTTTTCATGAGGCTCTTCCTTAAGTGCTTGAGACAAACACAATACCACAAGTGCCCAATATGCTCGAGTGCCTAATCAATCCTTTGCTGAGAGAAAATAATTCAATTGCTTTAATTAGCCACCCACTGCTTGCCTCTCTGCAGCATTTTGCTGATTTTCTAGTCCATGATAGATAGGAAAGGAAAGGATTCTTTTTTTTCCTCTTAAATAAAACCTCCCTCAGCTCTTAGGTCAGAGATGCATCCACCCCACAGCAAGGCACCAGCTGCATTCTCTTTCCATCTATGCTGTCATAAATCGTAAGCCATTCCATAGTCATCAGTGATGGTTTAAGGATGTAGATTGTCTTAAGACAGAAAAGAGAATGGTTCTTTCATGCTGAGTGAGAACCCCACTAGCCAAGGAAGCTGCAGTGCTGTGCTGGGATGCTGGGTTAGGGACTGACCCTTTGCAAGGTGCACTGGAGGTGAGAGGATGTACTAGTGGGAATGGTGCAGAAATTCAAACTCCTCGTCAGAGAGGCACCTGCAGGTTTAATTAGCAACAGTGATGCTTCCTACCTTCTTGCTATCATCTTTCCTTGAAACTTTCTTGCTGAGAGATTTGGAATCATCAGCAGGCAGCTGCATCTAGATAAGGCTTTTAAGCTTCTTAAAATGCACAAATTTGAGATGCAACAATAAAGACAAAACTCTGAACCCCAGAAGTCTTCCTTTGGTTTCAAGAATGACATTTCCACACAGGTCTGCAGTCCGTCCAGAGGCATCACTGGCAGAGCTCACTTATTATGATGAATTTTGATTATCATAAAATCATAAAATCATAGAATGTTAAGGCGTTGGAGTGATCATCTAGTCCCAACTCCTCTGCCATATGCAGGGACACCTCCCACTAGACAAGGTTGCTCATGACTTTATCCAACATGACTTTGAACACTGCCAGGGTTGGGGCATCCACAGCCTCCCTGGGCAACCTGTTCAAGTGTCTAACCACTCTTCCTAGTATCTAACTTAAATTTCCCCTCTTTCAATTTGTACAGGAAAAGTGCCTTTTCCTGTCACTACAATTCCTGACAAAGAGTTCCTCTCTGGCTTCTCAGTAGGCCCAACTCAGATACTGGAAGATTGCTATGAGGTCTCCCGCAAACTCTTCTCCAAGCCAAACAGCCTCAACTTTCTCAGCCTTTGTAGAGGAGGTGCTCATCCTCTTATCAATTTTGTGGCCCTTCTCTGAACTTCCTCCAACAGCTCCATGTCCTTCTTATGCTGAGGACACCAAAACTGTACATAGGACTCCGGGTAGGGTCTCACAAGAGCAGGGGTAGAATCACCTCCTTCAACCTGCTGGTCATGCTCCTTTTGAAGGAATTCAGGACTCCACTGGCTTTCTGGGCTGCAAGTGCACACTGCTAGCTTGAGTTTTTCATCAACCATCACCCCCAAGTGTTTCTCTGCAGAGCTGCTCTTAATCACTTCTCCACCCAACCTGTAGGTGTATCTGGGATGACCCCGATCCAGGTGCAGGGCTTTGCACTTTCTTTCATTGAACTTTATGAGCTTCAGACAGGCCCACCTCTCAAGCCTGTTCAGGTTCCTCTGGATGGCATCACTTCCTTTCAGCATGTCCACTGCACCACATAGTCTGGTGTCTTTGGCCATCTTGCTGAGGATGCCCTTGATCCCACTGTTCGTGTCACCAAGAAAGATGTTGAAAAGTATCAGTCCTAGTACCAACCCCTGAGGGACACCACTTGTCACTGGTTTCCGTGTGGCCAATGAGCCACTGAGCACAACTTTGTGTGCAGCCATCCAGTCAATTCTTTATTCACCAAGCAGTCCATCCATCAAATCCACGCCTCTCCAATTTGGAGACAAGGATGTCATGTGGGACAGCATCAAATGCTTTGCGTAAGACCAGGCAGATGATGTCAGTTGTTTTGTCCCTATGTTTTCATAGGTAAGATCTCCCTTCACCATATTATAGGAATATGTCAATAACAGAGGAACAAGCCTGGGGCTCCCAGCTGAAGAACAGATCTAAACATGGCCCTGAATTTACTCAGTAAGCAATTTCACCAAAAGACAATGGTTACACTGAGAAACTGGGACCAGTGTATCCACATATAAACTCTTCCTTTTATTTATATTGGTTAAAGAAACTGCCCTTTGAAACTAAGACATACATAAAAATTATTCAGCAGACGTGCACAGAATTTGAGAGCTTTGTACTACTACATTTCAGGAGAGAAAAAAAGCTTCTTAAAAATATTTATTACTGATTGTCAGAGGCTGTAAGTCTGATCTACATACACATACAGAGATTCTTATTATGGGATTTTTTTCCTTCTAGAGTTTACATAAGTTACTCCACTGTTATCTTGCAAATGTTAATTGGGGCATACTTCAAGTTCCACCAAGAAGCACTTGCTGTGCTCTTTGAGGAAGATTTTCAAAAGCCCACATCAGGCCCAAGCAATACAAAGGCTAATGAACTGTTGCAGAGCACACGTCCTTCAGTTCTTAAAAAAGCAGGGGAAGCAGCCCCTATTACACACCCTCAACCCATATATGCTGCTATAGAAAGGGGTAATTTCATGTAGGGACTGCAAACAAGGACAAAAAGCTCCATTTTGCTGTGAGCACTCAGCCACAGGAACATTTTTGGGATGCTCATGGATTCACTCCCATCTCACACTGGCATATAGGAAAGGAGAATCTGGCTGACAGCAGACAAGTCCTGGTACAGGTTCACTCTTGCAAAGCCCTACAAACTGACAGCTGCCTTTTCCCTTGCCTCTGACACATTTGTTGCCAGCGCCCTGGCTGCTGAAATGCCACTGCCACGTATCTTTGTTATCATCTCATCCCCCTGCATCTTGCTGGTTTCCAGCCTAAATACCACCCTTATTAGGTGCATAGAGATACATCTGCGTGAGACGAATTCAGGGCACACAGATGATTCTATGCTGTGGTTGTTAGGCAACAAAACACCCCGTTACCACTTCTCTTGCCACTGGGAACCATCTGTCTTACCTTTTTCTGGAGGACACAATGGAAAATGAATATAAACATTCCCTGCAGAGAATTGAATATGGTGAAGAGATACGCCATGATGACTGTGCTTTCATTAATATACATGAGTCCAAATGCCCAGGTCAGTCCTAATAGGCAGAGTAGGGCTATTGCACCTATAACCCAGGACCTGTGAGGAGAAACAAAAAAAAAATAAAAAGGGATTGGTTTTTCATCTACATGAAAGAAGGCACATGTCTACAGGCAGGAAGACTTTGTCCCTGTTTTTAGCAAAAAGAAATAGCATATCAAAATAAATCATGGGAGCTTTGTCTTCAAGCTGGATGCAGTTTACAAATCTTCAAGCTTGAGGAAATATAAGGAAATGGAAGTGTTATGAGCATAGAAATTTATCATAACCAAAGCACAATGTCTCTTTTCTTAACATGTAAAAGCAGTGTGCATGTAAATGACATGTAGATGTTATTTCTGCAAATGGAGGAAATGAAAACAAGCTGAATGAAACAACAACTCTAAATGCCACTTTTTAGTGTCCATTGGTTTCACAGGACTGCCAGTTGGATTAGCTTCTTTACACTTAACAGCAAGATACATGTATTGCTGCATTTTAGCTAGTCTCCCATACTCCTGTAAGCCAGATAAACAACTACAGGCAGGTGTGCAAGCCCTCACTGCTTGCCAGATCAGCTCCACACAAGGATGTTCTTTGCAGTGCTGCTTCACACTTCTTCCACCCTGCAGTGAGGGGAACTGTATGCACGTATAGGTACTCACACACTACATTTGCTAAAATGGTAGCTGCTGCCACAATTCCGCTTGGAGAAAGGAGGGGCAATCTTTCTTCACATCAGCTGCAAAAATAAGATTACCATTTGCTCCACCTCAGGAGGGGGGCAGGAGTAGAGGGGCAGCCACTGCTTGGCCCCGAATGTTCAATCAGGTATGGGTAGTAGGCACTTTCTGTTTGCTTTCTCTCACTAACTTTGTCCTTGGACAGACAGCTTGGGGATGTGGGATGACTACTGCATGTTAGTTTTTTTCTGTGTGCTTTCAGGAAAGCTGGAAGCTCTGCTGGGATGTCAGGAGAAGTATTCCATGTTACCCTGCTAAATAACATTTAGTCATCTGCTAAATTACCTTCTCAGAGATTGATCTTCCAACACCAGAACCAGAGACAAAGCGTGACAAGCGGTATAGGAACTCAGTCCTACTCCTCGCCACCTCCCTGGTTTCCACATGCTGTATTCCCTACAACTTCAAAGGAACTGCTGCTATACAGAAGGGGGAGTCAACTTCTAGCTGGGAAGCAAGAAGCACTGTGACCATCCATTTGCCCTTTACCTCAAGGCTTTGATTTTCTTCTGTTGTCACCTGGTATCGTTAGCTGTAGCATCACAAAAATTAATGCCTTGATACCCAATCTTTGCCTCTCTTCCTCACCATTTAACCCTTTTGTTTCCCAAAGCAGACAAGGCTGCAGTTGGCCAGCATCTCTCCTTCCTTGTCTGCTCCGAAGCAGCCTGAGGTGCTGCAAAACAGCTACCAGGGACAAAGACTTGCCTTATGTTTCCAAGCCACTTGCCTTGTTTGACTGGGTTTGGGCATATTTGGGCTTCCATCTGCTAAGTGGAGCATAGGGCAAGGGGGAGAAAGATGAAGCAGGAGCAACTAGGGGGAAAAATCAGTCCTGCAGAGGTCAGGCAGTCAATCTCTGCTATGGAGATGCCATGGCAACTACAACCTTGAATCCTTTTTCTTTTTGCACAGCTTGTCACAAACAGAAGCACACCAATGTTGCATTCATGTTTTCTGGTTGGTTGTTTTTTGTTTTTTTTTCTCTTTAGGTATTAGAATGAAAATGCAGCATTAAGTCTTCCACTGAAGTTTATAAAATATGTATTATTTAACCACACAACCAGAAGAGCTCCCTAAGGTAATTACTTATTAAGACAGTTCTTTAAAAATCACTATTATGTATCTAGCAGACCAGAACAGCTCCTTTGAAGCATTTCCAGTCAATCCTGCTAATAAATATTTAGCACAATGCAAATTGAAAACACACTCTCACAATCCTTCAGACAGGTAGCCACTAGATAAAGTTTACATCTTTAGTCATTTGGGATATTTTACTCCCTGAGATTCCATCACCAGTGAGAGCACGCTATCATCCTAACTGCATGCCAATTAAAAAAAATAAAACCAATTTTTTTTCTTTAAAAAAAGAACAAATGAAACGGAAAAGCTTCTCTTTTCTCCCCCTTCTCTTCTCATTCCCAATTAGAAGCTTTCTGCACTTACAGAGTCTTTTAAAAATTATTCCCCAGATATCAGAAAAGTATTCTGCTCTGAAGCAGAGCCAATTCTTGAACCTGATTAAAGAGCCTTTGGCTGCAGAGGTGTGCAGGAATGAAACAGTTATTTAGTGAAAATATGCTACCTTCAGTGATGGAAAGGAATCTGTGGGTTAGAAGACCCCCAACAGTGCAAACTGCAAGCATTACAGTGTTGTGCTTCAGAAAACAAGACCTGGAGATAAAGAGGGCGTGAAGATTACTATGAATAGTTCCATCCCATATCCGCAGAAAAAAAACAAACCCAGTGATGAAAGAGAACATGGCAATGGTGCTGAAAGAATGAACACAAAGGACTCTTCACCAGAAGAACAAACTGAAAGTCTACTGCAAAGTTGATTTGCTTTTATTTCATGCTATTGCACATTATTTTCTCATTGCAGGAGAAAGAGCATGGATGCCCTAAGGTATCTAGGCATTTTTTACTTTCTTCACAGGGTTGGTTTTGGGTTTTTTTTTGGATGCAG
Source organism: Xenops minutus (assembly GCA_035221455.1). Taxonomy (NCBI): domain Eukaryota; kingdom Metazoa; phylum Chordata; class Aves; order Passeriformes; family Furnariidae; genus Xenops; species Xenops minutus. Next base: position 18,339,512 of record JAWWEE010000122.1, on the reverse strand, counting down.
CTTGAGGTTTTTGTCTTGCTCTTTGTACAGACTTGCTGTTGGTTTTCCATAGTTTTTCTTTTCTGTAGTAAATTTTATTGCAATAAAGAAAGAAAAAAGCGCCATGTTTTGGTGTAATTGAAAATCAGCAATTTACAATTAAGGAAAATTAGGTACTCCAATGAATAAGGAGACTCCAATGCACCAATGCACACAGATTTGTTTGACTACTCCCATTAAGTAGAAAGGGAATCATGGGGAATAGCATCCAAGCACCTTTCTGAAAATTTACTTCTGCATTTATATTACCATAAAGCTCTCCCAGTAACAGAGCACAGTGGACCAGAGGGCTTCTATTGGGATAACAAGTCTGTACTACACAGAATTAACTCGGGAACTTTCACCTTGAATTCAAGTAATGCCCAATTAAAGAATATAAAGCAAATAGGGTGGCAATTGGTTGGCAATACATATGCAGCACATTTACTCTGCACTTTAGCTGTATGCCTGACCGTTTTCCTGCACAGTTTGCTCTTCTGCCTCAAAAGCGAATGACAGAAGCTTTAATGATTTTTCAATATTGATCTGACAGCTGGCTCATGAGACCACACTGATAAATGAAATTTATCAGCCATTCAGGTCATTCTTACTTGATGAAGGGTCTGTTATCCTCATAGCTAAAGAATGCATAGACATAAAGACAAGAACACAAACATTAGAAATATAATGACATAGAGAATATAGTTTACTGCTAGTTCCCCTCCCTTCTCCCACCAGCTATCACCAAAACCAAAGGTGGACCAGCATCATTGTGCCTAGAACACACCAGCCAGTCTGGTTTGCTTCCCCAGAGAATTGAAACATGATCGAGGTCACTGGTTTCATGCACAGAAGTGGACATCATCACGAGCTGTGAGCTGCAGCTGCCCCTCCTGGCTTCCATCATGCAGCTGTCAAATGTCTCTGAAATCTCTTTTAGAAATCATGGCTGTCCTTGCAGAAGACAAATTTTGAAACCACAGCACAGCCATCACAGAAGGCTTTCACGTGTTCAAGTGGCAAAACTTCACCATGCCTCCATCACTCTCTGCCTGTGGGGCTGTAGTGTATTACAGGGATCTCTTTATTGCGCTTTACTTTTTCAAAGTGGAAATCCCAAGTTGCCACATTATGAATCAGGCTACAGCATCAGGATCTTCTAAAGTCCTGGGTAACAGAAAGCATTGAGCTATTTACTCCCGTTTCATGGGGAAGGACATTAAGGCCTCTCTCTGCCAGGCAAGAGTACAAAGCAGCTGGCTGCATTGATGAAGAAGCCAAGACGGATCACTCAAAACCAGCTTTTATCACTGTGGGGACACAAGATTAGTCACAGCCATTTCCCCACAGAGGGGACTCTCCCTGACCTTCTGGGACTGACTGTGTGCATAACTCTGCTTGTGTGGTGGGTGATGTGCAACATGTGGAGAGGGCAGGCCAACTCCTCTCCCCACTGACATGGAGCTCTTGAACCTTGCAGAAACCACCATGGGTGCCAGAGATGGAGGGGGACTCAATATGTTCATCTCATCACCCCAGGCAACATAACTAGGGCCAGTCCATCCTTTGGTCAATACTGGCAATCTGCAACTCTCCTACAATGCAATTCAATGAAATTAAGACGTGAGACAAGCTGGAGCTGTCAGGCCAGCAATGTGGGCAGGAGCAGGGCTTGGATTTCTATTACTGTGTTCATAAGCACTCGGGTTTTCTGGTAAAGACTTTATATTGAAAAGTCACCAGCAACAGATTATAAAAATAGAGAATTAGGACATTTTTTTATGCTGTTGCTGCTATCCAGAACCTCACAAAGTTTTTCAGCAATCCATAAGAGCTTTTTTTCAAGGCAGCTGAAGGCTGCATTTCATCTTTGTACAGACAAAACGCTAAATTGTTATACTTGGATTCCCTTTAAGCTTGAGGCTAACACTTCAAAGCAGCTCAGGAGAAAACCATCTAAGAGACCTTGGCAGTTTTTACCCCATTTCCAGTGTGAATGTGTGTAGGACCCACTGCCCAAAGCAAACAGGTGGCTAAAGAAGTGAGATTTTCAAAGATGCCTGACTTCCAAAAGGTTTAATTCTCTACACACAGGCCTATAGAACTTAGTCTCTTATATCCTCATGAAATACAATCCTTTTCATTTTAACAACTCCAGTGTTGTAAGAAGCTTAAGTCTTGTGTTAGCAACTATTTCTGACAAAAATTACTCCAGAATGTTGTCTTTTTTTTACCCCTGGTAAAGGCTGTGCTGCAGTAATACTGTGTCATTATCTGCAATACATAAAACCCATCACTTAGACAAGAGAAAAGCCTTGGAAGAGCTTTAGTTCCCAGAAAAATGGAGCTGCTAACTGGAAAACTGAGATTATATTCACTAGTAGCAAAAGGAAGTAAGATTTGACACAGAAATAATTGGAAAACTTAGCCTAGCACAGCTTGAGATGCTACATCTAAAGTGCTTCTCCAGATTTGGATAAATTTGTCCAATACCTGGCAGTAAGGGATATAGCCTATTAAATTTAAACTATGTGACTCTGATCCCTCTATAGTTAATGGGAGACTGGTAGCCCCAAAAAGGAATTTATTCCCTAGAAGAACAGGTATTTAAGGTAGGTGAGGCTATACCATTCCCTGATAAAATACTTTTCTCTACTGACTGCAGAGGAAAGCTGAATCATGACTTAGGTGGGGGCTTCACTTTCAAATACCTGAAGGTAAAAAGCTGGTCTTTAGTGGTTGCATTATTCATTTAACCTGCAAAATCTTACCTCACCTCCCTTGTGTTTCTTTGCAGCCCAGATGATGGATAGCGGATGGTCTACCAATCCATATAAATACCTAATTCATTTTCTAATCTTAAAAAAGCCCTGACTTTACCTTGGGGCAAAGACTTCCTAAGGTTAATTACACATCATGTAAAACTCTTTCAAAATCTTATTTAAGTTAGATGTCTTTCAATTTCCCAGAGTAACTTTTCCTTCAATGATGAGAAAGGATTGTTCATATTACCTTCTCTACTCTTGTGATAATTCTAGACTAATGCTTTTTAAAAAAAGTTGCTAAAATTTTACAATTTAAAGTATTTTCCCATCTCTTTGACAGCAGGAAAAGGTTCAGTAAGCACATAGACTGAGAACTCCGGCCCCAAAATAACTGTTTGGCTAGCAAGCAAACACACCAAAGTGAGTACACAGGACCTTTAGTAGCTGTTAAGGGTGATGAAACCCAAATAAAAATGGATGGATGATGTGCCCCTTCACAAGCATTCAGAAAGACCCATGGAATTCATTTTAATATGGTGCAAATAAAGCAGAGAGACAGACATTTCCTGCAGGCACGCAGGAGGGAAACACAAAATAAAGTGTGCTATTGTGTCTCCCCACTGCCTGCTGGTATGAGGCAGCAGGGATGTTTTGCTTTCTTTTTTGTATTTTTTTTTTAATTTCAAGGATTAGAAAAGATTGATTTATTGAACTCCTGTATATCTACAGGAAGGAGTTGGAAAGTCCAGCACTCTGCTCATAAAGCAAACGGGTTCATCATTAATTAGTGAAGGAGCATCTTCATGGTGAGAAAAATCGATAGCAAGCAATAAAAGAGTGCTTAAAGGATTTTGCCTTCGAGTTTCACGACAAAGTTACCATCTTGATGGCATGAAGCCAAATAGCTTCCTAATCTCCTTCCTTATGCTGCTGGTGTTCATCACACAGCTTCCCAAGTCATCATTTCCAAGTCTCACGTTCTGGCTCCTGCACTGGTCCCTGAAAACACCTGTAACCATCTTGGAAGTCAGTGGGCCTGTCAGCTTCATTTGCAGGAGAAACCCTTGACTTTATATGGCTTGGAGACCTGTACAGTTTGGGGCCCTACCTCCTGGCATAAGAGTAATTTTATATAAATTTAAAGCCACATCTGGCTTCCACCAGTTGATCTAAAATTTTATTCAGACACATGAGGCCAAACCTTTCTTGGCCCCATGTGATGCCCAAACCTAGGGTTTGGGACAACCAATGGCTATGTTTTTCTGCTAAAGGCAAAGCATCATCCCTTTCCCCTCCACTCACCCAGGGAAGTCACAGTATGCTTTCTGAGATTTGTTCTTAATTATTGCAATTGGAAAGAGCAATTCTGTTAAGCTCATCTCATTTTCTGTAAGTAATTAATTACCCTCAGAATTGCTTACCCTGTTTATTTCCTTCCTCCTAACTTTGCAAAGGCATGGTATGATTATTCAAGCCACACTGATGTGTAACCACATACCTAATTGTTTCCACACTATATGGATTCAACAAAAGCCTTTAGACACATTTGTATTATCCAAATAGCACCAGCAGGGCTTGCTGACAAAGTGCTTAAAATGTATGGCCTTTTAAAACAATAACCATGATTTATGGGTTCACAGAAAGACTGTAGGTATTTAATATCTTCCAGGACACTCTCTCAAATCAATAACCACTAATTGATTTTTTTTTTTAAATTCAGAAAGGAGGACACCTGTCAGTGGGAAGATTAGTGCTTTACAATCACCATTCAACATTAACACAGCCATCACAAAACCATAGGTAAACAAGCAAAACCCCAAACCAAAACAATCAGATATTAACCAAATCCTTCTGTGAAAAACTCAAACAGCAGCAGATTGCACCAAACAAAATTGGGTGCTGCCATCACCATCACTAGGGGAAAAAGGCACCCAGACAAAAGCAGACTCAGATGTTTCTCCAGTAGGGTTTTTGCCTCTGATGTGCTCCCAAACTTGGCACTCTGGCAAAATATAAATGTGCCGTATCTTTGCTTGGTAGGAAGCTTGTAAATAACCCATTTTGTGCCAATTCTGAGTGATTTTTTTGTGTTTGCTTTAGGCTGCCTGTAAGTTTGCTCATGCAGAGATGCAGGTGAAGGCTATATAGAGAAGCAATGAGTTAACCAGGGGACTAGGAAGCACAGTACTTTCTTACACAGAATCCAAGGGAATGTGAGATGCGGCTTGTTCAGCCTGAGAAAGAGGAGACTGAGGGGAGACTTCATTGCAGTTACAACTTCCTCATGAGAGGAAGAGGAGGGGCGGGCACTGATCTCTTCTCTCTGGTGACCAGGACCTGAGAGAATGGCCCGAAGCTGTGTTAGGGAAGGTTTAGGTTAGATAATTACAAAAATGTTCTTCACTCAGAGGTTCATTGGGCACTGGAACAGGCACCCCAGGGATGGTCACAGCACCAACACTGACAGAGTTCAAGAAGCATTTGGACAATGCTCTCAGGCACATGGTGTAATTCTTGGGCTGCTACTGGCCAAGAGCTGGACTTCGATGATCCTCAGGGTATTCTATAAATCTGTGATTCTATGACCATCAGGCTTGTGAAGGCATGGTACTCTCTCTCAAGGCCAGATGAAACACACAGATTGTAGTCTGACATCCAGTACCATGAAAGTGAGGGAGGCAGTTTCTAATGCCCACCTCAGTACTCTGTGGCTAACATCTAAACTTTGCAGAGGGGGAGATTTTCCAAGGGAGAGAAAAAGCTATTCCTCATTTTCTGAAGGGCCCAGATCATTTGGTCATCCTTGCAAAACGCTCCTGTGAAGACTTCTGGTGACAGAGAATGCCCTGCCTGTGCATCCCAAGCACTCTTAAAACACAATCCACTTCACATCCAAGTTTATCCAGACCTAAACACTGACTCAGAGGCTCTTTTTGTTCCCTAGAATCAAATTATCCTCTCCAAAAGGCAGCCCTGGAGCTGCTGTGCTCTGAGCCTGCGGTCCCCAGAAGTCAGTGGTGTTCAAAAATGCTGCACATAGCACAGCTAGCTGGGAAGGAGAGATTTTCAACACCCTATTCCTGAACAACCCACTCAGTTCATCTTTCTATTTTGATAGTAAGGCTGTATGAAAGCCTTTAAAGAGAGCTCGCTCTGTACAGGCCTTGATGTTTTATTTGACATTATAAGTTATAGGAAATGTCAGGATTTTGGGTCATATTTAACAGAGGTTCACTGTGGCTCCTGTAAGAGTTTGCACTCACTAGCTTGTGTTTCAAACCCTCTGCACCTCCATTCCACCACTCGCACCACCACACACACCTCCTCAAAGCTGTATGGATGCTTGAAACTTCCTCTCCCTGCATGGAGGGAGTCTCCATGTTGCCAGACCCTCAGCCCTCTCTTCACTGGAAACTGAGAACTCTGAAAGTAAAGGAATGGATCTTTTGCACCGCGATGCTGTGCTGGGCAAGCTCCCAAGAGCTGGACCCCTTCACTGTACTGTGTCCTCCCTGCGCACTCCCAAACAACCACAAACCCAGAGGTAATGAAGGATTAAAGTGCTGCTGTTCTGCAAGTCCAGTCTCCTGGGTGAACCCCATGCAATATTCAATTTCACTCTTCGGCATTACAAACTATTCCCAAGTTGTAGCATTTTATGATTAAACAAAAAAAGATCTGGAAACCAATAGATGAGATTAAATCTCAATAGAAAAAGCTGAAATAACCCTTACTGTCTCCCTACTTTGTCTTGTTTCAAAAATGGCTAGAATAAAGCACAAATTAATCTTCCTTTAGTAAGAGTATACCTGTTACAAATTATTGTTCTGCATTGGTAATGTAAGCTCCTCATATCAAAGGAGAAAAAAATCTTGAATTTTCAAAAGTCTAACTCATTCCTCACTGCACCAAACCCAGGATGTTTACTTTTTCTGTGTTTCAATCAGCTGAGTAAATAAAACTAGACTGGTAAACCTTTATTCCTGCCAGCACAATACTGCTGTGTTAAATCAAGGATTTAATTCAAACATTTCTGCAGATGATTTTTGGAAGTTCTATTTAACCTTTGTTTTCAATTTTCTACCTAACTCAGGATTTTTTTATGACTTCAGCAAACCCACAGGACTGAAATAACAGGCTAATCTGGGGGCTGGGATTAGTCATGTCTCTTTAAATAAAATACATATGTTGAAGCACGAAAATGAGCAGATAATCACTTACACCCATACAACATATGGGGAGAACGGGCTATGGCAACAATTTTAAAAGAGGCATATCTTCCAAAGGGGCTTCTGAGTTTTGTGCCTGATGCTCCTCGTCCCCCACCTCCCCCAGCCTGGGCCAGACTCCCTGGAAGAGCCCAGACTGAGCTTTGCAAGGCTTTTATATAGTAGTAACCAAGGTTGAGTATTTGCGTTTGGCTCCTACTTTTGGCTGTAAGGTTGCACATTCTTAGATTTACTTCAGCAAGCCCTTGAGTAAGAGTCTCCTATGGAAAAAATACAAAATAAAGGAGTACGTTGTGAGTTTTGTTTCAAGTCAAAACTTGGGAGAACATATACTTTTTTATTCACCCTTTAAATCAGGGCTGTGTGCCTTTAGCCATGGATCATTTGAAGCTTCCATAGCAGCCAGCAAGCTGAAGAGCACTCATTTTGGTCATTTGAGTATTGCTTTCTGAAGGCTGCAGTGCAGGACATTTCCGCTTCATCCCCATTAATGGGATTTCAGCATGTGTTTGCAAATGTAGTCACAATGCCTAAAAGCATTATCTCCTGCATGCTTGGAATAAATATATGTTTTTCCAGGGAATGTCATGCTTTTGATACAGCGCTTATTCTTTTGTTGCAGAAGATGGGATGGGAGCAGGTTTTCACAAAAGGAAAGAAACTGCAAGACAACTACAGTGATTAATGCCAGGATTAAACTATCTCAAGGACCCTAATTAATAGTGCTTCTTCAGCAACAAAAAATGCTCCGAGCTAAGACCCTGGGTCTCTCTATCTGAAAGAAAGAAAATTAAATTTCCAGAATGACTTTCAGGTGAGTTTCTATTCCAATAAGCTTTTCAAACAAACCCAGGACTACAGTCTGACACCCTCCTCTTTGAAGAAGCCCCCACAAGTTGTGCTTTCTGAAAAGCATCCAGGTGGCCTATGGCACAAGCCAAGTTATACCCTGGCCAAAACAATAACAATAATAAAATGGGACAAAAAGAAACAAGCTGACAAAGCCCTTTGCCTCTTGCCTTCTTTCTAGTGGGCCTGCAACTGCACTTGGCAGCTATGACCAACATGTTGCTCTTCCAAAGTAAACAAAATAAAATCTTGTTGCCACATACTACGGCACAGAAGAATGTCAGGAAGCCTGGTATAGCCGGGGGAAATGCTAACAAACTAAACTGCAGCCAGGCAGCATTAGGGGAGAGGGCATAGGGTGCCTGTGAGAAAGTCAAAGAAAAGGTTCCATCTGTAAGGAAGAGAAAAGGATGGCTTCTGGTCACTGCTAGAAGAAAGGAGGTTTCACCCTCTTCCCTCCAGCCATTTGAAGATGCCCAGTGTAACTTCAGGTGAAGTAACTGCTTTGCCCTATTGATGAACCCTCTCAATTCACTTGTAAGACCTGCTTTTTGTTAGGTAAATGCTCTCCTCATCCAATTTTCTACCAGTTTTCCATGTCAGTAACTAACACACCCACACACTCTGTACCATGACAGCATATAGCAAAGACAAGACCTCAGATTTCACTAGATATATTGAAGAGCACATCTGGATTATCATCACTGTTGATCCTCTTTTTTTTCCTCTACTAGTACCATGATGACTCAAATGAGCAGTGTTTAAATGTCTGCAGAACAAGCACTGTGCTGCCACACGATGCAAAGGTATTGGAGGAGAGGGTTCATCTGAAACTCTGTTTTGTACAGAGAAAGGGGGTTAAGCATCTGGAAACATGTGGATGGTTTGTTGTGCTGCAGCATCTGGCACGGCTTGGATGAAAACTTGGTGTGCAAGGACCACAAGCTGCCAAAGTACATGCCTGATCACTTGGAAAGCAGCTGATGGATGGAAAATGGAAGAACCATGCTGGACTATTCACATGTAATGTATTTTCCCTTGTCATATTTCCCTTGAATATAAAAAAGATGCAGTGTAGTCCTGTCTATGACAGTCTGAGACATTTTGCACATCTAACATCTACCCAGCACAATGGAAAAGCATGAAGGAGAAACTTTGAGCCAGCCACTCAGCTCCAGAAATCACTTCACACGGCAGCAACTTCTGGTAAAACAGCCTCACAGCTGCTCTAAAGAATTCCAGCTGGTAACACATCCTCATGAGGAGCCATCTGCTAGCAGGAGTGCATCAATACCACACTGATACGCCCACAGTCTCCACCTCATAGGCTATAGGTGCAAGCTGCACAGCAGGCTTTTGCCATCCAAAAAGCTTACGTAGTCCCTGGCTTGAAAGATCTGTCTTCTCTGCAAGCTCCTAAGGACTGGGGGAATCAATCTTCCAAAACAATGCCTTTCCCGGTACAGTTGTTGACAGTGAATCAGTCTGTGCTCATGAGCCTTTCTGTGCACCCTTTACAACCCACTTATACTCTCAGATGGCCTGAGATAACATGATGTAGGGTAGAGCTACCATGGACTAAACTATGCGCCCCACTGCCCATCTCTGATCACCTACGTTTGACAACAAGCCACAAAGAGATGAAAGAGCAATGGCCACAGTGGAGTTTGAGTGCTCAGAAACAGTCATTATAAAAGGCTGGGGAGGAAAATCCCCTCCAACTCTGGGTTTGGGAGGCATCGGTAGAAGCTACACACCCCACCCAAGAGGCAGCTGTTTGGGCATCATTGTCGGTGTCACTTCATACTAAAGAGATTTTAAAAGGCAGAAGAGAGCCCCACTCTGGATGAACTCTTAAAATTTCTATGTAAATATATTGAAAGAAGACATCAAACAGGACTTTTCCAAAATGGCCTAGATAAAAGCATGCTAACTCTTGATGGCGATACCTCTTGTAAAATGGGAGCTAGTGTCCTCCTGGCATCAGTGGCAGGCACCGAAAGTCTCGCAACTCCAAACAACATATCCCACATACAGAAGCTCACATCTTTTCCTGGCTACATATCTCAAAAGCAGGACTAGAGCATGAATCTTGCTGTCTCAGAGGGCAAAACCCACTGAATCAGCTCAGTACCAACCTTCCACGTAAGGAGGATGCTCTCAGCACAGGGGAAAGGACCCACATCTGTGGTTACCCAATTTCCCTCTTAAAAGTGCTGGGGTAAGCCAGAAAAGTTAACAAGGATAAAAACTAAAGCAGCTCTGTATTCATCAAATATCTCACTGGGTAACCCCTGGGTAACGAGTGCCCCACCGCAGGAATGTCAGAATCTCCCATGCTGGCACAATAATCCAGGGACTGTTCTTGAAGGTTAGGGAAGTTTATTTTTACAACTTTGCACAGTGCCTACAAATCTATCAGCCACACAGCATCTGGTTCAGGCACTGCCCTTTGAATAGCTTTTCTGTTGGTGCAGTAATTAAAGGTATCCCAGGTGACACCTGATCCCTTATCAAGTTCATTAATTTAAGTGGAGTTATTTGGCTCTCTATTTTCTATACTTCATAATGTATTTCTAACCTTTAAAGTGACATAGGCAAGGACCAGATTGCAGGGGCGCTTATTAACAGCCTATTAAAATATTTTACGGCCTTTATTTTTACGTTGCCATAGGGAATCAAGTATTTTGCTGTTGTTAAACAGGCTCAGGATTTACGTTGCGAGAGCTTCACCACAGCCTAACACAGAGTAGGGCTAGGAAATGAACTTGGAGAACAAACTCTCATTCAGCTCTCCATGTGCTGTAAAGCTGTCATATGCAGATGGGAGCAAGGGGCCCTCTAATGCAGGCCCTTGGTTTGATTTGATTTTTTCAAATATAAACCAATAAAAGAAGATGCAAGGCTCTGGGACCTGTATGTCTTTTTAGCAACCCTATAGACCCACAGAGGGAAGCTCAAAAACGATCTTAGTGGTCTCCTGTGAAACAATGTGATTTGTGTCTTTTTAGTCCAGAGCTGCTGTAACACATGGGCATTTTGCAACTGAATTAGAGCCAATGGTTTTGGAAGACCACAATCTTACCTGCAACAAGACTATGATTTTATCTAGAAGACAACTATGATCTTAGTGAAAAGTCTTCTAGAGATGGCAAGCCCCTCGCTTCCCTAGGAAACCTCCCTCAAAGATGAATTCTCTATTATAAATCTGCACCTCCTCCTAAATCAAGTACATGCAACACTGAGACATCATGTCTTGAATTTAGAGACTTTATGCTGTCCTGCTTAGGTATTCAGAAATTTCAATCAATCCCCTTCTGAAATTCTTGCTTTGATAAACTTCCTAAGGTGAGCCTGGGGTCTTCCCGAGTTTGTATTATGTTTCTCTTATTTTCTCAAGCATAAAATGTAATTTGTAATGAAGCAACGCATTTGAAAGGGTATCAGCAACATACTTCAAAGTATTTTAATTGCTTGTGTTTTCAAAACATTTTAATGAAGTCAAATCAGGAATAGACACTCATCTGCCAAATAACCTATAAAATATTTTACAATGATATTATAATTGATGCAACTGGTTGCTCAACCGGCATTTTAAACAGAGATACTACAGATTAGCACAAGAAGATTATTCAGTAGACAATTATTAGTTTTGTTTTAATTATAAGGGCTTTGGGTGGTTTTTTCTGCCCACTTTTTAATTTAAATGTCATACTGCAAGGCTTTCTAGACAGATTTTGTGTGGGTAACCTAAGAGACTGTTCTCAGCAAGCAATTCCATAGCACTATTGCATGACAAGTAGCCATATTAATAAATGTTATTAAATGTACCATTCCTTTAATGGCTCATTCAAGACCAAACGAAAGCCTACCTTGCTGGGATCAATCTTGGATCAATCCAGGAGGGACTGCTCTTCCAATTTCATTTCATAGCTGAGCAATGTCAGGAGAAATAGAGGCACACCACAGAGCAGCCTGCCCACAACCTGGGTGGACGAGCACCCTGCACGCCCCCTCACTGGGACCTCCTGCATTTGTACAGTCCTCTTCCCTCACAACCCTCATGGAAGAAGCTGTGCCTAAGAAATTAAAACTTCACCAAAGGACCGTACCAGGTTGTGGCATGCCAATGGCACTGCAAGCCTTGCCTGGTGAGAAAGTTTTCAGGAGGAGGATTGACCTGGTTTAAATTAAAGCTGCATCTGCAAGAGCTGCTCAGCAGTAAAAACAATAACCTTGCTGAGAACTGCCTTGCAACTGTGCAATTCAGTCATCTCCTAACGAGCTCCCCTCACGCCTCTTCTCCCACTCGTACCACAAAACAGAACAAAGAACCCACTTCCAGCCGTGTTGCAGAACACTCTCCTTTCCTGGGTGGGCAGTAAAGTGCTGACTCCCAACAATTTCCTCCTCCTGAACCTCATTAGATGGTTTTATTAATTAGCAGGATCCCAATCTTATCATGCTCTGCACCTGAAATCCCGCTTGTATTTTTGAAGAGAGTAATTAAAGCCAGAAGTACCTGAATAAACAAGCACTGACAGAGACTAATATTCTATCAATATAATGAAGCAGCTTGCTAGATAGTAAAATGCTCAGATTTACTGGGAATTCAGATGTTAACCCAGTCCAAGGGCGAAACATGCCTTGGCTGGAAAGCACATCTGCTGATGTGGGCACCCTAGATAAATCCTCGATAACTCTGCTGAAAGCAATCAGATTCTGGGGAGAATTTGGGTCATGAAATCTGTCAGGGGCCAAAACAAACAGAAAAGAAGTAAGGCTGCTGCCCTCAGTGCACAGAGAAATAGTAATAATCAACAGTTTCAACACCTTCCCTGTAGAGACTGAAATAATTAGCTGGTAATTATTGGGCACTCTATGCAGAGTGACTAGGGGGTTACCTGCTTCAAGGACTGAAAATGTAGTTTTGCATCCTTCATGCAACATTGAAAGGAAAATGCCACCACTGGCAGCCACATCCCAATAAGACAGTACTTTGCCATCAGCTACTTCTTGGTACCTACTAGAAACCACTCTGCAGTGCCATAACCCAGTGTATTATCCCTGGTTATCACTGCAGCTGGCAGAGCTGGTTCCCCTGTTATGCTCCTCAGAGAGGAATGGGGGAATAAACAGCAAAACACGGAAACAGTCTGAGAGAAAGAAAAAAAACACCAACTACTTACTTGATATTGTCAAGACATCCAGATTCGGGTTTCAATATGGCAGTATGATGAAACATTTTATAGAGAGCAATCCCAAGGAAGATGACATTAAGCTGCAATGGGGGGGAAGGGAAAAAAAAGGATTACGTGACGCAGCACAACATGATGGGGGTAAAGGCAGCTTCTTCTCTGTAACAGATGGGTTACTGTAGGAAATTAACTCTCACTACAGTTTTATAGTGACTGAATAACAGAAAATTCCCAAGCATTTTATGAGGTGAGCTGGCCTGTAGACTGCAGGACTGGTGATGCTACAGCCTTACCAAAGCCGTGCCACTGCGTATGTTACTAATATAAGGCTGGTTCTAACTTCAACTGTAGTGCTTCATTGGTGTTATGGAAAATTAAAAATACTTGCTGTAATGGTTTTCCTGTGTCTGAGAAGTGTACAGGCATGAAAAGTCACTCCAAGCATCTTGCTTAAGCCAGTCCCATTGTAATGAAGCATAAATGCATCTTTTTTCTGTGAATACACCTTTTAAAGATGGTATTATGGGGCAGATGGGCAGGAAAGTCACAACTGCTGAAGATGCTTAGCACAATGTAAAGTTGAAAAACAAAAAGGAAAAGGAATTTGATTTGTTCTGTAAAAGATGTGACGGTGTTTCAATGCCTCAGTGTTAACAAGGCTGCCAATTCCTGGAAAGCAGTTCCCCCAAAAGCCCAGTCTAGAGTTTGGGACATAATCAAAAAGGGAAGATACCTTTTTATGAATGAATTGCCTAAGGGGAAAAAAACCCAACAGCTGTAGCTGTAGTGTGTCCCCCTTCTTGATGTGGAAGGCTGCTGAAATGGCCCCCAGTTGCAGAAGAAGCAGAAGAAGGAGAGACAATGTCTGCATTGAAGTGAGAGCGCCTGGTTTTCTGTGCTAGCCAAACTGTACTTAGTCAAAACAAAGGATGGTTTATTTAAGCCATACTGTAGCAATTAAAGTATAAGAAAACTCCAGCTGTCTCTAAACTTGGGTTCTCTACCTTGTTGCTGTGTTAGCTGATATGCTGGCAGTGTGCTAAACATGAAGTCATAAAAGCTTCAACTTCTGCTGAGAAGAAAAATCTCTCATCAAACTTCTAGTTTGGACTTCATTTCATTCCCCCTATCCCATATTCCACCCCCCCCCCTTTTTTTTTTTAATCAATGCAAAGCTTTGCTCTAGAATTCAAAAAGTAGGTGAGCAATGAGTGGCATCAAAATAGAGTTTGGTAGTCCTAAATGTCCAATGGTAGTAACCAAACTCTGCAAGTGCCTGTTCCGGAGCTCCCCAGCCCATTTTGATCAAGTATTTTGCAATGCCAAGAGCTTCTCATAATGAGGGTCTAATTGCTTGTGCCAGGCGGGGTCAAAGAAGAACATGCCTTTCTCAAATTAATTCGTGTAAATTAAAGATAAAGAGTAAAAGGACAGCAAAAGTTTTATTTCTTGACCTGAGAGATGGAGTAGTTAATTAGGAGTTCTTACCATAATTATCAAGGTCGCCGGTCCTATAAAGCTCCAAATGAAGTAGGTGTCAAGTCGGAGCCAACATCTGTAATGAAACACAGGGGAAAGAAGGCATTCAAGGACTGCACTCAGGACATACATCAAGAGTGAGCAAGTGACAGAGAAGAATGTGAGCTGCAAAACACGCCGGTGGGAGACAGGAAATATTACATTGCTTGTTCATTTAAATGCTGAATTATGTGCCCCATTTCTGACAGCGCTATTGATGGAGTAAGATAATTACCTCTAGAGGAAGCAGGGAGAAAATGGCACGAGGCCTATTTGCTAAGGCTTTCTGCATCTGTCAGAAAAAATCCTTAAACTGAGGGGGTTTTTTAAGGAAGGGGTCTGATGAACATCCATAGAACTGCTTCTTTGCTTTATGCTTCTCTTTGCTCTGCAGCTCTGATGCAGTGCAAGCTGTCTGTCAGCTGTCAAGTGAGATGACATTTCTCCAGCAATCAGATCAGAGTAAAACTGGTGCAAATAGGAAGCATGAATTGGATAACAGGAGGCTGAGGTTTAATTAGGTTCAGCAACTTCCT
The DNA here is from genome assembly GCA_035221455.1 of Xenops minutus. Taxonomy (NCBI): domain Eukaryota; kingdom Metazoa; phylum Chordata; class Aves; order Passeriformes; family Furnariidae; genus Xenops; species Xenops minutus. The sequence goes on along the minus strand of JAWWEE010000122.1, from coordinate 18,324,399 downwards.
CTTTAAAGTGTTTTATTTCCCTGAACCTCCAGAGTGTTTTGTTTTCACTAATGTTTCCAGGGTTGCATATGGTCTGTCCTATCACAAGAAGTTGATTCATGGCCTAAAACTAAATTATTAATCACTTAATTTCAACCGCATTTAATACTCCCCACATTTTTTAAGGCCCTTGGGAAATTACATTTCCATTCCTAGTTCATTCCAGGCGACAGGAAGATAAAATGGAAGTGACTGGTTACAAGACAGACGAATGTAAATTCCAAGAAAGTTTCACATGATGTTTAAAATAATAATATCTTGTCATGTTTGCAATGCTGCAAATCACAGCTCCATTTATACACAAAGGACTGAGAAAGCACGAAACCACTCTTACACTAAACATCCAATGGAATTTCATAATTAGGCAAGTGACAAGAACTGTACATATGAATTTATCATGGTGGAAGAGATAGCAGTTCTTACAAATGACAGCTTTAGTGTATGTGTTTAAGGTTTTTTCCCTTCCAATGGATTTTGCAACAGGCTGAAAGGTCTGTGCCTGCAGCCCTGTGTGAGATGATCAGCAGGAGATGCCTGCGGAGAGAATAATACAACATGCCCTGAGCCTCTATGACTGGGAGAAGCCAAGATATGAATAAATTCAAAAATGCAGAGAAAGCTTCTCACTTCCCTCCATGACCATATAGATCTCAGGTCTCATCAGTGCTGAAGATGTATTGAGATATATATATATATAGTCATAGCACTATTTGTCACAAATTAAAATACCATCACTTCTGTGACTGTCATTCCTGAGCTGCCTCTGCAGCTGCTCATCCAGAATCTTCATGTGATAGAATCAAAATCTTAATGCAAGAGGCAAACAGAGGCTTTCAGAGAGACTGCAGGGAAATCTTGTTTCCTCTGTGGCTGTTGAAGTTCAAGGTGATTTAGACGCAGCTGGTAATGGAACAACATGAGTGACCTAAAACTACTTGAGTTTGATTCCCTATTGGAAAGTGTTTATGTGATCATGACATCTGTGTATCACCCATAATAACAGCTGAACTGTCACCCAATTGCAACTACATTTGACAAAGGAATTGAGGTTTCAAGGATAATGAAGTCCCTGTAAAAAGTCCTCCTCCTTATCCCTGAACGAAGATGTCCGCACAGCAGCAGCTCACATATTACATGGCATTTCAGACTCTACCTACTCCATCCCCCTTAGGAAAAAAGTGTAACTAGTGTTTATGCCTCAGCTGCTCTACATAAATCAGAGAATATGCAGCCCCATCACTTTTTTCTACTGATAATGAGTGCTGGTGTGTGGGAGAGGACTCAGAGGGTTGTGGGTTTTCAGGGGATTTTTTTTGTTTTTTTTTTAAATGGAAATATTTTGAACTTTTTTTTCCCAGTTTAACATGCAAAACAATCCCCAGTCCCTGCCGCCCAGGAGTTTGGAACACTGTATTTTAGTTGCCATTAACGTGGTTTTACTTCAGCATAAAGATTGAGCTGGCTCTTGGAAAGTCCATGGAAAAGGAAACACATAAACCCTCTCTTTACCTCTTCAAACATGATGGTTAGCCCTATGGTCACATCTGGTGCAGCTGGTTTTGAATACATGTAGATTGGGACACAGGGAAAATCAGTGGAAGCTGAAATACAGACTGAGTGAAAAGCTGTGCCATGATGAGGAATGAAGCACAAAGCTATTGGTTTCCTTTCCAGACAGTCAAAAGGATGAAATCTTCCACTCTGTTCCCCTAAAAAAAAATGTGTCTCTTCACTTGTGGAGAACAACTGAGTGACAAGACATGGATACTGTGGATGGGAAACAGGAAAGGAGCCAGGTCCTGCCCTCAGGATAGGCAGGGGCCAGGCATGGAGCAAAAGGAAGCCCTTCCAATGACAGATAGCTTCACCTAAGCCAGAAAGCTTTTCACTAAGCTTGTAAAAAACAGAGAAATCTTTTTTCCACCTCTCTTCACACTCCAAAGAATGTGATGTCATTTTCTATTTGTTTGAATAGAAAAATCTCCTTTCTATGAAACCATGTATGATTGTCAGTCTTGGGCGACTAAACTGAAAACTGCAGGACTGATCTGCAGAAGGACTTAAAAAAGCTGAGGAGCTTGGTGGTCATCAGGAAGAGATGCACCTTTGAACCTGTTTAAGTCATACCTCATTAAAAATGCAAATTAAGACCAAAACATCAAAACACAGGCAACCCGCCAATTGCGTTGTGGAGCTGTAAATTGCTAATCAGACAAGTACCACACTGAGCTTTTCTTCCCTTAAAACACAAAACCCCACATGCACAATGAGCTGCATAAATGAGCTTCTCAAAACAAGGAAGCAATCAGGCAACTCACTTCCCAAAGTTGCTAATCTTGGGATGCCGAGTTACTTCTGATCCTCCACACGCAGCTGCACTGTGAGCACAGACTTGCCACATTACAAGTTTAGACTTTGCTGCCATTAAGGAAATGAGCTGCTTCAGGGCTCAGAATAAGGCAGAGCGGATTATGAGAAAATGTGCGGATGCAGGGAACACTGCTCAGAACTCTGTTGCTTCTTCCAAGACTCACACCAACGTATTCAGTTCTCGTAACGAGCTCCGTGGCACTGCTTTCCCTTACTTTTTAATTTCCTCCTTTTCCACAGTGACAACTCACAATATTCACCTAAAGCTTTTCCCAAGTAATAAAGACTACAAAGAGTTTACTCTATTTTCTGCATGAAGAGAAATCAAATACTAAACTATCCCTGGTGTGTATTAAATATAACCAATAAACAATCATTAGCTGCCATTGGACCGTAAAATTTGAAGAGCCCTAAACATATCATGTTGTTCATGGGAGCTCAGCGGTTTGTTTCACGTGGCTATACAGCCTCCTTGTCAGGGTGCAGTAATGGGATATGTATGCACCAGACATCCCTTTCAAGGGTGCAATATAGGTTCTGCTTAATGGAGTTCAGCGTCCACATTGCTCATGCTTCTTCCTCCAAATACTGGCAACAACCCTGCAAATAAAACAAGTTCAGTGGAGCCACCCAAGACAGACCGCATTGTTAGAAGCTATTTTCTGAGCTACATTTACATGCATAAAATGTCAGCAGCTGGCTGATGGACTTGGAGACTGTGTATATACACAGGGCTTTCATTTTGCTTTCTGACAGCTGGATTGCTTACCATGTATATCCTGCTTTATAGCATTCCAAAAGAGGGGAGAGGGAGGAGGAAACAATTGAGAGATTCCTGCCACAATAAATTTGATCACCAGTGGATGAATATACCTACAAGTATGTTTCCTAAAATATATTGAACCAATCAAAGCATAGATCCTTTCCTCTGTAATTTGTAAGAATTTGATATGAAACCCAGGGAAGTATGGGAATATGGAATAGCTTCTTGCTGTTGATTTTAGATGGCCTGCTTCTATAACAAGTCCTCTCAAAGGGAGGCTTCTAAAGTCTTAATTGAGCTTTTACTGAATTCGAGACACAAGTTATTTTCAAACACTAACAACTGTTGCAAATGCTATTTCCCTCTGCATTTTGCAGCACTGCCCACCACAATCCTTGACACCAAATCTGGCCAGGAGATGGACAGATTTTGTTTACACAGAGAACAAGGCACATGATGTAACGTTTTTAAACTGCAATCCCAGTATCTTCTTTCTTTTGCAGCAAAATTTAAGCTGTGGCCATTTAAGACCCAGCAGCTGAAGACCTGGCCTCTAAGAAACAGTCACTTGGAAGTTCATGTGAGCATTGCCAGAATCACTTTGGCAAGGTGGGGGAGCCACACTGTCAGCAGTGTCGCTCCCTGCTTTTCATATTTACTTTAGAAATTACAATCAGAATAAAGTGAGATGCAACATTTCTGAAAGGACCAAACACAGTTCAGCTTGTTCACAATGAATAGTCCCTGCTGGCCTGAATGGGGTGATCTTTTAATGGAATCGCTATGTTGCTACTTGGTTATAAAAGCAAACTAATCTCCTAATAAAAGTTTGAACTGTTCTTAAACAACAAAAAAAAAATATTAAAAGAAAAAGGTTCAACCCCAAATCTTGGAATAATTAGGTGTAAAAGAGTATCTTTGTAGGGCAGCTACTCTAAAATGCCAATATGATACTAAGGCACAGGACACTCCAGAAAATCACAAGCACTAAGTCATGAGCAAAGTAACAGGGAGAGGAACAACTCTGCCTGTTCCTAGCTATGTAATCTGAGCATGTGTTACAGGAGGGTTGGACTTAGAAAGGCAAATGAAATCAAGAAAACCTACACTGGGTGTCTAAGCAAATAATTCTGAGATGTATGAATGGTGGCACCAACTGCTAGGCAAAAAACAAATAACACTAACAGCTCCATAAGTCCTGCTTAAACAAATGCAGTAAATAATGGAGGGAGGCAAGTAATATATTCCAGAGGATGTTTTACAAAACCTGGCAAAACCAAGCAACTTCTTGCAATCAAATTATGTATGCCTGGCATATAGTTCACTACAAATTCTAATCAGTTCTACCCTTCTAATAACATTATACTGAAAAATACATCATCATCCATCAACCAGATGGAGCATGATAGTTATACAAAACATATTGTATGGGTTTTTTTATTTTCCTCTATGAGAACGTGATAAAATTGTGCATTCTGGAATTAAAAATCATAAATAAATATTTTAGGCTTTGCAAATATGTGTAAATACTTATTTGCAAAATATTATATATACATGTTTAATCATTAAAAATACTACTTTATGCTGTGGGGAGGGAGACACATTTTACTGGCACACACATAGGATTGCTGCCTCCTCAATGCCAAAACAGTGAAGTTTTGTTGTTTGCCTTCAGTGAATTTCAGCCAAACTTTCTGCCTGTACCTCCCATGCCAAGAAAACATTTGAGCACCCAAGGCCTGTTGGGAAAAGGCAGGGTATCCCATGGAAAAGGTTTATTTTACTATGCTTCAGAAAGGTCCATTTATGAATCTAAAAGGAGCAGAAACATTTCAGCAATGCGAAGCTGCTGTGGTGCTTTATAAAGGGAGCTGTGGTTAAGGGCCATGTATTCCCAGGCTCTACAGCCAGCCTGCTGCATGCTGCTAACTCCCACAACCCACACTGGTACTGTGGTAGTCCCTACAGAGCATCAGAAAGGACTTTGCAAAGATGAGGGTGGATGCAAATCAACCGCTGTCTCACATCCAAAGCCATGCCCTGGGCTTGGGGATGTTCTTTCACTATGAGGGAACAAAGGAAGACATTTTCAGCACCCAAGAGTCACAGTGCACTGTAAGAGAACGCAGTTGGTGCTTGCTCCAAACTAGCTGCAATGCTGGGTTTTCTTGGCAGCAGCTCAAAACTTTGAGAGAAAAGTCAGAAGGATCACTTTGGTGCTCCAAACCCTGTGATAGTAATGCTGCAGAGGTCATAGGGTGAGCAGTGTGGAAAGTAGCCACTAAATACCAGACTGCAAAGTGGACCAGTGAGGACAGAGCTCCAGCAATGGCAAATGTGTGGGAACTGGCTTTCCAGACAGCTGGACTCATGGCTCTTTGGCTGTAAAATATTTGGGGCTCAATGTGCCACATATAGACCTCTGTGAAGAGATAAGTCCTCCACAGGAACAGCACAGTAAGAATAAATTTATCTAAAGAGACAAGGCAAAATGTTTCCAATACCTGATGCAATAGGTGCTTATATATTGCTCAAGAGACGATGTGAATAGAAGAGGTAGTTGGGTCAGAAAGCAGGTGGCAGCTGAGGGAAAGTCTCCAAAAATGGTGATCAGCTGTTGTGTTACTTATTCTTTGCCCTCTAGGTCTGTCAAAGTCGGTCAAACTACTTTGGATAAATTGGTAGAGATCCCTGAAAACTTAAACACTCCTACCTTTATCTGTGTGGGGCATTTCCTTCCCACAAAGCATGACACTTACAAAAATCAGGTTTCTATTCTCCTACTCATGGGAGGAACACAACACAAATATCCATCTGGGATCCAAACCTACCTGCTGGTATGGTAATGGATCATGAGCAGCTCCACTGCTCTACAAATCTGCTTTTTCAAGAAATCAGGTTCATATATATTAATAAGGTTTCAGGTAAAAAATGTGCAGTTGAACTTAATAAAATATCAAGTGCTGCCATGGTCTGACACAACCTATGCTAAAAAAAAGCTTTACAAACACCACCAGCTCATTGCTATGTACACCTGCACAATGAGCCCTTAACTCTGTTAAAATGACATGGGAAAGGCAGCCTGAAAAGGGAAGCAAAAACAAAGAAAAAAAAAAAGGTCAATAAAAATACTTTGTTAATGCTACTGTACCAAAGATGTCAAAGAGAATCAAAGGCTCAATTTTCCCTTTGTTTTCCATTAGACAGTGGTACACGATAATCTAAATAGGCTTTTGATACCAGCTTCAGCAATACTGAAAACACTTAAGAATATTTATAATGATAAATGATATAGCTGTTCCAATTTGCAAAGAGCCTAATGCACTCCAATGTCATCACCTATTTTGCCGGCAAGCTCTGTTAATTTGATAGAACACTTTAAAAAAAAAAAAAAAAACAAAAAGAAAAAAGAAGAAGAGGAAGAAAGCAGTATTTCTTCATCCAAATAAAAAATACTCTTTGATTAGAGAAGGATGACCTTGCTGATAGAGTATCAAACTGAGACGTGGGACAGCCACCTCTGTTGATGTTATGCAATGCTGTGATAAAATTTTCCTCAACTGACTTCCCTGGAAAATATGTTTGCAAATCATTTGCTGTGAGGAATTCATCCTGGGTCATCACAGACTGCACTGGAGACATAGAGATGAGGCAAGGCATGCCTCCTGGCTGAGCTCTGCCTACACAAGCCCTCTGGGCTCCTCACATCCCTTCACTGCCCCCGCTCCCACCTCTCCTGAGCAGGTCCAAGCAATGCCAAGCTCACTCACACTTTGTCTGTGCCGTAGCTCCGGTAGTCCACTGCTGCTGATACGGCCACAATCAGTGCGGGCATGCCGTAGCCCACCAAATAGAAGTACTTCCTTCGGGAGTGTTCGCTCTCAAAAACCTCCACCAGCATGATGTAGAGCTGCACCCCCTCCAGGAACATCCAGGTGAAAGCTGCCAGGAAGAAGAAGTGCAGGAGGGCAGCAAAGACGGCACAGGCAATCTGTGTGCAGATTGAAAAGAGCAAGGAAAGATGTTTGTACCATGCTTAATTAATGCAACAGCCAGGACTACTCTTACTCAGAGGTTTAATAAAAATGAGGGAGTTCTTATCTTCCCTCCTCAAAGGAAGAACCTTTTTTCACTTGGAAAATGTGTGTGAATTATTTTAAAATAGGTACATCTTTGCATAAATAAATTATACTAAAAGACACAAAGGTAAGTATGTACACAATCTGGTAAATCAATAAACATAAAAAGATGTACATAGCATAAGTGCTTTTTTACAACCTGCTTATTAAACACACAAACACTTTATTTACAAGCAACACACATACAGCCTCTGTATCAGCATGTGACTCCCAGTTAACAACCAGGGGCCCAACCCTGTGAGGACAGCGCTGGAATGTATCTCACTGCATTCATAGGAAGTCAAACATTGTACTTGCACTGAGACAAGAGCCTGTGAGAGAAGCAGAAAGTGCTTTGTTTCTTACCGGCTGATCAGTCCGGTTAATGCCGATGAGGAAGAGGAGTTCTGCCACAAAGAGGCTGATGCACAAGTTCTTGTGAATTGTGTTGCGGTCGCTCTGCAGCCCACGGAAGAAGCAGAAGGTGAAGATGCAGATCAAGAGGCAGACCAGTGAGAGCAGGATGCCAACCCATGTGATGAAGTCCAGGAGCAGGTCATGGACTGCATCGCTGTGCTGAAGATAAAACCAAAAAATACCATCATTGCATGACTTCTAATTCAACCCAGACAGCAAGTGAGGTTGTCAGAGACCCTTCCCCAAATATTTGTACCTACTCAGTAGTAGGGCCCACTACCAAAAAGCTTAAATGGACCTAAACTTGAATCAGACAGCAAGAAAGCTGCAACCTGAAACACAGACTCCAAAACACCGTGCAAGCTGCAGGTGCCCTGAACAGATTCAGATCCCAAAAAATCCCAGAAACAACGATACTACTATTGAAAATACTGAGAAGTCATAGCTACTCCTGTGTGCAGCTCCATCTTTCGCAAACATGGCAGAAGAGCATCTGGACACACAGTTCAAAGAACCATTGAACACAGTGACTCAAGTGTAAAAAAGTGTTTCACGCTAACAACATTGTGCCCAACAACCACAAATCCATTACAACCATTTACCAACAGTGAAAAAAGACTCTCTTTAAATGTTCACAGAGATGTATGAGCTTGGAGGCTTCGGACAGAAAGAGAGTGCTTAAATTTCTTTTTTTTTTCCACAGAGGAAGGAGAAAAGAAGTTTGATTTTTCTTTTTCAAACCCTGGAGTTTTATTTTAAAACTCCTGGGCAGTCAGATTGATCCCTAGAATGCTACCCAGAAAAAAACAAAATAAAACAAAACAAAAAGACAAAAAAACCCCCAAAACAGACCTTTGATTTTAAACTGTAACAAAACAGTGACTTTAGGACAGCCTGGAAAGTGAGTGATTCTCTGTGATGAACTATGGTTTTACTCCAAAGCCATACAAACAAAGCTATTTGCAGTGGGAAAATTAGGCAACAAGTTTTAAGAGGAGTAGGATAGGTGTGCCTTGGTTCTGCTGATAAAACACTGCTGCATTGCTCCTGAGCTTACACTCACAGAAACAAGAGGGGAGTGATAGGACCATCCTGATAAGAGTATCCTATCACCTTATACCTTATTCAGGCTGTAAAACTCACCCGTAACTCCCCAAGCTTCCATGAGGTGAAGTGAAATTAGAGATATCGTTACTTAGTAAAATATAAATAAAAAATGAGAAATACACCGTGAGTCAGGAGATGGCTGCTTGGGGCTAAGTGGTTAGAGTCAATCAGCTGAAGAAAAGACTGGCTGGAAATCTCTGGGGGCTTTTCAGAAATACCAGAGCAGCTTGAAACCCAGCTTTGTGGTCCACCAGGCTGTGTTATAAATGCTAATCACATTCCCCATCACTTCTGGCATTTTGATGACTTAGGCGTTATGTAGGCTGGCAAATACAATAGTGTCACACTTCAAAAAGCCAGGGCAAACTGGAAACATTTTCCTCTCCATAGGATAAAAGCTTATGACAGTTGGAGGGAAAAGGTGATTAATTTATCCATTTTCTTTGCCTGCTTGCCAATGATAAAGCCACATCAAATGTCAGGCCTTTTCTAATACACACTCTGCTATGTCAGCACCTGCGAGAAACAACTCAAACCTTTCAGCTCTTTGGCTTTATCAGCATGAGTGATAGGCATCAAAAGATAATGAAAGATGGGGAGTGACTCTCTGCTCCACCTCTTCCAGGCTGGAAGTTTTCCCTCCAGGAAGACTTGGAGGTAGAGAGATGGGCTCCTTTGTCCATAGGCTCCTGTAGCTCTTCCTGAGTGTTTGCAGTATCTAAGGAACTAGAGGTCACAGGGGCAACAAGGAGACAAGAAATCATTGTGGGCTTTCTGTAGATCATGACAGAAATGCCTATTCCAGCCAGCTCATCCAGCAGCGCCCAGAAAACTGACAAGATGAAGCACATCATTTTCCTGGCGACTGTGCATTGCTTTATCTCAGTGTCATTCCAGCTCATCCATCCCTCTTAACTCTGCAAAAAAATGTTAATGCAAACCTTGCACCTTGCAAATCATTCTTTCTTTTGTCTGAGGCTGCTGGAGAATGTCAGGAGAACATCTCCCTCAACAAGCCCTCATCTGATTAGACTGCCCTGCCAGGCTGAATTGACCAAGAGCTCTTGGGCTGGGTGAGCAGGACAAGGCAGCTAATGCAGGTGGATGCAGGGAGAAAGAAACCAGGCAGGCCTTGGCCAGATGCACCCACCCCACCCAAATGCAGCCAACAGCACAGATTCATCTGTGCCAAGACAAATTTCGCTTTGTGCAGGGAAAATTCTCAGAGGGCTTCTTACCCCAAATGGGGAGATGAATCTCAAAGGTCTCAGCTCCTGCATCTCTTACCACAAAACAACAACTCTGCTGACTTTAAGACACGATACAGGAATTATGGGTGTTTTTGCTCCTGGAGAGGGATCCTACTATCTAGGTTCAGGGTCTTCCTCAGGGAACAGCTGCTTGCTCAAGAAGCTTACCATGCTTAGCAATAAACATGCTTCATTATTGTATTATTATTATTATCACTCTTACTACTCTTCTTTTTAATATTAATCGTAAAGATAATACTGACTTTATGTACATAACACTCATCCCTGGAGTGCTGGCAAACAAACATAAAAACAACTTCTCCATAATTACAAACTCCCTCCCCAAACTCAACAAACTCACAAAAGAACAAACAAAAAGGAATAATAACAATAAACTGGGAACAAGAGCAATTTAAAAACACCTCAGGGGAAAAAAATATGAATTTGTAGCTTTTCTAGTAAAGTCCAAGAGAAGAAGTGAGTTGAATTTTAAAGGGTGGGTACACTCCATCCTCTTTAGGATGCCCAATTGCAGGTGCTACTGCAGAGCCAATGGGTAAGGGAAGACTTGATAAGCACTGGCATCCTTCCCAGGGCAGTGTCAACTGCCCTCAGGGCAGGCATATCCAGAGCTTTTACACCAGGAAGTACAACAAAATGGAACTTGCCTTTTGCTGGGGAAACTTGTAAATTACTGCATTGTCACAGGCCACAAAGCAGAATAATATGGGAAAAAGAGTAGTGGTAATCACTCCCAGTGCCATGAGCTTATCCTTGCCATCATCCAATCACCGTGGGACAAGCAAGGGAGCAATGTACCCGGCTTACACACCTGGTATATGGAGTTCCAGGGTTAAATATGATATACAGCATATTAGGATTTTGTATTTGGGTCTTAGTCTCTGAGCATGGCCCCTTAATGGCAGAAAAATGTAAGAGGAGCAAATCTTCTCTTTACCCTGTCCAGCACTGTTCAAACACTTCTTGACTGAGGATAAAATACCTTTGATGTGTGTGCTAATCACTGAATCACAGAATGGTTAAGGCTGGAAGGGACCACCAGTAGGGTCATCTGGTCCAATCTCCCTGCTCAGATCCAAGTCTGTGCTTCTGATTATGACCCTCAGGGATTTGCCCTTCCCTGAAGATCCCTAATGACATCCTTCCTGCACAGTGCAAGCCCTAGGATCTCTAAAGCATGCAAAATACATCTGAAACCACCAGTGTATTGATAAGAGTCAACTCTTGCTTCTCGGTGACCTCCCCAAACACTTGGGCAACCAGAAGAGTCCAGGAGAGATATGGGACATCAGTCCAAGAGACAATTTTCTGACAGCATCAATCAAACATCTCCTTGCCCCAATGTACCACGGCTAACAAGACTGATGCTACATGGCACAGCACACAAGACACTGAATTTTGTTACCACTAAGATATACTAGCTTTACAGGTAAGCTGACATGTAGATTATTTTCACCACAGGAACAACTTACTGAGTAACTGAAAGAGATAAAATAATTCACTTCAGTTAAAGAGTTTCCATGCTAAACATGTTTTACATTTATGATTTAGGTATCAGCCTGACCCAAACCCAGTGACAGGAGGTGTCTCTGGCTTTGGAATAAAGTTCGGTTTTTGCTCCAGTGCAGCCAAGAGCAGTAAGAAGAGAGTGCTGATGGAGACTTGTGCAGAAGGAGTTACAGGAGCACTGGTAGCAACCACAGTAGGGTGAGCAGGCAGCCTAGATATTATCCAGGCTGGGAAAATCAATGAGAAGCTCTGGCAGTGCCTGTACACCAGAGCTGAGCTAATAAAAACAAATCCCAGGGAATGTCAGCTTATGACAGAATGGCTCTTTCTGAGATGAACAGCCATTTCCTCCCTTATTAAAAACATCAGCAGAAGAAAACTGCAGCCAAACCAAGCTGCCAGCAGCAAAGGACACATTCCTTTGCCTAATCTGTCCCTCCAGGAATGGAAGAAGTAATATCTTTAGGGGGTGGAGGAATAAGCAAGCAGTAAATAAAAACACAATGTCATCAAACTAGCTCAGATATGACCGTTCGGCACCTGGTGGGAGCTGGCAGTGTGCTGGGCTGGGCAGAGACCCAAGTGGGACAGGTTTGAACTTCTGTGCATTGCTGATACTGCTCCTTGGATTTGTAGCTGTTTGGGGCCATGTACGATCCCTCTGCCCTTTTTCCCCCATTGCTGATGGTGAGAGAGGATTACTGCTATGACCTGGCTGTAATGCTTTGCGGCTACAGGCAAAGGGCTACTCAAAAAGCAGATGGGTTTGTAGATGTGCCAAAAGCATCAGCTGGGGTACATGGACTGGGAGGAAACCCCAAAGACTCCTGCAGTGCATCTGGGCTGGCTAAGAGCATCACCTGCCATGGCTACACAGGCATGAGAGGTTTTTGGGGAGCTTTTTCCCCTCTGTGGCCAAGAGGAATACGTGCGAGGGGGATCCCTATTCTTTAGCACCCATCTGCTCCATCTTCCCCAAGGATTCACTAAGAGAGGTATGCAGCTCTGCTCCACAGCAAACACTGCACTCATGGATCTGGTACGTAACCCCTCCACGCTCTGCAAAGGTGATGCTGCCATGGGCACCAGCAGGTCCTAACCCAGGAATAAAGAGAGCCTAATCCTCACCTGAAGCCCCTGTGCAACATTACTGTCTTCTGAGCATGGCCTTTCATAATAAGGCTCAGACCCCCATGCACTCCTTCAAGGTGGTTTAGTCACCTTTCCTCTCCTTGCCTTACTCCACAAAGCTGCCTTCACATTCTGCATGGGCTACACAGACCATCTTCCTCCTCTTCTGCCTTCCTAAGCAAGATGAAGGCCTCCAAGCAGAACTCCTTCCCACAAACTTCTCCCCAAAATGCAACAGCCTTCCAGTGACTGCCAAAAGCAGTAGCCTGCAGAAGTCAAAGAAATCTCCATGGTTGGAATAAAGCTAATATGGGGGCAGGTGTGCACAGTGAAACAGGTACAGACCTCACCTCATCATGTGTTATAAACACTACTGTGGATACAGCATGTGGCACAATGAGTGTCAAACTAAGAGTAAGGAACTCAATGAATACCCTGGAGTGACTTGTTAACCATCTAACCTAGACAAAAAGTTGAAGGACTGCTACCAGGTACAACTCTAAATTGACCTCATAGGCATAGATTACCTAATAGGTATATTTGAACTAATCAAACATGCAGTTTACAACTCCTTGTTCTTGGGGTTCACCAAGGTCACAAATTTCTGTTCCTAGCACAGTCTCAAATATTGCTGTATTTTGAATTTTAAAATCTCTCTGAAGACAAACATATTTAATAATTTTTCCACTTAAATAGTTCTTAATAACATATTAGAAGTTACTTTTTGCAACATGTAATATATATATATTTAATAGAATTAACCCCTTTCTTGGTACAAAATGATTTGCCTTGCAAAATTCATTATATAGAGGTTTCAGTAATTTAATTCTGCAGTTAGGGTGGTTTTGCACTCCTGTACCCACTTCTGCTTTAATTCACTTCTGTTCAATCCCACAAGTGCTAATATATGGATAAACCAGCTTGCAGTAACTTCAGCTTGCTCTTTATATCTGAAATGGCTGTACTGCTTTAGGCAATGGACCACTTCATTTCATTTAGACATCATATATTTTTATTCCTTTCTCTCCTTAGTTTGCCTTATGCTTCCATTCCCCAAATAATTAGCATGGTGTAATGTGTTTGTGATACAGAATAACTCCTGAAAGCTTCCTATTAATTGCAATAGTTAAAACAGCTTTCTTTTTCCCCCCTTTTTCTATTTTTTTTTTTTTTTAAAAAAAAGAAGAGTAAGACCAGGCATTCAGTACATACTGAAAAGCGGTGTTTATCTACCCTGAGGTACGTTTGCTTATTCTGTTTTGGGTGGGTTTTTTAATTGCATTTTCCCATCAGCTCTGAACTTGTTTTCTGGCTGCATAATTTTCCCATGATACATTTAAGATGCATCTGCTATAATTAATATGAAGAAAAGCACAAGCTTATATGAAAAACAGCTTGTAAATTTTGAATAATTCTGCAGCAGTTACATAGGTAGAATGGCTTATTTAACTATGGGCTTTGTTCCATAGCATGGGAGCCACCACATTTTTATAGATTTTTTTTTTTTAAGGGCCATAACATCCTACCAGTTCAAGCAATAGATAGATATAAACATAGATCTCATCTATGTTAAACATATACTATAATTTTACCAAGTATATATGAGACTATAATAATTTTCTCATAACATAGGTCAAATGAACTTCCTGGATAGTAAAAACAGTGATTTGTTTCCAAGTCTTAAAACCTCTCTCCAAAGGGAGGTTCTCATTTTTCCTGCTAAATTGTCTGGCAGGGCAATGAACACTGCATATCTGTGTAAGGTCATCCCTTACCAGGAGGATTCTTCAGTGAGATCCAGCTTACAACTCATTATACAGTCCTACTGTCCTATCCCTATGCTAGCTGGGACTCTGGCAGCACCTGGAGAGGTACCTGCAGGTGAGGGTCCATCACTGTTCCTAGCAGCTGTGCATCCTGCTTGTGAGCACAGCCAGCTTTTGGTCTTGGGCACTGTTGTTTTTCCCCACTGAAATATATGGGTGAATAAGAAACTCTAGGCTCAACTAATTTTAATAGGCAGAAAGCATCTTCAAATTAAATTCTCCTCTTAATCAGATTCTGTCCTATAAAGACCAGAATTGATCCCACCAACTCCTACTCTTGAAGCAACTAATAAATCCCTGCTCTCATGGTCAGCCAGTGTCATTTTCTGCCCCTTCGGACAAAGACATATTGCTTTTTCATGCTAGAGAGCCAGAAGGCCATCAATCACCTCCCTCAGCAGCACTACCTTCCAGCTCCACCTTGCCACATACTCTCTGCTAATAATTAAATCGTAGCCTGTAGCTTGCAGAGCAGCCACTGAGGTCTCCTCTGGAGAACACACTCTTTTGCCATGTTACCAGGGAGGGATATCATTCATGACCAGATGTGACACTTGTCAAACTGGTACTGGTTTTTGATTAAGGAGCAGGACTCTGATGTCTGGTCCCCATGATGCCCAATGTTCAGTCACATTAAGTAGGGTGCTGTATTCACTGATTATACCAAAGGATGCTCCCTATGGATTCAAAAATTCAAACAAGTGAAGACAGTAAACTAGAAATCTGAATTACTGGAAAAAAATGTTTCTGCTGCAAAACTCCCAGAATTTTATTAATTATTGTATATACAACAGTCCTCCTTAGGGATCCTAGTCACTGGCCAGAACACTGCTCTAAGAGGTCCTGCACAAGCATGCAAAATCATTTCCCCAGGGATCATTCCACCTCCAAGAAGGCTAACAGGTCTTTGAGGCAAGGAATGGCTTTTTGCACAAGACACGAGATAACAAAATGGCTCAAGAGCATGCCTGTGAGCAGTGAGTGCAAGTTAATGAATGATAGCAAGCCCCATTTATTTTTAAACCTCCATTCTTCCAAAACAGCAAGTATTCTGCTGCCAAGACTTTAAAATCAACTCATTGCAATAGCAGAAGGAACGTCATACAAGCCACCTCCCAGATTTGCCAAGAGCCATGGTCAGCTCCACCAGCACACTTGAGCGAGACAGTGTCACCAGAAAGAGCCAGGTGAGAAGTGGCTGGAGCGACGAGTTGCAAATGTTTGCAGGGTGTACACCTGCTTTTGCCCTCAGACTGGGATCATCATTAAAGTGGATATGCCAGAAAGCTGTCTGGTTGCATCAGAGTCAACAAAGTGGAGCCAATTTGGCTCTTACAGCAGTGATACTTCAGCTGCAGCCAAATGATAAAACATGACCTGAAAGACTTGAGGGCACTTGTTAACACCCAGGAACAGCCAGCAGCTAATAGCACACTGGCTTGGCACTCAGGAAGCTTCCAGCTGTAGCTCTTTCCAACTTGTTGGCTGACCATGGGCGAGGAAGGACCTTACATCCTTTTTCTGCAAGATGAGATAACACCAGCACTGCTTGCCTAATGAGGTTTGGATGAAATGTGCAGACAAGGCTGACCTATTTGCAGTTTGACAAGGGGCTTGTTCAGCACTAGCCTGTATCTGCAGAATGCAGTAGGGATCACCCTCATTCACACCAGTGGAGTGGAAAGCTATCTGCATTTCCCACGTGCAACCTCTGACTTCAGTGACTCAGGTATATCCATTAATTCCAGGCAGGTGATAACAGGCCAAGCACACATTTCTTATGAAAATTCAGGCAGTTGTAGGAAACTGGCAAAACCAGACCCCGATTGCAGAATGCCATTAACCTGTAAATATGCGCTCTGAATAGGCCATTTCTTTAGACATCTCCCAGGACAATTCCACAGTCATTTAATGATATGTTTCTGGACTGGGACAGACTCCTGCAGCAGCAACAGACCTATCCTGTCCCTCTCAGCTGGACCAAGCTCTTGTGGCAAATGTGCTCCCAGGCTCTCATTTCTTTTTTTGCAGAGCTTTGGTCATGCCTGATGGTTGTTTAATATATATATTATTGCAGCTCTTCACTTTCCTCTTCAGATTATTAAGTGGAACAAAAATATACAAAGCAATGACACTGGGAGACTATTTGAGAAAATGTCTTTTAAAACCATAATAGCGCTTGTGGTTCTGAAATGTTCTGCCTGCATGGAAGATGCCAGATCCATATCTAGCTCAGAGCCGTGGGTTCTGCAGCAGTGCCAGGCACATGAAATGAAGACACTGTAACACAAAAAATGACTAGGCCAAAATCTTTTGGGCTTCAGGGCCTTCTCCTTTTCTTTCTAGAGCAGCTGAGACTGCTCTCAAGCAAAGACACCTAAGACAGCTTAGGAAATGGAGGACCATCTCAACCATTCTCCTGTACTTGAATAAAATCCCAAATGTGTGCTTCGCTCCCCAAACCACTGCAACCACAGGGAACATCTACTTACAGAAGTAACTATTTAGCTTCATTGGGGATAATCATGTGGAAAGCCAGAATTACACCACGGATCTAAATGCAGGTGAGAGAACTAGTTTATCATATGCTGGCCTCAGGTAGATACACAGTCTATATAAGATGGCATAAGAAGCTTCCCTTTTATGTGTAGCTCACTGTCACACACTGAGATGCAGAGAATGCAACTTTTTCCCCCTAAATGGAAGCAGGAAAACACTTTTGGCTCCACACATGCACCTCACACAAACATGTGTGGCAGTGTATCTGCAGCTCCTGCAAGCAGAACACACAACTTGTACCCCACGAGGCAGACTGCACGCTTCTATCCCATCGCCCAGGCTGTTGCTACTCCCTGGTGGCACAGTGAGGACCCCATGAGCAACAATACAGCCAGGAGATGTTCTGCACCAGTTACCAAAGGATATAGCAACAGCTAAGCCTGCTCACTCATCACCCTCAGCTCAGAACTGCCCATGCCAAGAGCTTAAGACAAACTTTGCGTTGATGTGACTGTCTCCTGTTTTACCGTATTGCAGAAGGAAGATTTACACCAGATGGTTTCTACTTTTAGAGTTCCTGTCACACAGCAACCTCCTTGCTTAGCTCCATTTGCACTAAGAAAATGGTATTACACATTGACCACTCTTCCTGCCCTGTGCACTGGCAGCCTGTGAATCTGCAATGCCTACCTTAACTTCCACATGTGCCATCAGGACTGCAAAGTTGGTTAGGTGATTGCAGGAGCACGTGGTGTGCGTCTTGTTAGTTGTCAGAAGGCGACAGCCCTGGGTGGACCAATACCCTGTCATTGTACGCTTCGTGTAGCTCCAGAATGAACAATTCGGGTTGAAATTTTCTTCTGACTGCTGCAGGGAAGAAATTAATAAATGCATTAAAAATGACAGGCTCTCAGAGATTTCTGAATGCACTATTGAGGCCCTTCATAACTCTCACCCTTTAATTTTAGATAAATAATCAGCGGTGGTTTATATGTCAAGTATTATACGCCAATACTAGAGAAAGTTAGATTGTTCCTGCTCTCTTTCCTAATGCAAACTTAGTTCTTTGTTCTTGATTAATTTCAGACATTTACTAAATCCACCTCTTCAAACCAGACTGCTTCATTTGCATTGCAGAGCAGAGAAATTAATTGCTTTAAGCAATCAACTTTTGCAATGACTGTGCTTGGCTAACAGGAGGACTAGCTGTCCTCTTTCACTGTAATTCCACTTTCCTCTAACACTCCCTGCCACCATGATAAAATAATATTATAGTCTATTCTAATATATTGGTAGTTTTTAATTACAGAATGACGTGTGTCAGCAACTGAGCAATGGGCATCAGCTCAAAGGAGACACTTTCTTTACTTCTATTAATGCAACGTAAAAGAGACTTTCTCCATAAATAACACAAAGTGCAAAGGAACAAAAGTATAATTCAAAATCTAATCAAGGACTGCTGGGGGCCTCACAGCAGCCAACTTTTGCATCACTTTATTTCAGAAACTGAACAAAAGAGAAGTGCTTTTCAGACTCACACACCTTGATGTGCTTGACAGTAAACACCACAGGATCAGCCAGGTAAACCTTATTGCTGAACTCTTTGTTTATTGCTGCAGTGATGACAGGGGAGTTGACAATGACGGAGTGATTAGTTGACATTGCTTCTGTTCCTAACTTCATGCTGGCATTCTCCGTGGAGAGATAGGTGCCCAGGTTGTTGTACAGCACAAAAGCCACCCTGATTTCACCTAGAAGAGCCATAAGAGGTTAGATATTCAAGTCAACTCACTGGGGTAGTGTTTTTCTAGATGACAAATCTCTTCTCTGAACCAATTTCAAAACTTTCCTGAAAAAATGTGAAATGACCAATGTAGCTTATGAAAACGCACCTTCTGGCAATCTCAGTGAGCACCAAGAGATGCAACAAGCAGTCCATGGATAAGAAGGGCAGAGCTTCTTCTTCCAAAACAAACTTTTATAAGCAAACAGATCAGCGGAAGACAGACAGAGAAGGTGGGCTTATTTTTGGCATCAGTAGGTGTAACTGGCGCCACAAAAAAAGGGTCCAGGTGGCCAATTTCCCACCTGACATCCTCCAGGCTAGGCTTGGGAAACATGTTCTATGCTGGCCTGTCACACAGATGCAGTATAAAAACTATAATTTAGTCTGCTAATAAATTAAGAGTATCTCAGAAAAGTGTAAGGACAAATCTGGAAGAAGAAATCAAAACCTTTCCAAGACAGTTCCAGTTTCACATGACAGGTAAAACAAAACTGCAGAAATTTCATTTAAAAATATATTTATTTTTTTAATTTGCCAAACAGATAACTAGTAAACCACCATTAGGGAGCCTGCAGGAAACCCAGGCTACCAGCCAACTGTTTTTAACTGAAACCATCCAGTTTGCCTTCTGTTTTGCACATTATTTCACAGGTTATAAATAAGAATGGAATGTGATTAGTTTGCCTTTATTTGTATTAGTTGTGGAAAGGTATGTTTTTGTTTCTATAGGAATCACCACAGCTTCTGAGGAAGGTGAAGCAATGATGACTCCAAAGGTCCCTCCCAACCTCAATCCTTCTATGATAATTTATTTCTAGCTCTTTGGTGACCTCCAGGCATGTGCCAAACTCATGCAAATTGATGGAGTTCTCCTGATTTGACCAAAACTCCAGTGATACTATGTTTAGAAGCATAGGCTTCCCCTTCATTGTTGCCAGCAGAGTTTCTCTTTCCCCACAAATCTCCAAAGCTTGACAGTGGAGTGAAACTCCTACCCCTAAGGAGTTTGCTACACAACTTGAGTTTTGCACTGTCTCTAAAAGAAATACTTCTCTGCAAATCCTACATTCAAAGGTACTAACACCGTCAAGGAAGCCAGTGGCAAAACTTTCTTTCTGAACCTGGTGGTTCAGAAAGACCAAACCTTTCTCTCAATAGTTGCCTGAAAATGTTGGAAGCTTTAACACCTCTGGGCTGGCTGTAATAATGTTCTATCATTTCATGTTCCTCATTCTTCACTCAGAGAGGGGCAAGGCACTGGAACAGGTTCTCCAGAGAAGCTGTGGATGCCCCATATATGGAAGTGTTCAAGGCCAGGTTAGATGGGGCTTTGAGCAACCTGGTCTAGTGGGTGACATCCATGCCCATAGCAGGTGGGTTGGAACTAAATGATCTTAAAGGTCCCATCCATCCCAAGCCATTCTGTGATGATATGTTTTTCCTGCCATGACTGAAGCTCATACTAGAGTGCAGGAAACAGGAGCATGTTAGGCCTATCAGTAGAAGCTTATGAGTTTGAAGTTGGTCTACAGTGGCGCTATAGAGATCAACAGAGGTGTCTGCTCAAACTCCTGATCTGGAAAAAAATGGCTTGCCAGGATGAAGACCATTTACATGTAACATCATCTATAATTTATGCTGTTTCAGGAGGTTTGTAAGACAAAGAGAGAAAAGCACTAAAGATTTAGACTTGTAACAGTTAATCAACTTTTCCTGCCACGTTGGCTCATTATTAATATTTGCTATTGTTTCTTCTCTCTCCTTCTTCAGATAGTCCCCTGCCGAGAAGCAGTTTACTCAAACAAGCCACTTATGCCATCTGAAGCCTCCTACTGCTGACAACAGCAGCTAAAGCGCTTCTCTGGACTAAACACTGTGGCCCAGCAGCCATATAATTTAAGGATCTGATGTATTTTTACTATCACAAGATACTTTTGAATGCTCTGAATCATTTAGCAACATAATATGTTCCCAGTCAGCCAACTTAGCTCTCAGTCAAGGGCACAAGCAAGTGACACTGCCATTAATTTAAATACTAACGTAGTGATTAATACCATACTTGCAATGGTTAAACACA
The DNA here is from genome assembly GCA_035221455.1 of Xenops minutus. Lineage (NCBI taxonomy): Eukaryota > Metazoa > Chordata > Aves > Passeriformes > Furnariidae > Xenops > Xenops minutus. The sequence goes on along the minus strand of JAWWEE010000122.1, from coordinate 18,303,486 downwards.
AAACAATGCCTAAGGCATGACTGACTCATGAGGCTGGCGTGGCCTGAGGTGCTAGACCTACCATTTCGACCGTTTTGCTTCAAGGTATTTGCTGACAGCTGAATGGCGCTCCCGTGGCCCATGTTCTGGGGAAACTTCAGATCTTCCAGATTCCCATCTGTGCTTAGTCTCGCAACTTCCAGCTCTGTTTGCAAGAGAGACTGACACTAAGAAAAATCTCTACTGAAATAATCTTCAACACGGTATTTCAAAGCTACAAAATGGTGTTCCAGACCATCTGAGAGCAGGGGAATCAACTTACAATGCTTCACGCTAGAATGTGTTTGGGTTCCTATTTCTTTTTAAATCTTTGCCCTGAAGAAGTTTTAAATTTAATTAAAAAAAAAAAGCAAATAAATTCTACTCTCTGTGGAAGACAAAAGATAACCAGTTCTTGTAAACAAGAACCTCAGGATATTAAGGACAATGGTTAAAATGAAAATCTGAAAATACTAGTTCTTTGCCAGTGGCAATTGATACTTTCTGTAAATGTTATCAGTGCTCGGGATCTGTATTCATAGAAATAGAAAGAAGAGTTGTTCTCATTTTACATATGCACAGTGGGAGTGCTGGTGCTTTCCATCATGCTTGTTTTTTAATTAAAATCAACAATCAACTGAATAAAGACACAAATTTGTATGAAATGAAACACAATTGCATTACGATGAACAATCTCCCTGTGAAGCAGTGCTCTCATTGCTTGAGCACAGATTATACCCTCAAAGCCAAGAGTAATAAAGGAAGGTCAGGTGCTCATTTTCCATGGGATTTCAAGGGTAGAGAGCTGCCTTGTTCCTTTAGGCTCTTTTGGAAAGACTTTGAAGTTTTTCAGACAAAGGGCCAAGACAGATCTAACAAATTGCTCTCCAATTAATCTAGGGGCCAAGACCAAAGCCAGGTTTCACTGCCTTTACTTTTCCACTGACTGCTCTTGATATTTATGGGCAGTTGTCTCTTACGGATGTTGTCGGTGTTTTCCCGGACGATGTCTGTCTTCAGCAGGTTATCAGCCAGCACAAAGGCACTGTCCTCCACGGTGTCGAGTAACTTGGTGGCTGCACGCTGCTGTTCACTTGCATTCAGGTCCCTCCATGCATTCAGAGCCTGTGGCTGCAGGAGGTTGTTCACCGTCTCCACCATGGCCTGCAAGGGAGAGGGATGGAGTGAGAAAAGGCTTTATCAAACCTTAATCATCGTTGAGACCTCTGACATGCTTATTCCCATCCTCCACACACATCAGTTTATAGGGTGACGACAGCACCTCCTTTCCCCACCCATTGGGGCAGCCTGCAATGGAGCTAGGCAACATTTATCCTATCAGATGGGAGAGTGAGGAAATCCTGACTGTACTCTAAATGCAGGCTGGGAATAGTGCTTTTCTGCTTCTGTAATCAGCAGCTCTGGGCTTGGAAAAAGAAGGAATAAGGGTGGGTGGGGAGGGAGGGGTAGGAAGAAGATGAGGATTAAGGAAACATGCAGGAAAATAGATTTCAAAACCCATCGTGAAGCAGGTTGCTGTTACCTGCAGCACCAGAATTCAAGTGTAGGGCTGGGGCACTCAAGGAAGATATTTAGTATCTGCAAGGTCTACATTTCTTAGAATGCTTCCCACCACATAACCTCTGGCAGGCAGTCACGAAGACACAGAGATAGCTGAGTTATGCCATTTCATCCAGAAGAGCAGCAGGAGCCCACAGAAATTTAGATAAGACACCACATTTCAAATCACTGAATTCAGGAGGGAGTCAGCCCTGGGTAACAGCTTTAGTCCCTCCTACAGTGCACCTTCTGCCCTGGGCTGCCACACACAAAGAGCTCTCCCACGGATAACTTTCCACAGGTTAATCTGGATGCACACCCAGGATCACATGAAACAATACTGGACTCATAATTGCAAAATTACAGCAGTAGAGCCTACCCAACCTGAAGGTTTTTCTCAGCCTAAAACCCCCGCTTTGTTACTAACCAGATCTGACTCAACCACCTTCCAGCTAACAGTTTTTAATGAGACCAGCTGTACCAGTTGGTAGAAGTGATCATGCAGAGGAAAAGAGAAAAAAAGGTACTTTGATCATGCTTTCTTCAGTGGGTTAGCATCTACCCACCATGCAGGCCTGCCCCACAAAGAAACAGCTTCACTGTCAGCAAATGCTGGCTGCAGAAACAAACCTTCCTTCTGAGATGAAGCTGCTGTTCTTCCTCAGCTGTTCTTAATAATTTTCTGTATTCTGAACATGTAGGCATCAAACCCACAACTCTGTTCTGCAAGCCAATGATGGTCCCATGGGATTTCAACATTTTGCAAGCCTGAAGTGTTCCCCATGGGTTCACTTTCATGGAATTACTTCAGTATTTACTCCTGATACTGTTTCTAAACCCACTAGTGAAAAGAAGATACAGCATAGCCCATTCTCCAGCAGAGCCCTTAGGAGGACTGTTACAACAGCAACACCTGGCACAGGGAGTGCAGAGCATCCTAACTCAGTCACCAGTCATGGTCAGATACAAATGAGCAATGGGAGAATATGATCACATCAAACTAGAATTTGATTTTATTGCTATATCCAGGTGACTTTAAAAATGTTTCAATTGCAACAAGTTTCAAGGTGAAGCGGAGACAGCTAGAACTGCCACTGCTGGTGCTTGAGTTTGGAAGGTTTCTCATTTCATCATGTTTCCTCTTAGGAGACTGCACCATAATTGTGCTCCTCTGATGGCACAAAGCTCCTATTCCATGAGCTACATTTATTCATGATCAATTAACTCAATTTTTCTTACGCCAAACCTATCCTGTACCTTACGCAGATCTTCCCTTCCCTTTGTATCTACTGTCCTAGTTCCTTGATTAACATTCCTCCTGAGCCTCAAAGACTGGTTTTCCAAAATATTCAGTAACCCATGCTTCAACTACTGAAATGGCTGAAATTCTCCTCTACTGCTACTGTTGCCAAGCCTTTACAATCCAGGACTGGAACCCCTTACTCATTTGCTCTTAAGTGGAACTTATCAATCAATTTTTTTAAACTGAATATTAAACTGATTTTCCTAAATAGTCTAAAAATCATCCTAACACATTTACTATTCGTGTTTTTTTCAGTGTTTTAAAATCTGGAAACCTGATCTCTGCAGCTCTTAATAAAGTTCTGTAGTATACTTTGCTAGCTTATCTTTTCACAGGCAAAAAAGAGGTAGTATTCTCTTCCAGTGACCAAAAAGCTTGGCTATTTTGTGCTGCAGGTTCTATACAACACGGTATTTTTGTGTACAGACCTTTTATGTATGGAAAGCAGAAAATGAGGATTTTTCTTCCCTTTCAATGTTATCACAGACCACAATTTGCCTTACTTCCATGTAGCTTAGCTACTAATGGTGTCTTTAAATCTCTGCTAAAACAACATCCTGGATACTTTTATCAATATCTGAATAGTGCAAAGAGTCGTTGCAGCAGATCCAGCTCCTGGCTCTGGATGGAAAGGTAATGCCTATTCATCAAAACATGAAACAGATGCTGAAATACTTGTGTTACTGTGAAACATCTGCTGCAAAGATTTTTCTCCAGAAAAAAATTATTCTATCCAATGCATTCTTTATTTTGTTTTATATGTGTGTTTGTGTACATACGAAGTTTGAGAGAGAACACCATTTAAGCCTAATATGCTGCTTCCTGCACAATGGACACTCTCCACCCAATGGACTGGTGAGCATCCATCCTCTTGGAGTGACTAACCAGTAACTTCACATCACTTTAGGTCTGGGGTCTAACACAAAAGCTCCAGAAAGATTTCCAAGGACTCTGGATCAGGACCTTAGTGTGTAACTGAACAAAGCTGGTAGACTGTCTTTGCTGGCATTACCTCCAAGACTAATTTAGCCCAGAGCTTTTCCCAGAGGGTCACTCCTGTCACCTGTCTCAGTGCATTAATCAAGTGTTCCCCACCTTATATTTCTGAGTGCAGCACTTCATTATGGCCGAGTGCTGTGAGCTGAAGCCAAGGAGATGAGGTGCTAATGAAATGTTTGCATTCTGGACAGGAGCTGAGGTAGGTGTTTAAATGAAACAAAACAGCTGTTAAAGCAACAGTGTCTTGTGAGACAGAGATGCCAACGGGGAAAAGCTGGGCAGGGGAGAGGGAACTGTGGGAAAGCAGGCACACATGACAAGGATAAGCCTGTGTCTTTGCACTTAAGCTGAGTGCTCGTGGTTTAGGTGGGTTTGGCACCTGGTGCAATGATTTTGTGATCTGATGAAGTTCCAACATATAAGAAACAGCTGTGCCAAAATCCCAGGATGGCCTCTCAGTGACCAGCTGTAGGAGGACAGAGGACCTTTAAAATGTAGAAGGCATGAAATAAGTGTGCTTGGGAACTGATGGCTTGATAGGTTTTACCTCAGACCCCTGGTGACCCTGATAAAGGTGGGAACTTTCAGAGGAAGACAGGAAAGTTCTGACCTAGTTTCAACCCACCTTATTTCAAGTATTTAACATGCAGCCAACTAGAGAGCCCAGATACTCTCTAGTTTCTCTCTCCACTGAAAGTAGAGGACACTACAGCACCTATTACCCCCATTTTGGTGCCCAAAGTCACATGAGGTTATACCTATCTGTGGAGAACCCAACATATATTAAAGGATGATGCAAGACTACTTCACTGAAGACCCTGTCCTTGCTCCCCAAGCTAGATTTCCTTTGTTGAGGTTTTCTTCCCCTGCCTGATCATTCTCCCAAATGCAGCTCAGCTGTGAGCCTCGTGCAAAATAAAAATGTGGGGCTTGGAAACCAAACACGCATAAAAATCATGCAAAACATGGCACCAAACCAATGCTGTGATTGCTTGGCATTAAGCACACAAGCACACAGCTGCCCAAGAAGAAAGACACAGATAACTCAAATGACATCAGGGGAAAGCTTTCACAAGGCATAGCTTGCTTGTTTGTACCCTAAGATCAAATGAGGCAAGAAGGGCATGGCAGAAGGGAGCCAAAGAGAAAGGAATCCATCTTTCTATCCTGAGATACGTGGGTGTAGCTGTATTCTGTGATGTCAGCGCTCAACCCACTAATTACAAGCCTGTAAAGAGCAACCATCCTGGATCAGAGAATATAAGATACAGCAGACCTTTCATGTCTCCAGCAGTAACTACAATTGGACACTGAGAGAAGAACAAAAACCTGCCAAACACAGAGGACAAATCCCACGATGGTGATCCCTTTCATTATGTGGTTATATAGCACTGCAGATTGTATGTTCAATGCAAATAAATGTTAATAAATTGGAGAGGGACATTTTTTCCCAAATAAGGGCATATGCTCATGGTTTCTTGATTGTGTCCTAAGGTTACAAAACAGAAACAAAATGTAAACCTTCCTTCTCAGACACTTACAAATTGGTATTAAAAGATGTATTGTAAACCTGCAACTAATTAGGAGTCTTACAGTAATTATACATTACTAAAAGGCCAATTGTACATATCCCATTGATTTCCTTTGTGACAGCTGCTTCATTTTTTTAAAACTGAATTTTGCTTGCTCATTTATTTTTCTCTTCTCTCACTCTAGAAATGTCTGGTGAGAGTGTCTGGCTCAAACCTAAGAGGTGAGTATATATTAAGTAATACCACATCCATTTATTTATCTATCACTGTACCAACACCCAAGGCACAGCTCTTTAACAAAAGCAATGCAAAATCTGTTTTAAATGGGAGACAACACTGAAAATCACTAAGAGATGTTAGATGTCGTAAGCCCACTACCAAATTCGGGACCAGACTGCATTGTGCTATGGTGCTTAACCCTAACCTTAGAAAACCAGAAGCTGTCCTAGAGACAGGACCTCTTTAAACCTTTATTGTTCATTTTGGCCTCTTGCTGAACCGCTGATGGAGGATAAAACATGCAACAAACTTGTAACCAGAGGAAAATATTGCTTCATGGCAGGTGAATACCAGCAGGTATTGGCTGAATTCTTCTGCTGAGTAATTTTCAAATTTGCAGTTTGTTCTCTCTTGCAAAGGAGCACCTCCATAAGAGGAGACTGAACACACTACATCTCATTTTGCACGGAACCTACATCAAGGTCTTACCTCCTACAGCAGCCTTGGGAGAATGAAGATAGTGGCACAAGGCATTAAGGCACCACTTTTCTAATGATATCTCTAATTAAAATATCTGCATTTTATAACTTTTAAAGCTCTGTCTCATATTGCTAACACTTCCCCGATCTCATAGGAATATCTCATGCAATGCACTTTCAAAAATTAGGACAGACGGAGCCGTAGCAAGAAGCTTTGCATAGGTAGACTAAAATAATGGTTGGTGCATGAAGCAAGCAGTGCTTGTACAGCTGTCCCCTCTACCAAAGTTGTTTGCCTACACTTTCTCATAAAAAATGGTTTGTCTACCCTTTCTGAGAACAGCAGCGCTCAGACTCTAGTGTGTAATCACACAGGCACAGCCTCAAGCCGTGCTTATGGTCTGAGGTACTGGCCATGCCTGAGGTCTCTGGGTACTGCCCCAAAACAAGTGTATCATTGCCTTTATTTAAAGAATTCAAAAACATTACTAGCCCACTTTCTAATAGCTTGGGGTTTTATTGCAAATCAGCAGAGAAAAAAACCCACAAAACTCCTTCAGGTTCACACTGCACAATGCAAATGAAAACCCTCCCAGAGAGTAGACGCACTGAAATGTTGTTATGATACAATGATCACAACACTGTGCTCTTTTTTTCCCTTTTCCTACTGAAAATCAGTGGTACTATTAAAAAAGCTTATCTGCCTCCTTGCTCAATAGCCGGTTTTGCTCTGTATTTGTATTAAACACCCAGTGCTAAAACAAACCCTTTCCTTAAGCTATCAATATTTGCAAGCCTCCAAACTAATTGAGTTAAAGGCACAATCAATGCCATTGATGGCAGGTTCTGCTGGCAAGTTCTGCTGGAAGTTGTTCGATTCTTGCCCCTGGCCAAAAAAAGCGCCAGTACAAGAGAAATTCGCATTAACTCTGAATGTACCTGGTCCAGTCAGAATGGGCCCTTTGGAGTAGAGGGCCAGTATTAAAGTATGGATCTGAGCAGACAAGCAGCTGCTTCTAGCAAGGTTATTGCATTGGAAGGGACCAGCTCAGGAAATTATGTGTCTTTTTAGAGTGGCAAATGAACAGCACTCCAATCCCACTACACAGGGGTCATCGATCAAAGAGAGACAGTCATCCACTGTGCTGGACTTCAGGACAAAACGAGATGCACATACAGTTTCTTCAGTTCCTAAACCAGGAAAATACCATTTTGGCTAAATGATGGCATTAAATCCTATTTCTTAGCTGAGAAATGCCTTCAAATCTGTCTGACAAGGCTCTTCACTCCTGGAAGGCTTTTTTTGCCTTGTCATTTGTTCTTTTAATTCAAAATCAAAATTTGTCACTGGGCAAAATATCAGTAAGCACTCTGGAGACAATTTCTTACAGGGAAGCCCAGTCACTGTCTAAGGTTTTTTATAAAGCAATAAGGTCATCACACAATGGGCAAACACATATTTAAACTGAAACTAGCTGAACCACGCTGAGTGCTTAAAAATAAAAAAAAAATAATTAGAATATCTCCTGCTAATCTCCATTTTTGCCTTCAAAACTAAGCCAGAAGCACTGGCCTGCATCTAGTGGTGATCACAAGAATGCTGCTTGGCAATTGATGGTATCAGTTTTAGTGAACTGAGACAAAACCTACTGCTAGTCACAGCAAAGACAAGAAGACAATTTCCCATGACCTTTCAGAGGAACTTCCAAAATTGCTGCACAGATTGAGAGCAAAGGCTCTCAAAAAAGAGCATGCAACCTTCTCTCTTCAGCTATAGAGCAAATGTTTATACTGTGACTACAGGAACTGCACTGACTCAGAAATGGTCTGAATTTCAGCAGTGCTGAGAACTCACTGTAGTGAGAAGAAAGGCACTGACCTTTATTAAAATTAGGCCATCTACAAAATGCTTAACTATGAAAATAATGGTGTTTCACTAGGCATCCAAAGTTTGCAATCTTGGCCTTGTACTACCAATAATCTCCTAATGGGAGCACACAAAAAGAATAGAAGATCTGAGAAAGAGAACAAGGTTACAAATTACAGGTTATGGTTTTGCTTTACTTACTATATGAGGAAGAATATTTAAAGGTCAGAAGGCATCTGTAGTACTGAAATAAAATGAATTGATTGGGAAGAAGGAAATAACATACGATCTATTTCATCTAATGAGATCTTCCCCACAGAATAAGCTGAGAACTGCATTTATGAATCATCTGTATTTGCTGCCCTACTGTTTGTGATTTGAAACTATAAAAGCAACTGCTAGAGAAATTACACTGGGGAAGTGACCAAAGCTGCAGCAATAAAGGAAAATGGGCCACAAACAAGAAATGTCTTTTTGACAGAATATCCATAGCCTTCAAGGAAACTCCTAGGGAATCTGTGAGACTCATCCTTTACTCCAATGGTTGAAATCAAAGGGACATCCCCCACTGAACCCTATGGCAATCCATACTGAGACTTTTTACCAGTGCCACTAGATACCAGGACTGACTCAGCCTAAAGCACAAGAGAGTAAGCACAGAGCAACATAGAAAACACTAGACTCTTTTTCTCAGTCCTGCTATGTGGCACGTGGGCCCATAATCATAGGTATAGCCCCATTGGTAGGTGGAGGAACACACAGTCACCTTCCTTTTTAACATTTATGTAAGGAATTTTGGAGTCTGGTGACAAACCCAGGGCTGCTGCTTTGATCTTCCTCTCCCCTAACAATGGGCTCACTGCAGCTGAAACACAGAGCGAGGATTTCTAGTTTCACTCTTGCTGACACAAATCAAGTGCAAGTTTCTCAAGCTGTGAAGTATATTAAGTTCACAGAGTTTTAACAAAGGACTACTAAACCGCAGAATCACGCTGCGAGTCGCACTTCTTTCAGATGTTCTTTTAATTATATTAAATAAAAGTTTTAGGCACTCTGATGCTGATGGGCAAACATCTCGATCTCTTGAAAAAGCTACTAAAAGTACTCCCTGTAGCTATAGTTAATATACAACATTGTATGCACACTGCTGGCCAATTTATTCCAGCCACTTTAACAATGATACCTCGCCTGACAGGCTGTGCAGAATAGCATCAGGAGTCAAGCAATGCACAAATCATTAGAGGACTCAGAAAGTTGTTTGACACACACTGCAGAGCTCTTTGTCACACAGCCAATTAACTGACCAAACAAGGAACTTGAAAACCTTCATTAATCTGCCCATTTTTATATAAATGGAAGTTAGAGTCTCTTGTCACAGGCACAACAAGAACACAAGCAAATACAGCATAATTCAATTTGTACTCCCTCTCAGAGCTGCAAGTTTCCTTCATTTAGTCTTCATGAAAATTTGGACCAGTCATGCAAGCAAGAGAGAAGTGGGACAAACAAAATTAATCCACTTTAAATAGTACTGGCTAAGTCCCAGATGCACCTTTTATCTGCTGAGAACTACTAGGTTAGCAAAGAAAAAAAGACTCTTCTACTCAGCTCTAAACTTAATGCCTTGAATACTCTGAGGAAAGCCTTTCATTTTTTGCTTAGTACAGCAATGCAAACAGCCCGTGTCTCAAGCATGAAGTGTTCCGAAAACTTCCAGGAGAACCAGGACAGCTCTGAGTGCAACCACCCACCACTGTCTGCTACCTGGAGCCTGCCAGCACCTCAGCGCCAGCTTCATGAGTGGCTCTAAAGACACCTGCACCCAGAAACTCTTGTGATTATCACAGAGCAGGTGGCACCTCCATAATCTTTGTCACTTGCTGTGCAGACCAGAGCAGCAAAAACCATTAGACAAGGAAAATGGTGCACAAGCAACCCTCTGCTGCCTCTTTCCATCGTTTCCACAAAGCTGCCACTCACATTATTGTATTCACTAGCCTCTAGAAGACACTGAGACTGACATTGAAAAATAAAAAAAACGCAACCAATCAAACAAACAAAACCCTCAAACAACTAAAAGAATGGGAACTCTGTGAAGTTTTGGTCTTCCAAAACCCTCATCCCAAATGCAGCATGCAATTTCACATGGGAAGAGGCCACTGGCTGACACCACAGGGCAAACCATTGGCCTCCTGATGCCCCAGCGCTGCAGCCCACAAATCCAAGGGAAACAAGAAGGTGAGCTCAGATTTTGCGATCAGATGAATGTATGTGATAAAAAGACTGCAAGCACGGGTGTGGTATGAGTCTTCATTAAAGCCTGTGTTTCCAGATACTAAATATGACATCAAAATTCTCTATTATTTTCCACCATGTTTAAGCTTTCTGCATTAATATGGCCTCACTTATTGCATTATGTGAGTACTCAGTCCTTTTTTTTAACTTCACTACCCCACCCCCATTCCTTGAGGCCAGGAGGATTACACCCATGGCATTCTAAGTTGGAGAGTTGAGAAATGGTGAACACGTGACACTTGCTGAGGGACATGGAAGAAATCTGTGACACCAAACCCAGTTTCACAACCCCCAAAAGACAAATAATTTCTGTTTCCTACAACTCCAGTGCTTCAGTTTAAGGAGAAATCCCTTTGGAAAATGAAAAAAACACAAATTCTGAAAAAGTTACAGAAAATTCATACCAACTTACATCACACACCACTCACTAAACTAAGCTATGCTAATCAAATGTGTCACTTGTTGTGACTCATTCTCCCACGTGATGACTTTTCCATCCCTTTCCCAAAACAGAGTGGAAAAACAGTGCACTGTGGAAAGGTGGGCATGAGAGATGTAGATCTCTGCTCTCCAAAAAGCCATGCTCTGAAGTAATGGAGCACTTTTCCAAGGCCACTCTGCCATCTTGGATATCCACCTTGATCAGTTCAGCCTAAGCTGACTATAAATTAGTACAATAAATTAAAACCCATGTGGCATTTTCTTAAATATCACTGTGACTGAAAAATCTTCCAGCAATTGCCTGGCCATTATATTAATATGTATTTATCATGTCACCTGCTGAGCTGATTCTTGCTGGATTTTTGAAACAAAAAAAAGATCATTTACCACACTCGAAACTAAAGAAGCAGCATTTGTAACCTCTGTCTCCAGTAAACAAAATCTCTGAGCTTTCAAATCAACCAGTATGGTGAAACTGAACAAATTAAATCAATACTTGTTTTAAATACAAACGTACCCAATGAGATGAGATGATAATCTGATAATGCGTTCCCAGTCTCATATTTGAATAACTCACAAAATTTCTCAACCTGTTTGGCGTATTCATTTATAGCCATTCATTTTGGGCTTAAGAGGACTTTATATGCAAATCACTAGAAGGGCTCTGTCACGGCTACCTAAATTTTCATCCCAAAGAAAACAGTAAGACAGATCTTAGCAATTATTGTCTTCTCAAGTCACTCTCCTCCTCCCAAAATCCACTTTTTTGATATTTCCAATTCCTGGACACCTCTCGCATAAAGTTTGTACTGCACTTTCCTTTGACTAGGGAGCACAGAACAGAAGGTACACTTCCAGCTCTGTGGGCTGAATTCAGCCACGGATGCTTTTCACAATAATGGGAGCAGCACAAGAAGATCATGGTAGCAAAGTTGAACATTCTACTTCTCTGCCACTATTGGCATATGTCCCAGTGATTTCCCATCTCCCACTGACTTTACAAAGTCCAGGGTTTCGTCATTTAAGATTTGTTGAAAAATCCTTGCTAAATTCACTTAGCCAGCGCAGACATTTCACCACCTGGTAAAGGGTAAGTAACAGGAGTATGTGCAGTCACATTTAATTGCTATTACAGACAACCTCGCCTTCACAAGATACTTCGATGATTTTAGATACACAATTTTCCAAATGGAAGCATACTGTATGAAAATATGTCCAGATATATTACTTTACCTCCATATAGTACAAAGTAGAGCTGGAAAGGTTCAATTAGGTCATCTAATTAATTCTTCAAGCTCTTTGTTACAGGACTGTCCTCTTCAATATATGGACCAGATTTGCCATATTTATACTGAACAGCTCAAGCAATGAGCTTTCATCAGTTTTTGTCTACTAAAGAAGTAGGTGCATGATTAATGTTTAAACACACAAGCTGCCTTTCCAAGTGAAAGGGAAGGAGTCCTTGAAATTAAGGGTAAGCTGGAGTTTGTGCAAAATAGTCAGGCTTTACTCCATCAAGGCCAAGTTTTCTGTAGAGTATATTAAACTCACCAATCACTACTGTTTGAAAAGAAGACAAAAAGACCTGGAGCATGCATCGACTCTGTGGAGTACGCCTGTGTAACCACTGGAAAGGATGGCTATGGGTTAGATAGCACCAAAATTCCCAAAAGGATTGTTTAATGCACAGTCAAATCAGCCTCACCATGTTTCCAGTGGTAGCAGCAGACAAGATCTCTAACTTGAATGAGCACTGCACTGTAAACTTTTGTAAATTCCTTCAAATGTTTGCTAGTTGCTTTCTCTGGTATCCCAGTCAAGGGATGTGTAACTCCATAACTCATCTTTATCCATTAATGCATATGCAAGGGAAAAGGTGACTTTCTCTTGTGACATTTTCCAAAGGGAAGACAGCCTACCAGCTCAGAGGCATACTGTTTTATTTCTAATGTTCTAGAAATCTAGGCCACGTAATCCCACATGCTAAATGAAATACATGCTCACAAAATAAAGTCAGTAAAGACTGAAGGAAGTTGAATTTTGCAGGAAAGCTCAGACTGTTCCCTCCAGAAACATAGGGTTCATTTTTACACCTCTGTGCATTACACATACACATACAAATAATGATCAACCACCCATAAATACAATATCAATGTTCACAAGCACAAGACAGAAATTAGAAGGTAAAACATTCACATTTCTTAAAGCAGCATTAACTCTTCCACAGTATATAAAAAGGTTTATATAAAAGTCACTGGAGCAACGTTGTAAGGCAAGGTGACAGGATTAAAAAAATAACCCAAGGTCCCACCTTGAAAAGCCTACAGGCATGTCTTTCCAGAATGGTGGGGCTTGACTTTGTGCATATAAAACATGATATAAGCCTACGGAACTGGGGCCAGACCTGGATGAATTTCACGGGATGTTATGTTCCTAACTCTATACTTACTTCACAGCCCTCTACTCCTTCCTACATCCCCCTGTGAGACACTCTGCATTTCATTATGATCCTACCTCCTCCCTCATGCAAAGTGTTGCCATTTTTAATTATTTCTAAATCTGAAAGTATAAGAGGGGAAGAAAGAAAAATAAGGAAATGCAGGCGGCAGTTACATGAGTAACATGCTGTATGCAAAATCCAGCTGGTCTGGAGACACCTCCGTGAGCAGCAGTTTTGCATTCTTAACTTGCACACACCTATATTGTCCTGCTTATTCAGATGGCTAGATGAGCCTTTTCAGATCTCTCCTTGTTTTTTTCCACTTTCTGGTTCAGATATTTTCTCCCAAATTTTTGTCAAGTCTGAGAGCAACAAGGCAGGTGGGGTGACGTGAAAAATGACATTATTATCCTGTAACCTTAACCTTAGAACTTGCTGCCACAAAGGTGGTAGTAATCAGATTATTCACGGAGACAAGACTCACTTCACAGTCATTCAGTCAAACAACTGGACACGTGTATTAAAAACACAAGAAATACCTGGACATAGGCCCTGCAAGAGCGCTCCCTTTTCTGAAGCTGAGTCCATAAAGAGAGCAGATTAAAGACGGAATAGAAAAAACAAGTTAGTGACAGAACAAGGGAAAAAAATTGAAGAAAATGCCTATGAAAAAACCTCTCATTTCTCTCTTAAACAGGTTCTGAAAACCAACCAAACCAAAGGAGTGATTATGTGTTAGGCAGCAGTGGAAGACTGGGAGGACTGGTTCCAGAAATATGGGTTAGTCCTTTTTCAGTGAAGTAAAGCACAGACTGGCAACTTTGCAAGAGCAGCTGTTAGACGGTAGAAGACACTGAAGTCTAGTAGAGATACTCAAGAGATGATGTTTTCATTGCAGATTGGAGATCACACATGACATATTCACGTCAAACAAGGCTGAAAAGAATGAGGCTGATGGTTATTTACCTAAGAGAGATGTGGGCCCTGCAGTCAGATAGAGCTGATGGCGCAGTGCAAGCTTGAGATGAGCAGGACCAATTCCAGGGAGCAAGATTTGTGCAGGACTGCATCCTGATACAGAATGGACCTGTATGGACCCATCCTGACAGACCTGCTCAGGTCTCTGTCTCGAGACAAAACCCATAACATTTCAGCTTCACTGCTGTGGGCTTGTACAAAGCCAGTTCAGGCACATGTCTAGTGTGGTAACATATTGCATTGAAGGAGAGAGCATCACCCAGGGCTCCTGATAGTATAAGGGCCACTGAAGAGGACATATCAATTAAATGGGAATTCAATTTAATATTTCCAGTTGAGGCCATTTTCTCACCTCTAGATTAAACTACTTCTCCAGGAATACATTATCCATTCTTTTCATGCCAAGTTGTTTTCCTTTGTAATTCCTGGGCCTAAATACTTTATATGATGAATAGCTTTTCCACAAAGAATCCCACCATTTTCATAGGAGCCACATTTAGGACTGTACTTTGATGTCCACTTACATTTCTCCTGCCTGATAACTGCAATCTTATGTATCATGAATTCAAACAGGTACCACTTTACCTCCATGGGGCTTTGCAGGCATTCTGCAGCAGTGAGCTAGAATTGGTGAGCTCTGCATCACTGCAATGAAATCTCACAAAATCAGGCTGCTCAGAGCCACTGGCTTGGCTGGGCTTGTTTTTGCTGATGTGCCTGGTTGGAAAATGCACATCAACAGAGATTCAGGGCAACTTGTACTCTCAACACACAGCAGTGCATTCCCATTAGTACAGGTGAGAGCCAAATTTGTCCCCAAGAGTTTTGAGGCTCTGAAATAAACAAAATACACCCAGGTATCATGCAATGCCTAATTTCAATTTCTAATTCATCAATTTGTAACAGTAGAAATCTTCCTCTGGGTAAATCTGGCCAGTGCTAAGACTTACAAAAACAAATGGAGATCAAAGAAAGCCTTGCTAAAAATTACAGAGCTATCCACTCAGGGGTCTTCCCAGGCCGCAATGGAACAATTATTACCTTAATTAAGCCTGATCCAGTGGAAAGCATAAAGCTTTTAGTGACAGGAAAGTGGCTCCTGAAAGATGACAGCTTTTAAAAACTCTGATTATGATAGTTAATTTCAATTCATTGTACATCAGCTTGTAAAAAAAAGCCACCAGTATAAAACAGCACAGGTGATTACTTTCAGATCCTCAGCACATTTCCTTTAATGATTAAAGGAATATTTAATGGTTAGTGCTGACTTTCTTTCTTCTTTCTGACTAAACAGCACTAAACAAAACTCTTTGCAAATTACTTTTTTCCTTCTTTTTTTTTAAATACTCTTGATCAGTGAAGGGGAAAATGAAGCAGTAACTCTGCTGCCTTTTGTTTGCCCAATACTACTTCCAAGTTGAATTCACGCATTCTTAAATGAACACGAGCAGTTGCTCTTCTAAAGAATTAAGTGGGGAATGAGAGCAAGTAAATTACTGAGCCTGTCATTTGGATCACTGACTCGCATCGCTGTTTTGCAGGACTCCACGTGGTCCAGAATTTTAATGTGGAGTGCAATTGATTTCTATGAGTTGCTTGTGCACAGCTGATGGCAGGGGGAAGAAACCTGCAATGGGGACCTCAGGAGTGACAGCTGAGCCAAGAAGCTCTGCCTTGTTCAGCCTTCTCCTTCCCTCAGTAACTCATACCTGCCCCCAGGATACAACGCCTTTTCATGTAATTGAAAAAATATCGTGAGGTGAGATGTAAAAAAGATGAAAAATATGTGCTTGTAAAGCTGCAGTGACAAAATGTTGGGTGTGGCTGGGACACATTCAGAAGAGCAAACAGATTACAACCATGAAACCTGTTAGTAGGTGACATTAATTGCGGTTTTACCTGACATTGTCAGACATCACCATCATTTCAACAAAGAACCATGGTATGATTACAACAACTAATGTTATGCTGATGTAACAGTTAATAAAATTATTACCTAAATTGTTAAAAAATAGCTGGAAGCAGCACTAATTAAAAGCATTGGGATAACCCAATTCACAGCACATGCAAAGCACATGAGATGCAGGACTTCAGTTCCCATGAGACTGAAATCTTAAACAATCCCGAAGCCCTTTGCATTTAAAATAGCATCAGTCTACAACAATAACTTACAAGAAAAAAGACAATGTTACTTCTCTGAAAAGCATTTATTTTCATAAGACACAGAAGAAATTTTGTGTTTAGCTGGGATAATTTATTCCCCCTATAACCTTGGGACTAAGTTCTGTTCACGCTTACATAAATGCCAGAACTGTCAGAGCCTGATATGCAGCTGGGAACAAAATTCTGTGTCTTCTTTTAACTGGGTGGCCAATATAACCATATGCTCATAATCACAGGGTTCAGCTGCAATTTGTTCTGATAACCAGGCCCAGACAATTCACTGTCAGGATCCTAGATAAGTCCTATCCCATATGTTTACATGAGATTCAGTGATGAAGAGGGTCTTTGACTAAGGAAACCCTCAGCTTTAAATGTATTCTTACAGACTCCACAGTTCATATTTCCTCCCACAATTGGCAACTCCTAGTACCTTTACTGCTATGTAGCAATTCCACTTACTTCTGAAAATGACAAAAGGACTAATAACTCTTCTTAAGCTGGGGCACAGAAACCACACCGTTGTTATGCAGTAAGGTGCTTCTGCGTTAAGTCATGGTGTATCACTAAAAAGGCCCTCTAACACCAAAGTATTCTAAAACCTTAAGTGTAAATATGATGGTGACTTATGTGCCTTTTGTAAATGTATCTCCAGCGTAAATGAATCCTTCTGTCTGCCTCTGTTTATACTCATGCCTAGAAGTGTACATTTGACTTTCACATCAGCCTCCTGTCCCTCCCTGAGCCCCTTTGTTTTTACCTTATTTAAGCTGCGTGCAGCACTGTCCTTCCCGCCCGGAGTCAGGTTTCGGAGCTGCACGTCGAGCAAGTTCACCAGCTGGACCATGGCGGACACAGAGTACGCGATGTCACCAGCGTACAAGTGGTTCTTTGTGTGCTCCGCGAGCTCCCGGGCAATGTTGGCAGCCATCTCCCCCGACTTCATCTGCAATTGAGAAAGCAGAGGAAAAGGTTGTCCCTGGCTGTTCGTGTGATGTTACACTAGGTTCTTCCAATCCCAATGTTAAGCAAGTCAACACCCCTCAAGAAGAAGAAGAAAAGAGTTGAAGAAGAGGAGAAGAAAAGAGGAAAAAGAATTTCCCAAGAAGTAAACTACAGCAAGGGTCTTCATCATTTGACCGTGAACGGTGTTTTGAGTGTGGTTCTACATGTGTTTCTTCCTGCTATGGTCAACCACGTTGGCTTCAATAACTTCTTCTCCCAGGGCATTGTTTTTCATGGGATGCCCATGCTGAGGAGGGCTTTAATTAGCTTGTCCCTCTGCCTTACCTATGCCACTTGAAAAAAAACCCAAACCATTTATATAATCTCTCCTGTCAAGGAAGAGCAGTTTCAGAAGATTATCTGATGATAAGTGAAGAGATGATTTTTGTTATAACTCCTGCACAAAAATGTTCCTTGGAAAAGGAACAAAAATAGGTGACATAATCTAGAGCAACCAGAGAAAAAAGTTCACAATTCCCATCTTATGGATTTAAGAATTAGGTGATAATTTATCACTTTGCATTTGCACACAGATGTGCTCCTTACCACACAGGCCACTACATCTCTAATGGGGCTAGTGACTCTCAGCATGTATTAAAAAAACATACTAATTCAGGAGCAAAAGGCTTAAGGCTTCAAGGAGAGGCCCACTGGAAGGAAAAACCCAGCAGGCTGTTTGGATGAATCTTCTATTAAAATACTTTTATCATGTAGATGAGTCACAAAACTCACAAATCACCTGCAGTGAAATTCACTGTGTAATTATTTGTGAAACTCTCACTTTTTCTCCTGTGGCTTTTCCCCTTTTCTTGCTCTGTTTTGCTCACCCTATCAGGTACCCATTTTCTCTTCTATGCTGTGGGAATTTGGACAGGGGAGCTGGTCCCATCTCCTTTTTATGACCAGTCCATTACAAAAATACTATTGCAAGTTGCTGGTCTTATTTTTATTATATACCAGTCTGTGACCTGGAATGCATATCCACGTGGAATATCCCAGGGATAAGGAGAAATTACATAGGATGACACTTAAATGAAGTTCCCCCTTCTCCTTCAGGCTCAATGACTAGCTCTGCTGGGTTCTTCATATGAATTTTCAATTGTCTTATCTTCCAAGAGCTAGAAATCAGATAATTTCTTGGTCCCTGCATTTCTGGTGCTTATTATAAAAGCAAGATTCTAGGGAAAGATTATAGGCTGAGCTTCTACCTCTCTGTAAATCAATTAGCTGAGTTATAAATGAATAACTTACTTCCATCAATTTGACAGCAACAGCCCATCTGATTTAATGAAATCTAACTGAAGATGTTCATATGCTCATCTTCAGAGAATTAAAGCATATGATGACATAGAGAAGATAAATAAAGGAGATAATATGTTGTTCTTCCCATTAGAGTAATGATAACATATATTCAAAAACTGAATTATTTCTTCCTTGTTACACGGAAAGCTAATGCCATAGAAACCAGATCCTATTCTTACAGCTGCCTGCTCTCCTAAACAGCTGAAGAAAGCCACACACCAGCACAGAGGCTGAATCTTGACCTCTTCTGTTGGCTCTCAGAACTTTAAAGAATGACTTCATCAAATCCCTTTACATAAAGAAATCAATTTCAACATTTTCTTGCAGGTCATTGCTGGAGCTTAGCATGTAACATGACACACTGTGTTTCTGTAAGCTTTGCAGAAAACTGTATAAATTCAAGACCTTTTTTACAGATATATTAGAAAAAAAAAATAACCAAAACAAAACATTACCCAATATTTGATGTTCACATTTGCTCTTGGACCACACACCTATGCAAACTAGCACACTCAAACTGCTCAGCTGCTACAAAGGCAAACACAAAAGTTTTCTTTCCCTGCAGGTTGCTGTTCTTCCTATATGTCTGCAAAAGTGGTGTGGGCTGGTCACTAATAAACCCTTTTCCTTTTCTCTTGGACTGGCCCTAAAAACTGCAAATCTGAGGAATTCTACTGTGAATAAATAAACAACACAAAAAATAAGTAACAGTGGAAGAAATGCCCGAGAAAAAAGGCAGACAGGGTCAAAGCTCATAATCTGTGAACTCTTGGTACATAGAAGTATTTATCCAAACTTACTCAGAGACCCAGGTTTCCTGAAAACAGAGATGTGCCATTCTCTTGGGACAGTACTTTTGGCTGAAAGGTAATGAAGTTATTTCCCATCACTGACAATTCCAAACCTATAGGAAAAGCAGCTAGAAGTCACTACAGCAGTGCTGAGACTCCTTTTCTGTTCTGGCTGTGCACACGAGAGTGGTGTCCAAAATGATGGCTGTGTGACATGCTAATGCTAATTTCCCCAATTCTTTTGAGCATTTTCCACTGAAACTGAAGTGTCTCCTATGCAATCCTGTCAAACCCAGCTTCAGTTATCAGTCCCAAATGTTGGCCGAATATTCCAGAGCTAAGATTTATATCTGGTCCCTTATAACAGGACTGAGTCCCCTTTTTGGTTAACTCTACATAATGCTCAGCAAAGCTTACTGCTACCCAAGAGGGTGCTTTAACTTACTTCCCCTCTACAAAGCACTTCTCCACATCCTTTTCTTCATTATTGGTGCATGGAAAACAAGCTCTCCATGAGTTATTTCTTCCAAAACATGTAATATGCTTTAATCCAAACGCTAACATAGTTACATAGAAACATGGGAACAACCTTAGATGTTCTTCAGGGGTCAGACTGTCATTGAGAGGCAAGCAAGAAGGATGTGCAAATAACTGACCTTTCTACTGAAAGGCTCAAGAACAGTAAAGGGAAATAAAATAATGTGTGTCTCTAAGATTTGAGACTTCTTTTTAAAATTTTCTCCTTTGATTTTGAAAAAAATTAAATTTAAAAACCAAAAAAGATTTTCGGATAAAAGAAAACATTCTGTCAAAGCAAAATGAGTTTCTGCTTTGGGTTTTTTTTTTTTCTGATTTATTTTTTCTTTTACAAATTGATTAAATCTAGTCTTGGAATGCTAATTTGAATGTGAGAAAAAGTGTTTCTTGCCAATAATGCCAACACACAAAACATAGTTCTATAATTCTGCCAAAAAAATTGGTCCCCTCTTCTTTTTGGACATAATGGTAGGATTCAGGTCAGGGCTAACTTCTGACACTGCAAAGACTTCATGGCCATTTTCTTTCCCTGGTAGAAATTTCAACATATGTGTGCATTCATAGAAAAGAGTCAAAGTATATCTATCGTCATTTTCTGTTTCTTGGAATGACAGAATCAAATGGGTGGAAAAGACCTATGAGATCATCAAGTCCCACCAAACACTGCCATGTCAATTAGACCACGGCAGCAAGTGCCATGTCCAGTCTTTCCTTAAACAGCTCCAGGGATGGTGACTCCACCACCTCTCTGGGCAGCCCATTCCAAAGTCTAATCACCCTTTCTGTAAAGAAATTTCTCCTAATGTCCACCGTAAACCTCTGCTGGCACAGCTAAAGATTACATCCTCTCATCCTGTTGATGGTTGCCTGGGAGAAGAAGCTGATTTCCACCTGCCTACAATCTCCTTTCAGATAGTTGTAGAGAGCGATAAGGTCTTCCCTTGAGCCTCCTTTTCCCCAGGCTAAACAAACACAGCTCCATCAGCTGCTTCTCACAAGACTCCAGACCCTTCACCAGCTTCACCACCCTTCTCTGGAGTTGCACCATCACCTCAAATGTCTTTCTTTCTGAGTATAGGGGAATGATCACTTCCCTAGTCCTGCTGGCCACACTATTCCTGCTACAGGCCAGGATGCCACTGGCCTTCTTGGCTACCTGGGCACACTGCTGGCTCATGTTCAGCTGCTGTTGATCAGCAGCCCCAGGTCCTTTTCTGCTGAGCCGCTTTCCAACCGCTCTCATGCCAGCCTGTGGCTCTGCATGGGGTTATTGCAGTTAAAGTACAGGATCCATCACTTAGTCTTGTTGAACCTTATACCATTGATCTCAGCCCATTTATCCAGCCTATCCAGATGCTCTGCAGAACCTTCCTATCCTTCAGGATAATATATCCTTTAATAATACACCAGCCGTGGCATCTGCTCCATCCAGTACATGATGGCACTCTGAAAACGGACTGTCAAAAGCAGCTTGGATGGAGGATTTCATCATGGTGTCATCAAGACTGCAACTTCACCCTTGGGCCTGGACATGATGATGTAGTGATGTTCTACACAAAACCTCACTTCCCCTGCAATACATACCCAAGCAGATCTACAAGACCTGAGGAAGACACTATGAACCCTCAGGTTCATCTGCTCTTTGTGAGTACAAGATCTAGGCTACTCAGGAGGACATGGGTGGCAGGTGCTTCAGATTTACAGGTTGAGCCTTTGTGTGCATTTGTGAAGGGTACAAAGCTTCACATTTTCCTACAAAAGAGGCCTCCTGTCTTTCAGAGGCTTGCAGCTGAGCATAGCAGTGCCTGTCCTCCCAGGCAGCACCCACAACTGAAGGCTGCAGCAAGGAAGGGAAGAACACTGCGTTAAGGACGGTACTGATGAAAGCAAGAGGTAAAACAAATAGGCTGAGACTGAATGTATGACTTCATGATCAGGAGGATGCAAGGTATCCAAAGCTGACCTTTTTGCTTCCTGTTACTGCTTGACTCAAGAAATAACCCAGGAAGCAGTGCATAATTCAATCACACTGGCAAGTTTATTCTCCCGCTACGTTATGAGGCCATGGTAGGCATCAACAATAAAGTTAAAGTAAATGTCAGGAGGCCAATGAATTGCTGAAGCGAACATTTGTTCTGATCTTCCATCAAGCACAATAACTCTAATGGAAGCTAAGAAATGGCCGTAAAACCTAATACCATGATGCAAGCAGGCAGACACCCAACCTACAGTCTGAGCACAGCAGGAGAAAGAAAAGAAGTAAGTAATAATCCTGACTTCACTACAGAGATATGAAAGCAAGCACAGCATTTCCCTATCATCCTTTCTGGCTTGGCTGAAATCCCTCCAGGGGACCCATCACCCTTCTTCTTGAGCAGTTTTGACCCAGCAGGTGACAAAAGAGATTTCTGGTAGACAAAGCAGATTAGGAATGAAGACACGCTGAGCAGGTATGAACCCTGGCTGCCAAAAAAGTATTTATACCCCTTTTGTCAGCTGTGCTGTAGCTGCAGCAGGATGGGTGGCCAGTGAAGACCCAGGAGAGTAGGGGATGCAGCAGAGCTGAGCTGCAGGGTGTGAGCACCCCTTTCTTCACAGCACAGCTGGATTACTGCTTCCTCTAGCTGCCTCGATAGAAGCAAGAAGAGAAGCTGGCTTGTCTTAGAGGAAGAAGGCTCCTTTTTCATCTTTAGAGAGGTGCTGGAGCAAATCTGCAAGCTTGGAGAAGGGAAGTATGCCATCCACAGCAGGGATGTGAGAAACCAGTTCTTGATTTATGGATAAATCAGTCTCCATCTCTTAAGTGCAAAGATGATTTTCAAGTCTTTTGCTTGGGCAGGTAAACCAAGTGGCTATCAGTTATTTTGTAAGTAATTTAAAACTGTGCTTACTGTAAGGATCCTGCTTAATATCTTTATTGATGACCTGGACAAGGGGAACGAGTGTATCCTCCATCCATCTGCAGGGGACTCTAAGCTGGGAGGGAATTTTGATCTGCTGGAGGGTAGGAAGGCTCTGCAGAGTGATCTGGACAGCCTGGATCAACGGCACAAGGCCAACTATATGAAGTTCAATAAGACCAAGTGCCAGGTCCTGCACTTGGGTCACAAAAACCCCATGTGGTGCTACAGGCTTGGGAAAGAGTGGCTGGGAAGCAGCCCAGTAGAAAAGGATCTGGGGTTGAGAGTGGGCTGAACATGAGCCATCAGGATGCCCAGGTGGCCAAGAAGACCAATGGCATTCTAGCCTGTATCAGCAACAGTGTGGCCAGCAGGAGCAGGGCAGTGATCATCCTCCTGTATTTGGCACTGGTTAAGCCAAACCTCAAGCGCTGTATCCTGTTCTGGGCCCCTCACTACAAAAGACATTGAGGTGATGGAGCGAGTCCAGAGAAAGGCAATGAAATTGGTGAAGGGGCTGGAGCAAAAATCTGATGAGGGGACGGTCAGAAAGCTGGGAATGCTTAGCATTGACAAAAGGAGGCTTGGGAGGACTTTATCACTCTTTACAACTACCTGAAAGAAGGTTATAGAAGGAGGGTGTCAGCCTCTTCTCCTTGGTAACAAATAACAGGACAAGAAGAAACACTGAAGTTGCACCAGGAAAGGTTTACACTGGATATTAAGAAAAATTTCTTCACTGAAATGTTGGGGAAGAAAAAGGATTATTAACAGATGGAAATCTGAAGGGATTGTCCAGCAAGCCCTGGGCAGCAGATACTGAAAGGGGTTCCTCCCTTTGATAAGACTGGAGCCTGCCATGAGAGATCACTTGGAAGACCAGGACTGTATATTAGCTATGTATATTAGCTCTGTCTTCCTCTGCAAGACATGGAAGAACTTTTATGAGATGTTGCAAAACATGCAGAAACCCTTTGTTCCCCCCAGGTGGTCCTGGTGTGGAGAAATGCTTACTGTATGATGAAATATAGTGACTGGATTTCCTAAATCCTAGTTAACATAGCTTGTCCCCCTCATTAACATGTCCTACCTCCTCATTAACATTCCCCACTCCTCAATTCTATATATTGTAGCGTGAGTGAACAATAAATGTCTCAGTTTCTATCCCCCAACTGGGAACGTCTAGATTATTGACCGACCAACACTGAAAGGATGGTCAAGCATTGGAACAGGCTGTCCAGACAAGTGGTTGAGTCACCACTGCTGAAAAGATTTAAAATATATATAGATGTGGCACTTCGGGACATGGTTTAGTGCTGGGTCAATTACTGGACTCAATGATCTTAGAGTTCTTTTCCAACTTAAATGATTCAATGAATGCAAACCCTAATACAAACCCTTAGAGAAGCCAGGCAGGGCTTTCCCCTCAAAAGTCACTCCTGGAAAATCTTGATGTTTTGTAACAACTCTCCATAGAGATTGGATCCAAGATCCCAGTAAATTCCCACTAAGGCAAAGTGAGATCCAGGGTAATTTGGTAGATTCCTCAAGCCTTTCTACCAACTCGTGGAAGGTTTCCAAAACTGAATATAACTAAATTCTTTCAGGAAAGAAACAAAATCCAGTCCCAACTGTAACCTACTGGACATTTCTGAAAACCTGGCTGTTCAATTTTAGACTGCTAAGAAAGCAAGTAACAAATTAAATGAGGCTCATTTGTTACGCAAATGATAGGTAGGGTTTCAAATAAAATAAGCCTAACCTTGACGGAGATTTCATCAGTTCAGGCTATTATTTCCCTCTGCTAATGGCTAATGACCTAGTCATCTTCACTGAGCAGCAAGAGGTCTCCCAGCTGCCTGGGTGAATTATGGCTGGACTAAGTAAAATTGACCCCTCCAGGATAAGTACATAGGTCATAAAACAAGAGCTGCACAGCTGCTAATGCCAGCAAAGGCAGTCTTTATTAATCAGCTAGCTGGGCGAATGGCAGGAGAGAAGGACCACAGGCTTTGTAATGGCTGTGTCATATCACAGCAGCCCCACGTTGACTGACATCTTCCCTGCCTTTGGGGAGTGACAGGTATAAACACAGATGAAGCTGAATAGGGATGATCAGGGGCATATGTGTGATTCATACGTTGCTGAGCGTCAGTTAAGACAGGGGGCAGGGAGGTAAATGTGGAAGAATCTTATCTGGGGTGATCCCATCCCGCTCACCAGTGAGCAGTGGCTCTTTGGGAGTGCAGTGTTGTCACTAGTGGGGTTCTGCAGGGCTCCATCTTAGGCCTTGTTTTCTTCAATATCTTCATAAATTACTTGGAGGCAGGAGTGGAAGGGATACTAAGCAAGTTTGCAGATGACACAAAACTCAGAGGACCTGTTGATTCCCTTGAAGGCAGGGAGGCCGTGCAGAGAGACCTTGATTTAGGGGAATTAGGAGACCGGGCAATCATCAACCACATGAAATGCAACAAGGGAAAGTGCCAGATTCTGCACCTGGGATGGGACAACCCTGGATGTACAGACAGACTGGGGAATGAGATGCTGGAAGGCAGTGCCATGGAAAGGGACCTGGGCATCCTGGTCAATGGCAAGTTGAACATGAGTCAGCAGTGCCCTGGCAGCCAGGAGGGCCAACCCTGTCCTGGGGGGCAT